>CM052539.1:6632050-6704171 GCA_028533065.1 Trachops cirrhosus | reverse complement strand
CGCAGGGCGCTCCTGCGGGCTGAGCCCGGACTGGGCTGAGAGGAAGCCCAGAGGCAGAAAGGAGGCTTCGAACCCCACAGTGTAGAAAATTTTGAGGACAACGCCTCAGCTACCATAAAACCACTTTCAGGACCCTGCTGAGGACAAGGAGCAGGATATGAGGGCTTTCCAGAAGAAAAAACTAGGAGGCCTCCATCCCAACAACCAGGGAAGGGGAGGCCCCAGGCAGGGCGAGGGGGAAGCCAGCTGGGCAGGCGGCCCTCAGCCTGAGCCAGGCCGGGCACCCAGGGGCAGCCCCAGCTCCAAGCTTGAGATGACAAGGTTTGTGAGATTCCAGTACCTAGTCCTCTGTCCCCTCCCACAAACCGGGCCCTGTCCTGGGTCCTTCAGAAGTTCCCCTGCAGGCCACCCAAACTCCCAGGGAGGTGAAAGGGGACTCCCAGAAAATAGCCACCGGGAAACAGGGACTCGGACCCAGGGCCGAAGAGGCAGACACTGCCCTGGGATGTCACTCATGGGGGCTGGCTCAGTGCCGGGGGCGGGTGGTCCCTCCCAGTGCCCCTCACAGCGACCCAGGCTGAATCAGGGGCTTCCATGAGGGAGGGTCTGTGGCAGCTGGAGTCGGGGGTCGAGAAATGGGTGGGGACGGGCTCTGCCCAGTGGGGAGACGAAGAGGCTGGGGCTTGGGGGTGGGGGGTCCGGGCTCCGCCTGGGTGACCATTTGGCAGTTCAGCCCGAGGTCGCTGGATGAAGCCCGAGCTCGGTGCCTGTGCCTGACCAGGAAGACAGGTTGCAACGTCTGGTCCCTGAGAAGGAGCTGGTGGGCGGCTCACAGCCGTGGAGCAATGGGCAGCAGACCGGTGGGGGGACACTAGGGATCCAGGCAGGAAAAGGGGGCCCAGTCAGGGGGTCGGGCCTGGTCTGGAGGCTGCCCAGGCCCTGACCTGGAGGAGGAGGAGGCCATTTGGCCTGACAAAGCCTCCACACCTGAGGCAGAGGCGGAAGGTGGCAGGGCTGGGGGGCTCAGACCAGGGCTGGGGTGGGCGGGACCATGCCCTCGGGGATGGGTCTCTGAGAACCAGCTAAGACCCGGTGCTGTCCCCAGTGCCCCTTCAAGCACAAAGGCTCATTCTGAGGGCGCCTCTAGAGGAAGAGGTTTTGCGGTCGCTAAGGCAAGGTGGGAGTTTGGGGGGAGGGGAACTGAGCTGAGCCGCAATTTAGAAGAGAAGTTCCCGGGCCAGCCACTAGGAGGAGTTACTTGGCACTGAGAACACCTTCAAACCAAGCCCCAGTGCAGGAGGCCAGAGGGGGTCCAGTGGGAGGGAGGCCCGCTGTGGGGTAGGGATGTTCAGGAACCTAGAGGAGAAGGAAGCCCACCTGATCTGGACAGGGTCAAGGTGGGCGGGACGCAGCGGCTTGCACACTTCCTGGAGGAGAGAGAGGAACCAGGTCTCGGACAGCTTGGCTCCACAGGCAGCGGTTTGAGCGCCGCCCCTCCCCCCGCCCGCCCCCGACTTGGAGCACCCCACCCAGAGCAGGCAGGAGAGAGGTCTCCCCTGCACTGGGCTCCTGTCTGTAGCGCCCAGTCCCCTGTCCCAGCCTGGAACCCCCGTCTGTGGGAGCCACAGCCAGCAAGGTTTTACCCGAAACTGCCCACAGGGCAGGCTCATTGTGCGACCCCTGTTCGTCAGCCATGCTCGAGCCCTGCAGACGATCGGAAGGAACTAGGAAACACACCCCTCCGGCTTGGGTTTGGATAGCCTGGCATGCTTGTGGGGGGCTTTGATTGATGTTTGCTCTTTAAAGCCCCAGTGTCCTTGAAACTCAAATTGCTTATTTGTAATTTGGGAATTCAGAATTGTGACTTTCCTTGGGACCCCACTCACTCGCTCATTCATGTGACAAGAAGATCGGGGTGTGACAAGAAGCCACAGTCACCCTAGACTCCTAGAAAGTCGCCGGGACACAAGGTTTTGTTTGTTTTTCAAATGCACAAAGCATGTTAAAGAGAAAATTATTGGACTTTTGGGGAAAGTGTGGGCTGGTTAAGAACATTGAACTAATGGCATTTGTAAACAGGATCTAAATTAACCAAAAGTCCCCTTAAATGGGACTGGTAAAATTTTCTAGATTTATAAACAGAATAGTAGTCTCTGAATTTGTAACTTTAGTGAATGAAGTTCATTTTGAAAGCTGAGCAATAACAGAATGAGCCTTTCTGTCGTAAAAGCAACGCTGTCCTTGAGGACACTTCCAAACTCCTAGTCAGGGCCGGTCGTCCTGAGATCTGAGGGGTACAGGTGGGGGTGCTGGGGGCTGGGGGCAGCCTGTCCTCGAAGGCCCCGGACTGGCCTGCATCCTGTACCCATTGGACTCACGTCCAGTTTTTATTCTGGTACGTACGTATTCATGATTGCTGTGTTTTCTTGATGCACTGACCCCTTTGTCATTATGTAATAGTCTTCTTTGTCTCTTGTTACCATTCTTCATGTCCACTCTTGGTCACTTCTGTGTTTCCTTGGGAATAATGGGAACCCCCACCCCACTGCCAGGAGGAAGGCCCATGATGGTGAAGAGCCACCGGGGCCGCCCGGGGCCTGAGATGGCCTCGGGGACCCAGGACAGCCCCAGCAGCAGGCCTGGGCGCACAGAGCTGGCGAGATTCCAGCACCTGAGCCTCTGTCCCCTCCCACGCACCTGGCCCCGTCCCCGCTCCCCCCCACCATGGTGCCAGTTCATAGCAACCCTCCCACGGGAAGCAAGCTGGGAACAGCTTCAGGGGAACCAGGGAAGGTGTGGAGGGGACTGCCGAGAGTGAGGCAGCCACCTCGGGACAGCAGCAGCAAGGGAACTTGAGGGCAGCCTTTCCAGAAGCTTCCCTGCAAGTCCTGCTTCCCTACAGGCCAAGCTGACAGCCACTGGGAAACAGGGACTCTGACCCAGGGTTGAAGAGGCAGATGCTGCCCTGGGATGTCACTCATGGGGGCTGGCTCAGTGCCGGGGGCGGGTGGTCCCTCCCAGTGCCCCTCACAGAGACCCAGGCTGAATCAGGGGCTTCCCTGAGAGAGGGGTCTGTGGCAGCTGGAGTCGGGGGTCGAGAAATGGGTGGGGACGGGCTCTGCCCAGTGGGGAGACGAGGAGGCTGGGGCTTGGGGGTGGGGGATCCGGGCTCCACCTGGGTGGACGTTTGGCAGTTCAGCTCGAGGTCGCTGGATGAAGCCGGTGCTCCGTGCCCTGAGCCTGACCAGGAAGACAGGTTGCAACGTCTGGTCCCTGAGAAGGAGCCGGTGGGCGGCTCTCAGCCGTGGTGGAGCGAAGGGCAGCAGACCAGTTGGCAGCCACTGTGGAAAGGGGCAGGCAGCCTGGAAGCTGGCCTGGCCATGACCAGAGACCCACTGGGTCCCACTTCGCTCCAATGCTCCGAGGGCATCGCCCTGGGAATCAGCGGAGACACGACACCCAAAGGTCCCTCCACCTCTGAGGCCGGAATACAGTGATGACGGAGGCCAGGACACGGGGAAGGGGAGCGAGGGCAGCTGGCACAGGGGCTCCAGGTTTTCAGGAGGAGGAGCCATCCAGCCCACCCTCTGTGTGGCAGACACACTTGTTTGCCTTGACTGTGGCCCATTCGATGACCCTCATTCCCTAACGGGGTGCCTGGTGAGGGAGGGAAATGGGGCCCGAAGCCACAGGCACCGGAGGTGGGGGGCGGCGCTGATGTTCAACACAGACCTCGGCCCCATCGTTTTAAATAAGAAATTTATTGCAAATATAGAAATTGATTCTCTCCATACAGGAATCTTCGAGTTGAGGAAAACAATTTCGTGCCATTCAGTTTAAAACAGGAATTTGGGAAGAGGGAGAGGCAGGTATCAGGAAGAGAAAATAACTGAACTTACCCCCCTAAAAGAAGAAAAGGAGAGGGTTCAGGCCCCCCTGCCCCCGAGGGAGTATAGGTCCACACACAGCTAGGGTTCACAGGTTCGTAGCCCAGGGCCGGGGCCAACTCTGCAGGACCCAAACCAGGTGCCGAGACCCAGGGGCTGGTGGCTCCTGGGGGAGGGGGGAGGGGTAAGAAGGGAGGGAGGGTGCGAACTGGACCCCTGGCCCCTGGCCAGCCCTGTGCTTGTTTGGCGAGGGGCAAGGGAAGGGAGAGAGGCCCGGACCCTCCCCCTGCACCCTTTTTCCTCTCCCCACTGCCCAGCAGCAGAGGCACCTCTGTGCGGAACACTGGGCCAGCACGGGGTGTGGGGAGTGTGAATACTAGTTCTGTCCTAAAGGTGGGGGGATGTGGGGCTGAGAAGAATGGGGAGCCTGGCAGCCTCCGGGGCCTAGGGGGTCATGGAGCAGAGGTGTCGTCAGAGAGGACAGCACTGGGATTGGGGGAGCCCCACCTGCACACTGGCCTCGTGGGCCACCTTCAGTCCTGCCCGTCAGGCCCCCACTCGGGGTTAGATGTCCCCCGGGGTTTCCCCAAGGCTCGCCCACCCATCCACCACCCTGGGAAGAGAGCCGAGCTCTGCCAGGAATGGGGTGTTGGAATGCTGACTGGGAGACTCCCTTGGAGGACAGGGGGTGGCCCGAGGGGTCCTTCCAGCCACCAGCCCTCCTGCCCCGCCCTCCCCCCCCACGGCCAGCGGGCTCTCGTCCTGTCCTTCAGACCTTCAGAGCTTCGCTGCCCACGGTCTCTTCTGCTGAGGGCCACCCCAGCCCCTCCCTCCTCCACTATTTAATTTTCTGCAGCGTCCATCCCTGGGGACATTTTGTGGCTGTCCCTTCATGGCATGTGAGCCCCTTATAAGCTAGGACCTGTCACTCTTGTCCCCCATGTCTGGTCCTCAGCATGGCCGCAGTCTGCACTTACAAGACCCTTGAAGGTTTTCTTCCTTTCCTTTCCTGTGCTTGACTCCCCTTCTTAAATTTCTGGGGAGGGGGCCAGACAAGCAACTTCCAGCGAGAACATCAGAGGCCACCATTCTCCGTTACAAACACGGGCTGGCCAGCCAGACTCCCCGACACAAACGCTTCCTCGTGTCTCGTGAACAGTGTGCTCCCTCCGGGGAAGAACTAACCCGAACAGCACACGGAACACAGGTGCTGGGGCCCCGGGGTGGGCTGCAGGGAGCACAGTGGTCCCTCCCCCAGAGGGCGGGGCCTGGCCGGGGTTCCAGAGGCCTGAGTTTCAGAAACCGCTCCGCCCCAAAGATCGGTGGGACCTGGGTCGTGAAGGTCAGTTCACCTCAGGCGGCCAAACCCTCGCTGTGAAGATGGAAACCTATCCTGAAAGCTCCCTGAAAGGAGAGGGTCTGAGTCTTTTGTGGGTCATCTTCAACCGATGGCCAGGGGAGGCCCTTGCTCCTGCTGCCCCAGCCCTCCCTGTGGGCGGCTCCACCCCCCGGGAGGCCAGGGTCCCTCTGGCTTCGGGTCTGCAGTTCCTCCCCGGGGCTCCTCCCTTGGGGCCCCAAGCCCCGCCAAGAACTTGTCCACAAGCCCCAAGCTCTTGGCCTCCTTCACTCAGCAGTGTGACTGGCCCCATACCCCACCCAGTGGCCAGATCGCCAGGCTCCTCCGTCTTTGGGGACCTGACTTCTCCATCTGCAAAACAGAGGGGTACACCAGAGGAGAGGTCCCCCCACTGCGCCCCCTTTCCCGGGCTGCCCTCCCCTGTCAGGGATGAGGGAGAGAAGGGGCGAGGATGAGGACAGGCGGGAAGGAACCTCGGACGAGAGACACTGGGGGGAGGGGAGGCGGCACTGTGAGCCCCAACTCAGAGAGACAGGATGCGGGTGCGGGACGGGAGCTGTGTTTGGGCGGCACCTGTTTTGGGTCTTTTGCAGAGCTGGCCCTTTCCCCCAGCGTCAAGAGCTGCTTGTCAGATCGCAATAGAGGGTGGGGGGGGGGGCGGCGGGGAGGGGGGCAGGGGCGTCTGGACAAACCGGCACATACACGACAGATGTTTGCTCAGGAAGATACAGGAGTCGTCATGCAAATATAACAGGGAATCCGCTTCCTCACCCCGCCGGCTGCTCCGCCTGCCCGCCCGGCTTGCCAATCGGTGTGAGGAGGCGCTGGGAGCAGGTGTGGGGGGTTGGGCGAGGTCTGCTCTGCATATTCGTGCCGACCCCCTCCCTTCCACTGCCCAGAACAGTCCTTTCTTTGCAAATGTCACCCCAAAGTGGGCCCCGGGCTTGGTCGGTCCCCCAAGTGGGTGTGAGAGAGGTGATCAGTTGAGCCCCAACCCGTCCCCCGGGCCCTCCACGGTCCTCCCCCGGCAGAGACGTCACTGGCGTCCCCTCCCCCAACACACACAGGAGGTGACGCTGGCTTTCCTGGTCAGAGCCCCCCACACAGTACAGGTCTTGGTCCCACCCCGGCACCCACCCTCACCCCACAGTCACACTTCCCAAATACTAAAAAAACCAACTGGGTGACAGGCCAGAGGTCGGGGGTCTCCGGCGGGGGTGTGAGGAGAGCAGAGTGGGCTACTCCCCATCCTGAGGTGCGTGTGGGTCCGAGGGGCACATCGGCAGGTGGGCAAAGCTCGAGTCGTCCCCACTCCTCTCCGGCCCACCTCCCAACCAAAGAAGGGGCCCCTGTCTCCCGCCCCTCAGCACCCAGTGTTCAAGACCCCAGAGTTGCAGGACCCCAGACCTGCCCCCCGCCCCCAGCCCACTCCAAGAAGCCCCAGCGCCTGAGCAAGGCCGCTGCGCTCTGGCCCTGTCCCCGCTCACCGCCCTCTACCGCCCACACTGGGAGAGCCCCCCGCAGCCCAGCAGTCCCAACTGCCGGGCTCTGGGTTGCCAAGGCGACAGTGGCTGGCCAGGGACAGGGAGGGGCCCTGTGAACCCAGCCTGCGCCACCCCCAGCGGGGGTGGGGGTGGGGGGGCGGTGCTCACTGTTTGTGCTTTGTTCGATGTCGGGTGGGGAGCAGCAAAGGGGGAGGGGCCGGTTCCGTGTTTCCATGGAAACACGGGAGCCCCTCAGGCCAGAAGTGGGACAGCTAGAGGGGCTAGGTGGGAAAGCCCTCCTTCCTCAGGGCAGGTTGGGACGCTGCCCTAGGAGCCCATGATGGGGGTCGGACAGGTGGGAGGTCAGGATGCGGGGGCACAGGCAGGAAGCCCCACGGCACCCCGCCTCCCTGTGGGTCCCCCTGGGCGTCACAGTGCGCTGCTGCCCTTCCGGGACGAGTAGGGGTCCTGGAGGCCCAGAGAGCTGGGGGTCGGGTGTGGAGGCCTCACGTGAGAGGCAGTGGGTCCACCACGCCCCTCGGACCTCCCAGGCTACTTGGAAGACACGTGAAGGGGCTGCTGGGGGGTCGCGTGCCTCCGCTCCCTTCCTGTCAGCAGGGCCTCCCGCCTCTCCGGGGTGCTGGCGTGCCCCCCACCTCAAATGAAGAACCACAGCTCCACGCTCTGAGGGCGTGGCCGTGGGGCTTTCTAGAAAGAAAAAAGCACCCACCTGATTCTCAGGTTCCTCCGCCCCAGGAGACCACACGTGGAAGGGCGTGGTCAGTGAATGTTCGATGGAGCCCCAGGGCGGCCACAGGAGGTGGGGGCAGCCCTGGGCTGCAAAGTTGGGAAACTGACTCCAACCTGCCCTGTGGCCCTGGGGTTCTCACCTCCTCTCCTTGCCCTGGGCCTCAGTTTCCCCATCCATAAAGGAAGGAAACGATGCCTCGTGTCTACCTGGTGTTAACCTCCAAGCGACCAATCCCCCAACAGGGGACCTCTCCCGGCTCCAGAGTGGCTACAGTCCATCTCTGCCCCATGCTCCTTTGCCCCCAAACCTGTCCCTAAGGCCAGAGCCCCCAGCCCCACGCTCCTTTGGCTTCCTCACCGCCCGCGCGCCCCTCCCAGCCCGGCACCCCCACCCCCAGAGTCCCTGGGCAGCACAGTAAAGACTCCTGGTTTCGGTATCAGTGTGTAAACTTTAAGGAGAACGTGTCTTTGTTTTCCTGTCCGTTATTGTCGGGTGGTGGTTGTTCACAGTCAGGTGGTGGTCAGGTGTGTGCGTGGGTGCGTGCGTGCGGGTGTGCGTGTGCGTCCACTCCTCGGCCTCGGCCCCCTGAGCACCCCCGCCCGGCCACCCGGCCCCTTCCCCATGTGCTCCCCGCCCTCCCCCTCCAACCTCACCGGGGAGGAGAAGGTCACAGCTTCTGCTGGGCCGAGACCCCCTTCCAGTAATCGAGGATGTCGTGAAGGTCCTCGTCCTTGGCGAACTGGACCTTCTTGCGCAGGGCGTGGCCCGCGGCCATGTACACCTCCTCCCGGTGGTGCTTCTTGTAGGGCCGGAAGCGCTCCCAGATCTTGTGCGTGCTCTCCGAGGAGTACTCAGGGCTGGAGGAGTACCCTGAGTAGTAGTGTCTGGGGGAGAGCTGCGAGTAGGTGGAGTCCCGCTTGGAGCGGGTCAGCGGCTTGAGGAAGGACACGCGCTGGCTCAGGCTGTCGGCGCCCTCCTCGTAGTACAGGGCCGGGAAGCTGTGTCGGTGCTCGCTGCAGTGGTAGGCGGGCTTCACCTCCAGGTGGTGGACGCCACCCCCACTGCCCCCACTGCCCCCGCCGCCCCCACCGCTGCCCGCTGGCACCAGCGGCAGCCGGTCCAGGGGGCTGTTGAGGGGGCTGCCCTTCTCAATGTATTTGGAGTCACCCTTGGCCAGCCCCGCGGAGGCTGGGTGGTCCGGCACGTCCAGGCTGAAGACCTTGGCGCTCTTGATGGAGCCGCTGGACGAGACACTGCAGGTCTTCCGGGCCACAGCGGCATCAGCGCTCAGCTGGCGCTGTAGCGGGTGGTGGGAGCTCTCTTTGTAGGGGGGTGAGAGGAAGCTGGGACGCTCCAGCGCCCCAGGGGCGGCTGCCGGGGAGGCTGCTGCGGCTGCAGGGAGGGACTGGCACTCAAAGGCCAGCTCAGGGTCCCCGCCACCGCTGCCACCCCCCAGGAAGGAGGCCGCGTCCAGCTTGAGGGCGTCGATGCAGTTGTTGATGATCTGATTGACCTTGTCCACCTCCTTGGCGATGGTGGAGATCTCCGCGGCCGAGCCCTGGCCGTTCTCCAGGTCCGGGAGGTCGTCCTCGGGCCGGGCCAGGCCATCCCCGCCCGTGCCCGTGCGCACCTCGATGTAGTTGCCCTTGGTGGCCACCTTGGGTGTATCCAGCCCGGCCTCCAGCCCCTTGGAGGTGGGCAGCTTCTCCCCAATGATGGACGGGATGGAGGACATGCGGGACACGGGCAGCACTGGGGGCTCGCCCAGCTTCTGGGCGGCGTGAACGACGGACCCGGCCTCCACTTCGGCACCGTAGCGCATCTCCAGGATGGTTTTCTTGACCTTGACAGACTTCTGCTTCTCCTCCTGCATGCGCCGCTTGCGCAGGCAGTAGTAGACGGCACCCAGCACGATGACCATGCCGAACAGGCAGCCCAGGATGGTCATGATGTAGTGGGTGGTAGTGGAGGTGCTGGGCGCCAGGTCGCCCGGGACCGGGTCCCGCGTGGTGAAGGCCAGGCAGGTGTGGTTGAAGCGGCGGCTGTTCCGCAGCGAGGTCACGCAGAAGGTGTACTCGGTGTGCGCCCGCAGCTTGTCCAGGGTGACGATCTCCTTCTTGTTCTTGAGCGTCATGACGTCGGAGAAGTAGCTGTTGTTGTACTGGACCAGGACGTACATCTTGCTGTAGGGGTGTGGGATGATGACCACCAGGGTGGCCGAGGTGAAGGTGACGTGGTGCAGCTTGATGGCAGGCCCGGCAGACGCATCCGTGGTGGAGGAGGCCGGCGGCTCCACGGAAAGGATGTCGTCGGGGTTGAAGCCCGAGTTCTCGTCCGGCTCCCGCTGCGCGTCAGTAGAGTAGGGCGTGGGGTGGCTGTCCAGCCGGGAGGGCAGCGAGCCGTTGCGGCACTTGGCCTGGAGCACGGTGATGGCATTGAGGCTGTGGTAGGGCCGGGGCACCAGCAGCGGGTAGCCGGCAAACTCACGCGGCGACTCACACTGCAAGCGGTCGTAGTTCTTGGTGACGTTGTTGAAGACCACGAGCCAGGTGAGGAAGCCATAGAGGTCGCACTCGCAGTTGAAGGGGTTGCCGGCCAGCTCGCACACCATGAGGCTGGCCAGGCTGGCGAAGGTGGCGCCGTCCAGGCGGCTGAGGCGGTTGGAGGACAGGTCGATGCTGATGAGGCTCGGGCACTCGGAGAAGGCGGCAGGCGTCACCACCTCGATGAGGTTGTGCTGCACGAAGAGGAACTGCAGGCGGCCCATGCCGCGCAGCATGCCCTCGGTCAGGTTGCTGAGCTTGTTGTAGCCCAGCTGCAGCACCTGCAGGCTCGACTGCCCCAGGAAGGCACCGTCCTCGATGTAGGAGATCTCGTTCTTGGTGAGGTTGAGGTCGGTGAGGTTCCCGAAGCGGTTGAGCGACGAGTAGAACACGGCCTTGAGCTTGTTCTCGTTGAGCCGCAGGTCGTGCACGGTGCTGTTGATGTGCTGCGGGATGGTCTCGTAGGGCGGCTGGTTCTGGCTGCAGATGGCCAGCCACACGTACCCCTTGTCGCCCTCGATGAGCCAGCAGTCGGCACGCACGGCGCCGGGCCCACACACGCACAGCAGCGCGGCGGCGCACAGCCCCAGGCGCAGCATGGCGCTGGCCACGCCCCCCCCGCAGGCGGGGTGAGGGGTGAGGGGCACGGAGGGCCTAGCAGCCGGACGCTGGGGCTGGCAACACAGTCCTCCCTGGGGCCGCCACCATCTTGGGGGCGACCCCCAGCACAGGGGCCCCAGGTGAGGCAGGCACCGCCAGTGCCAACCGTCGGGGGCCTTCTGGGGCGCTACCAGCAGGCACTGGGCACCACGGCCAGGCCGGGGCCAGGGGTGCCGCAGGCCCCACAGCCTGCTTCCCACGTTGTTCTTCTGCTGGGAACCTGCACCGGCTCTCGGGGCTTGACTTCCTCTCCCTCCTCCTCCTCCTCTCCTTCCTCCTCAGGCTCTGGGCTCAGAACTTCAGACGATTCCCACGGAAGACTGGAGAGTGGAGCTCTGAGGGGGAGCAAGTGAGACAGGGGCAGGAAGGAAGAGACCCATCTGTCACCTGGTTCCTGAAAGGCAGCAGGGAGAAGGGGGTGACAGATCAGTGCGCAGGCTCAGAGCGGCCCCTCCAAGTCCAGTGCAGGCCCCCAGTCCCTTCTCCACCCCCTCCCGCCGAGGTGTCCTCTGTGCCAGTAGCACCCTGGGGTCCCTGACACGAAAGAAGGGAGTGTGGTGGGTGGCAACTGAGGGAAGGGGGAGGAGGGGCAAAGTCTGAGGACAGTGGGCACAGAAGGGAAATTGGCAAGTTAACGGGTCAGGTGCACACACGCTCGCATGCACTCACACACACAGCCTAGCACACTCGGCCCACACAAAAACCCACACGCCCCATGCAATCCAGACTCCACGTCACGCACACGGACAGGTACACACACACACACACGAGCGCACGGGCCGCACGCACGTGGCCACGCACCTGGGCAGGCACCCTCCGATCCAGAAAAGGAATTAAGAAGCCCAGCAAAATGCCTCCTCTCCTCCATGCCCAGAGATAAATAATTCATTTGTTGTGTAACTGCTCTTGTTCCAAAAATAATTCCCTTGTCTTGGATTCCATGGGGGAGGGGAGCAGAGCAGCGTGGCCGTGGGCCCCCCAGAAAGGGGGCGCGGAGACTGGGGTCTCCGGCAAGGGGAGGACATGGACAGGCTCCCATTACAGACAGGAGCAGAGCTGAGGGAGAGAGAGGGCAAGAGGGAGAAGCCAGGCACCCCCCCAAACCCACCTCCTCGAAGATGGGGTGGGGGTGGCAGGGGAGCCCTCAGGCAGGCACACAGGCCGAAGGCCTCCGGAACACCGGGATCAGAGCTCCCCCAGAGAGAGGCAGGGCCTCGCCATGAGTCACACGGCACAGCCTGGGCCAGGATCAAGGCTCCGGAGGCAGCGGCGATCACAAGGTCTGGAGCCCAGCCCACTGGGCCCAATTAGGTAGACCAAGCACACCACCTGAGTCTGTCTCCACATCCATAAAGCGGACCCGGTCCCTGCCTGGCCGTCTGCGGGGGAAGAAGTGAGGTGAGCTAGGCTGCCTGGGCCCAAGATGCAGACGGGCAGGGGGCAGCGCAGGGCTCAGAGCCCGCAGACCCTCATTTTCCAAGTGGGGAAACCGAGCCCCAGACCAGGGGAGGCTTTGTGCCGGTGGCCTAGGGAATCAGACCCAGCCCCGCAGCCAGGCGGGGGACCCGGCTCCTGTCCAGTGCTCCCTCCCCCGACCCTGGGCAGTGGCCAGGGATGTGAAGATGAGGTAGGATTAGCACATGTTTGGAGAAAGTAAGCCAAAGGCTGTTCACAAGAGCCACCTCTGTTTCCTGCCCCTCCTCCCGGGAAACTCCAGGAAGAAGAACGCTTTGAGAAAAAAAAATATGAAACCTTTTGTCTTTAAAGTAAAACCAATTTGCAGCCCTAAGCCCCAGAGGGCTGCTGGAACAGAGGAAAGAGGAGCAGGGAGGGGAACACGCCCAAAGAGGTACAGGCAGGAGGTTTTTGTTGAGGTGGCAGGTGACAGGGGCGCCCAGATGACCCCTCAGATGAAGCCTGGAGTCAGAGGCTGTGACCATCAGGACCAGCAGGAGAGGGGGCCTCACAGCTCCCAGCGCCTGCAGGAGCAGCGAGGGACGAGGGGCCGGCAGGGGTGGGGGTGGGGCGCCTCCAGGCAGCAGGCAGCCTCCCTTTCCTTGGCTGCGCAATGCGGGCTGAGGACTGGAGTCGGAGGCCTGGGCTCCTGCCCCCGGTGGCTGCTGGCTCCTAGGGGACAGTCCCACCCCTTCTGGGGCCCCAGTCCTCCCCCGACCCCACATGCACACACACACGTGCACACGCAGGTGGTGAGGTTGCACTGGAGGAGGCTGAGTCGCCAAGCTCGCCCTGTCAGAGCCCTCTCCGTCCGCACCTCCTCCAGCTAGAAACGTCTGGGGACCACATTGGTATGCAGGTGCGCACGCAGGTGCGCGTGGCTCACAGCGCCAGTGCAGGGGGCGCGGACACACACCAGGAGACGGATGTGCGCGCAGGCGTGAGCACACACGCATGCCTGTGTGCACAGGCTGTGTGCCCTCTCGGCCAGCTACAGGGGTACTTGAGAGTAAACGTGGGCGTGCAGGGGGGCCATCAGGGACACGGACAAATGCCTGCTTCTATGTCGACATATTTAGCACATGTATGTGTGTATGCGCACACACGTGCAACCTTAGCCCACAGACCTCCCCTGCCCCCGCCCCCTCTCCTCAGATCTGAATTTTTTAAACCAGCACCCCCTCAGCCAGGTCCAGGGCTGTTGGGCAAAGCGGAGCTGCAGACACCTGGGACAGCCCAGGCCATGCTGGGAGAATATGAAAAGGCTGAGGGGGAGGGGAGGGGAGTAGGAAGGGGCCCGGGCTGGGGGTGGGGGCCAATCCTGTCCCATCTCTTCCCTTCCCGCCTCCCACCACAGCCACTCTGACCTCTGCCCACATGAGTCCTCCAGGTGGCCCTGCCCGCGGCCTCTCCCCCACTCCTCCCGGTCTGCAGGACTCTCCGCCGTGACTCAGACACAGGGGGGGGAGGGTCCCCCACCACCCTGTCCCGAGTGCGTCAGCTACCGTGTGCCTGTCCTTGTCCTGGGCTGCCTGCCCACCACCCGTGGAGCCTGACGCAGCCAGGGAGGGGGTGCGGCGGGCCGACGGCAGCACTTGGCCCCAGCCTGCTGTGCCCCCACTGAGGGTGTGGGCGACGGGGTGCTGGCCCGTGGGGGGCCTCTTGGGCCTGGGGCTGGGGTCTCGAGGACCACGCCCTTCCCCCGCTCCGAGGGGGACCCTCCACAGCACGCACACTAGTGGGAGGAGCAGGATGCTTCCCCCCACACACCTGAGGGGCAGGGCAGAGAAAGGAAGGACAGGACAGAAGAGCAACAACATGGAGACAGCTGAGCAGGGCAGGCAGAGGGACCGAGGCTGCGTCTGAGACGGGGAGACCGACGGTCTGCAGGGCAGCACAGTGAGAAGGCAGATGGGGGGCTGGCACAGGAGGAGACGAGAGCACCGCTGCCCTCCCGCCCACCTACCCAGGGACCGGGAGACAGATGACACCGGCCTAGCTGAGCCACTGAAGTGCAGCCTGTGACCAGCGCAGGGGGAGGGGAAGTGGCAGGAAGCAGCTGCTGGAAGCAGAGGCCTTTTCTGCCCAGGACCTAGGTGGTGCTAAAGCTGGCAGGGAGTGGCTGATGGCGCAGTCCCCGCCAGGGACATTTCTTGCAAAGTGCAGCGCTCCTGGCTGACCTGGCCTGCAGGGGCCTCTCCACCCGCCTGCCCCCGCTGTGCCGGCTCCTCCCAAACACAGGTGCGGGGGCACTGAGGAACCTCTGGCCAGAGGAGCCCCACCAGCACCTCATTAAGGGTCCCTCTCCTTCCACCACAGAGAGAAGCCACTGAGGGATCTTGGGGTGGGCCCCAGTCTCGCTGGCTACACTCTGTGGGATATGCCTTCTCAGGGGGACACTGTCGGATGGAGAGAGGCGAGAAGTCAGCGAGCCCCAGCGGGTCTGGGGGGCAGAGCTGGTGGGGCCTCCGTTCAAAGCGGGCACCAACAGCAGGTCTGCGTCACTCTGGGTACACACCCCTCCCCGAAGTCAGTGGTTGATTTCTGCGCCTTTCTTCTCCAGGTGCCAAAGGTTCAGGGACCCTCAGAACCCTAGCACTTTGGAGCTGGAAGGAGGAGGAGGAGCCCTTGATCGGCCACTCCCAGCCCTTCCCAGAGGGGAAACTGAGGCCGGCACTGGAGAAGGGACATGTTCTGCTGGTGGTGGGTCAGGCTCAGGACCCAGAGTGGCAGCAACAGGTCCTGACCTGCCAACCTCGAGTCCGCTGGGACCTACTGCCCTGGCACGGCTCCCGTGAGCTCCTCAGGGACATGGGGCGCGGACCTGTCTTCGCCCGGGAAGCGGGATGAATAAGTCCCACCTCTCAAGGCTGCAGCGAGCTAACCTGCATCGTCTCCACACAGGGCTGCGCCCCAGGGCTCAGCGCCCTTGGCCTCCCCTCCCCGGGCCAGGTGAGAGGACGGCAGGGTGAAGTCTGCCTGAATGTCCCCTGGCCGGCAGGGGCGGAGGTCTGCCAGGGAGGCACGGGGCTGGCCAGCTCGGAGACCTTGGGCGAGTCGCAGGCCCTCTCCAGACCTCAGTCTCCCCGCTTGCATGCCAGGATGAGTGCTCTCCCAGGGCTCCTCCCAACCCCCGGGACACGGTGGAGTCGGGTATCCTCGTACAGAGCAGGAGGCCCGGCACAGGCTCCTCCCTGGGCTCCTGCTCACGGGGCCACGCTCCCACGGGGACATTGGAGGGGCCCGGGGACCAAGTGGGGTAGGCGGTGTGTGTTCCAGCCTCCCAGCACACGAGGCTTAGCCAGGGAAATCTCATCTGCCACCACTGATAAGTCCTGGCACGAGCCCCACCCCGGGATGAGCTGGCCAAGGCTCCCCAAGGTGCCATTGTTGCTGTCCGTGTCCATGCCATTACCCAGGATCAGGAGGCCCGGGAGTCCTGGGACCCAGCCAGAACTCCCGGGACAGGCGGCCACCTCATCCATCTGAGCTAGAAACAGCAGCGGCTCAGGGGCCCCAGAGACGCGCTGGTAACACTCTGCCCTCTGGGGCAAAGCCTGCCGCCGCCTGGGGCTGGACACCGGGCGTGACGGTCCCTGCCTCCGCCTCGCCAGGGCTCCTCCGTCAGGCTGCTCTGGGCCTTGATTGCCCGCCTCTACGACGGGGTAGCTATGCTTTCACCAACGAGCTGCTGCTTGGTAGGTGAAACGCTGGGATTTCAGGTGCAGTGGGCCCCAGCTGCAGGGCAGAGAGAGAAACGCTGGAGGCAGAGGGTCCTCGGAGCGAATGCTGAGCTGTGCGGTACGGGGCACACGAACTAGCCTCTCTGCCTTCAGTCTCCTCACGCGGAAGACGGGCTCGGCTGGCCCTCACCCAATGGCGCATCTGTGCCTGACATTCTGACACGTGTGTTCCTTACATCTTGTACCACCCTGCACGGCTGGCGCTGTCAGCCTCACTTTACAGATGAGGTTCTCTGCTTCCCCGGCTTCCTCTAAATAGCTGGGCCCGTGGCAGGGACTGGACATGCGTGGGCTGCCTGGTGGGTTTCACACCCCCGGAGACAGCGCCTCCCTCCCTAGCGGGGTGTGTGCCAGCACAGACCGTGCATAAGCTGGGAGACTCTAATTTCTCCATCCATCAGGAGGCACTTGATCCAGGCCAGCTGTGCCCCTCAAACCCCCACACCCACTCCCGCCTCAGGGCCTTTGCACGTGCTCTTTTCTCCGCCGGAAATGCCCCCCGCCCCACCCCCACCATATCTGAACAACTCATTATCCCACTCAGGTAGAGACCTGGTCTCAACTGTTCCCCCCAACTCCACTCTTCCCTGACACTAAATCTGAGATGACCCGCTGGTCATTCCACCCTGCCTTTGGTCTGCATCCAGAGCTCTCACCGCTGCCTGACATCATTTCCTTCTTTATGATCACACCCTCCCTGCCCCGCCCCATCGTGCAGTCAAAGCAAGCTCCGCCCTCCTCACTGCTGTGACCTCCAGGCCTTAGGCACGCATGGAGCAGGTGCCCAGGACAGGACGTGTGGAACGAGAGCTTAGAGTTAGGGACAGAGTGCTAACTATCAGAGGGAGGGACCCCACTTCTGTCGGGGTGCCCACACTGTGCCAGACATGTGCTGAGCCCTCCTTTTAGCCCCACGACCCCCATCTTGCAGGTGAAGAAGCTGGCTCGGAGAGGTGCAATACCTACCCCAGACCACACAGCCAGGAACCTGGAGCAGCCTGAGCTCTTATAATTGTCAGACTTTCCAGAATCCCCGCGGAGGTGGTCTCCCCTAGACTTGCATACCTCCAGTGACAGGGATCTCAGCACCCATCTGAGGCTATTTAGTGCCTTCTTGACCAGCTCTGACTGTGAAAAATGTCTTCTTATATTACAAAGCCAAGTCTTTCTCTGTGCACCTCTGTGCGTTAGTCCCAGCGCTGCCTGGGGCCCCTGAGAACACAGCCAACGGTGCCCCTCGCAGGCCCTTTTGATGTCTGCTAATCTGCTACCTCATGCCCCTGCGGTCGGCTTATCCAAGGTGCACAGCCTCACGTCCTCCCCTGCTCTTCCTACGCCATGCTGTCCAGTGCCCCACCCTCGGGTCCCACTGCCCAGGGCCATGCTTGCTGTCAAGGTCCCTCCAAAAAATGGGGCACCCAGCGCCAAGCATGTGTGCCAACGCGGCCTGAGCAGTGGTGGGCCCCGGGGCCCCCCTCACTGGCTCTGGCCCCCCCGCTTGTTGGAGCAGCGTGAGCGTGGCAGCGTTGTGACCTCACCTCACTGTCCCAGATGTCAACCAAACCCCCTCACACACCCCGCCACGCAGCTCTAACGCCCTCAGCACGTCCTCTGTTTGGGTTCCACCGGAGGTGCCGGGTGTCTCTCCGCCCCCATTCAATCACGTCTGGTTAGGCTCATGCCTTTGTGCCGGCTGCTCCACCTCTCAGGGGAGCTGGGCGCTGCCCCTCGATACCCGGCGCCCGCTCCCGGCTCTGTGCCGCCCCATACCAGGCAAGCTGGCTGCACCCGAGTCCGTGTCCTACGGACAGAGGAAGCAGGCCTGCAGCTCACCCCTGGGGCAGGCGGTCCAGCCAGCTACATACACACTCACACACGTTCCATCCATACCCACACACTCACTGCACACTTCCTACGTGCCCAGCACCGCACTGAGCGCCCACTTACCCGAAGAGCTCAATGAGAAGGGCACCGCCAACAGCAGTGAGAGCTGACAGCGACGGGGTCTGCAAGCCCCCGGTGCACGGCGCCCCTCTCCAGCCCGGGGACCTTGGCCCGGGCAGGGGGCGGGGCAGGGCTACAGGCAGTTATGCCACCCTGATGGCTGGCTGGCTGGCTGTGCGACCTCGGGCAGGCCAGTGCCTTACCCCTCTGGGCCTCAGTTTCCTCATCTGTTCAGGGAGAAGAGCTGTGTACGCGTGCCTCCGCCTTACCGGCTCGTCCCAAAGCCTTCGGTAAACTGCCCACTGGGTCACCCCCCGTGCACTTCGTGGGTCCCTGGGCCTCCCCTGCCCCCAGGGGTGTCACGTCTGTCATCGGCACCTGTGCTGTGTCTAGGCCCCAGTGGAAGGAGGTAGGCGGGAGGATGGAAGAGTTTTTACCAAAAGGCTTGGCCTTGGAAACCACCCAGCAGCCTGCCACTGGTTTCACAGATGGCCAAGGTCACTCGGCCTGCTCCCCGGAACCCACTGCCAAGCCCCAAGAGGCCAAGCACCCACCCCACCCACCACCAGGCACTTAGCAAGCACGTGATCCTCCTGCCCACAGTCGAGGGGGAGCTGTATTAAAAGTCCATCTCCTGCTCCCACCCCAGGGGTCATCTCTGGCTTCCCCAGAATCCTCCAGGCTAATCAGATGACTGCTTCCCCCACCTGACCCCTGCCTCCCCCACCTGACCCCTACCTCCCCCAAATGACCCCTACCTCCCCCAGCTGACCCCTGTCCCCCCACCCAACCCTGCTTCCTCACCTGACCCCTGCCTCCCCCACCTGACCCCTACATTCCCAACTGAGCCCTGTCCCCCCACCTGACCTCTGCCTCCTCACCTGGCCCCTGCCTCCCCCACCTGGCCCCTGCCTCCCCCACCTGGCCCCTGCTGGCCTCGTGGTCTTGGCTCCAGCAAACCCCAGGCCCCCGCTCAGCTGTAGCCCCGGGCACTACTCACCAGTCTCCACTGGACCCGCTCTTTCACCAGTGCCTGCGCACACGTGGCTGCCTCTGCCTGCATGGCCTCCATTCATTCATTCAATAAACATTTATGGAGCACCTACTATGTACTAGGCGCCAGCTAGGCCCACCCTCCAGCTCTGCCTCCTCCACCTGCTCCTCCTGCGGGGCCCCACGGGGTGAACGCTTCCCTGCCTTCCAACACCCTCAGGGCTGTCCCGAGGCCGAGGGACACAGCAGGGGCCCACCGGGAGATGTGGAGGCTCTGGGTGGTGGGGAGTGTGGCCCCATCAGAGGCAGCCTTGCGGGGAGAGGGGTGCACAGCCCGGCCAAGATGAAAACAGTCGTGGGCGGGGCCTAAGTGCATCTCACGTTAATCCTCAGCACAACCTTATCATCATCCCACCTCACGGAGGCGGGAACTGCTCCACCACGGCTTTGACCTTCCCTGGCACTGGGCGCTGGGTCAGGGGGTGCGGTGCAATCCTGTTTCATCTGGGCAGTCGTTTTGAGATTTTTTTTTTAATTAGTTGCCAAAATTGAAAACATGGGAGATTTTATTTTTTAAATCCCCTTTTCTGGAATCCACTGGAAACCCTGGAGACATGGCTGCCAGGGAGCTGCATCCTGTCGGGAACAGAGCGGGGGTCACCCTCCTCCCCGCCTCTCTGGCTGAGGTTCCCACTGGCCCCTGGGCACTGGAGTTTTCCAGGCCAGCAAGAGAGGAAATCCCGGAGTGGGCACGGTTGGAAACCCAGCCTGTGCGGGAGATCCCATGAGTCTCCCGGTCTGGGACCCCAGGGTACCACCACCCCTGCCTCACTGTTTGGGGGCTCTGGGTCTTTTGGGGGGGGCTCAAGAGCTCTACGCTGTATCTACAGGTCCTCGGTCCCACATGTCTACTGAGTTTTGGTCTCTGTGGTCACCAATTCTGCAGAACTTCAAGCTGCCCTGCCCCGTCCGCAACCCCCACCAGCATGGCTCCATCCAAGCAGGCCCACTGGGGTAGGAACCCCAAACCAGGGGAGCATCCAGATGGCCCCCCACACCTGCCTGTTACCCTGTGGGGCTCCTGGCCCTCCAACAATGCTGCTTGGGTTGCTGGGTCGCATTTGGGGCCCCTGTTGGGGTTAACGGGGTGCTCACTCCCAGCTACAATTCCCACCCCGTCTAATACTGCCAGCTGGCCTGGGCTGAGGTTCCAGCCAAGACTGGTGTGGACACCGGGCCTCAAGGCCTCAGCTGCTGGAGCCACAGCCCAGGGCAGGGCCTGCAGCAAAAGGCTCCTGGGGTTCTGGAATGGCCCCTCGCTCCCATCGTTCTTCCCACAGACTCTGGGATCCCCTTGCTCTGCTCACCTGGGACTCCCACCTGTCCTCCCCTCTGCTTCTCCAGGCCCTCGCACCCAGGTTCCAGGGACCATCGGGGCCACAGCCCACCACGACTGAACCATGTGGCCACAAGGGGTCGCTCTCCTGGCACTGAGACTAGTTTCTCTGGGGCAGGGGTGGGGGCGGGCGGGGGAACCCACGGAGGCCTGCAGCTGTAGCATTGGAGAACAAGGAAGCTCTGTCCCTGCAGAGGAGCCCCAGGAACGCCCGGGGGAGGGCCGCCCCACGGCTGCGGGCTGCGCGGCCACCAAGTCAGTGCGGCCAGTCCTCGGAGGCCGGCCCTCCCTGAGGTTCTCCTGGAAGGGCGGCCACGTTCTGCTCAAATCCCAGCTCTGCCCCTGAACCAACAGCGTGGCCCTGGCAAGCTGCTCCTTTCCTCTGAGTCTCAGCCTCCTCTTCTGTAAAATGGGACTGGAAGGGCACTACCTCGGAGGGTCTGGCACATGGCATGTGCTCAAGAAGGCTGGCTGCTGCCGGTGTGGTTACTGTGGCCTGGGCCCCCATCACACACTGATGAGACGCTGGCAGCAGGAAAGGGGTGAGGTCTGACCCCTGAAGGGGTCTTCCTTTCATTCTGGAAGGCAGCACACCCCTCTGCGCTTGTCCCTGCCCCCTCTCGTAGTCTAGTGCCCCCCAAGACCTGCTCCCCACACCCCTCCAGCCTGGTCCCCAGCCTCTGCTTCACCCCCATTGCCAAAGCACAATGGCCGCCATAATTAACGGATTATCTCGGCATGACAGCTGCGGGCCTTTGAAAACTGGGTTGAATAACAAGGTCCTGGCATACGGTAATTTCTCTCCGGCTCCTGCTCGCTGGCTCCCTCGCCCTCCCTCCTCTCGCCCTCACTCCACCTCGTCATGCATGCACATGCTTCTTCCCCTTTCCTTCCTCAGACACCTTCTTCCTCCAGATGGCGAGGGGGCAGGCTAGGTTCTGCTTCCCCACCCGGCCTGCTCTCTGCTGAAGAGACAGGTGGGGACTGACCCTCCCAGGCCCCTCCTTGCACCTGGCACTGGAAAAAGTGCTTGACACGTGTGACTTCTGTCATTTCCTCACACCTGCCTTCTGGGACTGCACCTACCCCTGGCTGCCCCCGCCCCCCAGGCTGTGCCTCCTCCAGCTCCTTTGCCTTCCCTGGGGTCCTGGTCCCAGCCCTCTGCTCTCCTCCTTCAGTCCCTCCCCCATCTCATACCTTCTTGTGGCTTTTTTCATCAATCTGATGCACTGACCACGCCCTGGCCACTGCCTCCCGGCTGCCTCCTCCCTGGCTGCTCATCCACGCCCACTACTGGGCTCCCCTTCCGAGCCCACCTGTGCCCCACCGCTGCTGCTACCGTCGCCCGTTCCCAGACCAGCCAGAAGCACCCACAGCTGCTCAGCTCCCTGCACCTGGAGTCCCGTGTGTGCGCCCACTCACTGCTCCTGCTCTGCTCCGGCCTCCTTCCTCCGCCCCAGCGAACTTCTCCATTAGCATCCTCGCTGGGCTCTGCCTCCAGGCTCACCAGGATGGGCAAGTGCGAAAGTGGAAATCTGAGTGTGGCGCTCTCCTGCTCAAAAGCCTTCACTGGCTCCCTACTGACCGGGGAAAATGCCAGCAACAGACATTGGAAGCCCTGCCCACAGGGCCTGCGGAGCTGTTCCTGCTCTCCTCTCCTGCCCTCCTGCCTCCCCTCACCAATTATAATGGCCTGGTTGGGGTCTTTTGGGGGGTTCCCATAGCCCCCTGGGCTTTCCCCACCACGACCGACATCACAACTACTGCCTGCACCCCTGGACTGAGGTCTCTGAGGAAGGGCCAGATTCTCCATTACAGCCCAGCACCAGGCACCCAGTGGGTGCTCAACAGTACCTGTTGGTGACTAAACGAAAGAGGCCGGCTCTCTCCCTTTATAGATAAGGAAACCGAGGCTCAGAGTGATTAATGACTTGCTCAAGAGCACACCATTGTGCAAGACAAAACCAGGATTTGAACCCCGGTCTGTGATTCCAATGCCAGTCTCTTCCACTCCCTGTGGGGATCAGCTTCTGCACAAACCTTAAGGGACTTCAACCGCTATAAGAACTGATAAGGAGATGGGGCTCCCTACCCAGGCTGTCACTGCCATGACCTTGAACTAATCACAAGACTCCCAGGGCCTCAGTCTGTTCATCTGTAGGGTGGGAAGGAGTCCCATTTCACTCCCCATTTCAGAGGGTCCCTGAGGGGGCCGGAGAAAGCTGGTCCTGCCAACCACATCTGAGGGACCCCCACCGCCCCTCCAAACCCATCTGCGGTGCCCTTGGCAGGCATTGCTCGGAGCTTGGGGGCTTCCTAGGATGGGAGATGTCACACAGGGCAGAGACCCCCACTCTAGTGAGCTCTGGTGAGAGAAGCATGGGGGTTGGGGGGTCAGATCATGACCTTGGGCAAAAAACTCCCTTCTCTCAGCCTAGCCACCCCCACCTGTGACGTGGGCCCCAAACGCCCCCTCATTAGGGCTGCAGCGGGGCCAGGTATGAAGTACCTGGCACGGTGCAGGCACGACCACGGCCACGCGCCCCTACCGGAGCGTGATCCTCAAGTGTATCCCAGGGAGAGAGGAGAGAAGGGCGCAGGACAAAGCAGGACCATCTGCTCTTGACTCTCCCCCCTCAACAGCCCACAAAATAGAGCTCACACCCCAAAGTGTAACTCTTGGGCCCCTCCCTCCCTCTCTAAGCTCATACCCCACAGCATCCCTTCACAGCCTAGGGAGTGGCGAGGCTGCCCATCTGCCTGTGTCCCCTGCCTTTGTTCACGCTCTTCCTGCGCCTGGGGTGCCATCCCCACACTTCCCACCCTCTGCAGCCCAGACTTCGTGCCTCCTCCTCTGAGAAGCTTTCCGAGATTTCTGCAGGGAGAGTGATAGCTTCCCTCCTCTACCTCCATCCCCTGGCCCATCCTCATGGAATCCTGGAAAGATCCTAGGGATTGTTTCACCCCAGCTCTTCTCCCCCTGTTTTACAGATGGGCAAACTGAGGCACAGCCGAGGGACAGAAGCTCCCCAGGGATGTACTTGAACCCAGGTATCTGCTGCTTCCAGCCGGCAGGCAGCTTCTCTCCTGGCTCTGAGCTACTCTTCAGCCCTTGCCTGTCCTCTCCGAGCCCCCCAGCCCAGAGCTACCTGAGGACGGGACCCTCATCTTCCTCTCTGCTTCCCCACCCCAGTGCCTAGCCTAAGGCCTGGCGCATAGTAGGCACTCAGTAAATGTCTGTTGAATTGAATTGCGCTCAGGACAGCCAGTCGTCTCTGCTCTGTAAGAGAAGCATAGAGTTAGTGGAGCTGTTCCCGTGGCGACAGGGGCGGGAACCAAGCTGGGGGGGGAGGAGTCTGGCCTCCCAAGGACCGCAAGGGCCCTGGGAAGGAGACAGGGTCTGGGAAGCTGGAAAATTCGGACTTAGATGAGTCCGAATTCTGTCCCAACGGGCAGTATGGCCCTGGCAAGCCATGCCGCCCCTAGGGCCTTGGTGGCCTCATCCGTCCAGTGGAGATGACACTCCAGCCCCTGGGGGCTCCGAGGACTGTTTGCGATGAGGACTACAAGAGACTCGAGGAACACAAACAGCGACTCCCCGTCACGAGCACCGTGCTCAGAGGCTGACCCACAAAGTCGGGTGGGCAGTGTGCCCCACAAGGAAACGCAGGAACAGATAAGGAAACTGAGGCTTGGAGAGGGGGGTGGCTTTCCTGAGGCCTCGCAGCCCATGCACCGGGTGCCATGCTGTACCCAGAGTCTCCCTGCAGAGCTGGAGGGGAGCGAGGCGTGGCAACAAACCCCAGACAAAGGCATTGGTCGAGCCCACCACAGTGTGGCCCGGCCCAGGCCCAGGCCCAGCAGGAGCCCCAGGGCCGGGAAGGGAAAAGTGAGAAGCTATGTCCTCCCTTCCCATGGGGGTGGGCTCTTATTCCACAGCCCCCAGGGGGTTCAAAGCCATACCGAGATCTCCAGGCTGCAAAGGCCTGGGCGGACCTCGGTGTTAACGTAGATTATAGCAGACTATAAGTACGTAGCCAGGCCCGCAGGCCAGGGCCACGCCCCAGCCGCAGGTCAGGGGTGTGTACCCCTAGCCATGCCCCTTGGGCACAGTCCTCTCCCCTTGGGCCTCGGTTTCCTCGTCTGTCAACAGCATGCTACCCCACGACCATGATGCCTCAGGTTCTTCACCCAACACCCTGTCATTCCCTGACCCAGCCAGGCAGATGGGAGGGAGGCCCTCGGCGCCCCAGCCAGAGGCCTGGGGAGGAGAAGAAAAGGATGCAAGACAGGCTCACCCTGGGCCGGCCTGGGACAGCCAAGGGAGGGGCTTGGCTGTGCCCCTGCTCACTGGCTGGCCCGGGAGAGACAGGAAAAGGGGCCTAGACCCCAGTCATTCCCTCATTCGCTCCCTCAGTCATTCCAACAACCGTTCTTTCAGCACCTCCCGCTGCTGAGCTGAGGACTCCCAGCCAAAAGACGGCCTCAGGTGGGAGCTCCAGTGGGGAAGACAGCAAGATAAACAAGCACCTCCCCGCCCCTCACCCAGGACCGACTCCCCAGGCCCATCCCAGCTTGCATCCAGGGACCCTGCCTTCTGCCTGGAGAGGGACAGGGCCGGGGAGGGCAATCTTACTCTCCCTGTAAACCCAGGGCCCAACACCGCACCCATAAATGTTCACGGGCTAATGAGGCACCATGAGAGCATAAAACAGGGCGCCTGCCCAAGCACAGGGCTGTGACACGGGCCTGGGGCAGGGGGACGGGGGTGGGGGGCATCTCACTTCACCCACCACCAACTGTGTGCCAGGTCCACACACTTAATACACAACAGCCACTTGAAGGATGAAGAAACGAAGGCTGAGAGACTGAGGGATGCGCCCAAGACCCCAAAGCCACAAAGTGGCCCAGCACCCACTGCTCCCCAGAAACGAGACAGGGCTGGTGCATAGAAACTCCCAGCACAGGCGCTCCAAGCACCCCAGGGACAACGTTCGCAGAGTCTCGGACCACCGCCCCCAAAACCAGGCTCAAGGGAGGGGTCGGTGCCCTGCTTCCTCATCAAAGCCTCAAATGAGCCCTGGGTGGCAGACAGACCCTCACCCGCCACGTGGAGAAACTGAGGCTCTGAGCGGTGATGTGGACCAGTCACAGGCCCACCATACTCTGGAGGCCCTCTCCGGTCCGTGCACGGAGGGGCCTTCTCGCTGGCTGGTGGTCCCACCTCCAGCCCCTCTGAGACTTATGGGCAAGGTGTGAGGACGTGGGCCGGGATCGGTGCACAGCTGGGTGACTTGGGCAGGGACCCGCCCTCTCTGAGCCCCAGCTTTCCCGACACCCATCTCCTCTGCCCCGCCCCACACAACTGCTGCAAGGAGCTGAGGGGCAGCCTGATGAGAGACGCCCCCCTACAAACCAAAAGTGCGGTCGACATTTAGGGGAATTTAATTGTCACTCTTATACTTTCCTTGGCCTTCCTCAACACTCCCCTGCCCTCTTTTCTGCAAAGGCTGGGGCAGGCATCAGAGGCATGGCCGGCCCCTGTGCCAAGGACTTGTCACCCATTCCTCAGGATCCTAGGAAGCAGGTACCGTTTTTGTGCCCACTCTGCAGAGGAGGAAACTGAGGCTCAGAGAGATCCAGTGACTTGTTCGAGATCACACAGCAAGCAGTGAGCGCACTCAGCCGTGCCACCAACTACGCCCCCAAGTGTCTGTGTGTTCAGCCCTCTGTGGCGCTGGGGTCCTCTGGTTCACTAATGCCCCCCGGCCCCTCAGTTTCTCCGACTTCCCAGATGTATGAAATATTCACATTTCCATCATCAGCGGCTCACATATGCCTTTCCAAGGCCTTCAGAAGCCCCATTAATCATTCAGACACACCTGCATATTCATTAACTTCCGAATTAATACAGAGTCCCTTATTACTTCGGGCCTGCTGCCTGCATTAAAGACATTCGACTTCATTCATTATTAAACTCCCTGGGTAAACGAGAAATCCCTCCTTCACAGAGCGGGGCCCGCCCAGGCCCTCGCACAAGCAGGCAGGGCTGCTCCAGGCCCAGCTGCTGTGTGACCTTGAGCCAGGCCCTTACCCTCTCTGGGCCTTCTTTTTGTTTACCTGGTAAAATAAGGCAAAGGACAGTCTCTAAGCACCACCTGGCTCCTCGAAGTCAACCCCGTCTCATCCTTCTACAGACTCCTGCGTCCCTTCCCTGCGCTCTGTCTTTCCTAGACTCACATAACTCTCTGTTCTCGTGAAACAGAGGCCCACCCTCTCCGTAGTTTCCTGATCCTCCCCACCTGTGGCCTCCACTCACGCCGGGGCCTGGGCTTTGCAGACAGTGGGCCTCGGGCCCTGGCACCAGCCCATCACACCTCCAGGACGTCATCCGTCCCCCAGGCCGAGCTGGCTAGGCAGACCATGACATGCCCCAAAGCAGAGGCCACTGACCCCACAGTCAGCGAGGGTGGGTGTCGGCTGCAGCACGAACACAGCAATGGCAGCAACAATGACGACAACGGCACCCGCATTTCCTGAGCCCGGACCAGGCCCCAGGCCTTTGCTAAGCCCCGACTTGCCCACCCTTCTTAGAACAACCTCCTCCACTTTACAGGTGGGAAAACCAAGGTCGGTGAGGTCCAGGCGTCTCCCAGGAAACGCTGTCACCAGCTGGGAACCGGGTGTCTCTCCCTAGGGGTCCTGAGCGCTTCACCCTCACCCACGCCGCCCGGACGCAGGACCCACGGGTGCCGCCTTGCCCTGGCTCCCTCCCTCCCTGATGGTTCCTCTGTGTGCCAACCCTGCCTAATGGAGCCGTGCCCACACAGAGCGGGTCCCCCATTCCCTGGCAGACGCCTGATCCGTCTCCATTACGCCTGGCGCTGAGCAGGCCCGAGGATGGAGCGTGAGAACACGGCCGCCAGCATCGCCATGCCGGCGCGGACCTGCCCTCCGCCTCCACCCCACGGAGCCTCTGTGCGGGGCCACTCGCCGCCAGCAGGAGCAGGCCAAGCCACCACCACCTGAAAATGCTTCGCTCCCCAACCAACTGGCTGCGTGACGGTGGGCCCATCACCAAACCTCACTGTGCCTCGGTCCCATCATCTGAATCACACCTGACTCTGCCCTCTGCCTTATCCCTCATCCCCAATCCACCCCGACACCTGTCCAGGCCACACACCTGTGCATCCAGGCCACCAATGGCTCTTATCTGAATTGCAACCATGGCCTCCCAGAACCTCCTGGCATCGCCTGGGTTTCTCCCCTCTGCTCTGTTTGGCTGCCAGGCAGCCTCTCAAAACACCATCTATCATGCATCCACGGACGGCCTGATCTTAAAGCCCTTCCAGAAGCTTCTGTGGCTCCCAGACTAAAGCCAGAAATCCTCCTTGAAGATCAAGGCCCCACAGGACCTGAGCCAGCTGTCCACACCAGACCCTTCCTCCTGCTTTCTCCCCAAGGTGGCTCCCCACTCTCCTGCAGTGAATGTCCCCATTCCCGTCCGACCCCACGACGGGCTTCTGTCCCCCACGGCATCGGGGCCGCCCTACGGGCACAGTGCGTCCCCCGCTGCAGCTCGGGCCCCCAGCACGGTGGGAACAGCAGCCCTGTCAGGCCGAGACAGCAACCCCGGGGCCTGCTGCGGTCAGTGCCACCGGGGACCTGGCAGACCGCAGTGAAGGCCTCGCCGGCCTCCGCCTGTGCAGACACAGCCCCGCTCTCCATAGGATGGTGGGTCGTCCGACCCGTTTCTTCTGTTCTTAATATATTAAAAAAGGTTTTATTGTTTATTTTTGGAGAGAGGGGAAGGGAGGGAGAAAGAGAGGGAGAACGACATCGATGTGTGAGGGAAACATCGATCCGTTGCCTCTCGCATGCCCCCAACTGGGGACCTGGCCTGAACCCCAACCGAGAATCAAACCAGCCTTCGATTCAAAGGCCTTTCAGTTCGAAGGCCGGCCGGCACTCATCCCGCTGAGCCACACCAGCCAGGACAGACCCATTTCTTAAATGAGGGAACTGAGGCCCAGAGCGGTGACGCCACTTGCCTGAGGGAGGCGGAAGAGCCCGAGACACACCCAGCGTGTGGCCGCAGAGCTGTCCCGCCCGCCCCCGTCTCGCTCCAGTCCCCCTCCCAGGCCCCTGCTGCCAGGCACTCTGGGCGAGAGGCTTCGCCTTGCTGGCTCCCTCGCCTCTCAGCTCTGGGGCAGCGAGGACTCAAGCCAGGCCCTCCCCACTTGGGGCTCTGGCTTCCACCTGTAGGGGTGGATGAGACACCTGGGGGTCCCTTCCACTGTACCACATGCTCCACGTGCCTGTGGGCCTACTACGCACGAGGCCCTGATCTGACAAAACTGGTCTCCGGCCTGTAGGAGACCAGGAAGGGCTGGGAAACGCAGGGTGGAAAGGAACTGGGCGCACATTCGGGGTTTGGGTACAAGAAGGGCGCAAGCCCCTGCCTGCTGTCACCGAGAGCACCACAAGGCCAACGGAAGGCCAGTGCCGCTGGCCCCCGGGCACCCAAAGCTGATGACTAACTGGGAGGGCTTGGTGTCTCCAAGGTCCTCCTGCCACCCAAGGTGCTGGGGACCCCCAGAGGGGCTGCACCCTGCCAACCAGCAGACACCCCACGTCTGACGAGGCCCTGCTGCAAGCCTGGTCGAGGATCCCGGCACCAAGCGGAAGGGACGAAAATGAGCAAGGACCTCTCGGGCCAGCGGGGGACTCGGGCAAATGGGAACCCAGTGCACACCCACTGGAGACGTTTGCTATTTAAGGAAACCCTCCTGCAAATTGTTTTGTAAAGTAAACAACCAGTCTCTAATATTTCTTCTAAAATATCTAAATTATCACAGATTGGATTTGCTTAAAGTAAGGCAACACTCCTGGCCTTCTGGGGGCTTTATCATCACACACCTGCTCTGAGCGTGTGAGGTGGGCCCATACCTTCCCACCTCCAGCCCCAGCACACAACCCCCCCGCACGTTCCCGGCCCACGCCAGGCTGCCCCGCCCTGCACGGACACACACCCTTCCCTCTCCCTGCCACTCACCACCACCCGTCAACCCCTACCGGCTTCAGCTCAGGCATCACCTCCTCCAGGAAGCCCGCCCTGACCCTAGGCCTGGCTTCACCACTCCACAGCACCTTCATGTTCTCCAGCAATTAGTAGCATCCACCCCCCACCGCAGTCACCATTTCCCTTCCTGAGGGCAAAGAAGGCACCACGTGCCCTTCTGTGCCCGGTGCCAGCAGAAGGCTGGGGTGTGGGAAAGTGAGAGAGCAGAAGAGCCCCACGGCCCCAGGCACGTCATTCCCAGAGGGCCTCTGTCCCCGCCTACCCACCTCCCCACACACCAGTGGGCTCATCACCGATACTGGTGAGAACAGCGCCTCCCAGCTGCTGCTGCTGCTTATTATTATTATTATTATTATTATTATTATTATTATTTTAAAACACATACATTTTCTTTTTTTTAAGATTTTATGTATTGATTTCTATAGAAAGGGGAAGGGGGGAGAAAGAGAGAGAGAGAAATATCAATGTGTGGTTGCCTCTCTCATGCCCCCTACTGGGGACCTGACCTGCAGCCCAGGCATGTGCCCTGACTGGGAATCGAACCAGCCACCCTCTGGTTCACAGCCTGCACTCAGTCCACTGAGCTACACTAGGGTTATTATTATTATTGTTATCATCATCACTATTATTATTTTTTTAAAGATTTTATTTATTTATTTTTAGAGAGAGGGAAAGGAAGGGAGAAGTAGAGGGAGAGAAACGTCAATGTGTGGTTGCCTCTTGTGCGCCCCCCACCAGGGACCTGGCCTGCAACCCAGGCATGTGCCCTGACTGGGAATCAAACCAGCGACCTTTTGGTTCTCAGGCCCGCGCTCAATCTACTGAGCTACACCAGCCAGGGCTCATCATCACTATTATTATTATTATTATTATTATTATTATTATTATAACAACCCTTAGAGCATCAACCAGCGCTGCGGCACCGGTGCCCACACTGGCCTCAGCTGGCTCAGGCAGTGTGGTCAGGCAGGTGCTACAAAAGGGAGGGAACATGAACAGAACCCTACCAGTAGCCTCGCTACATGGGCCCCGGTTACAGATGGAGAGACTGAGGCTCCGGGGCAAGCAGCTGACCTGGGGTCTCGCAGACAGTGGGAGCCGAGCTAGGGGTCCAAACTAGACTCCTGCCCACTCTCCCTGCTCCAGATCCAGGAGCTTGCAAACAGAAGGGGACCGTGTTCACGGAGCATCCTGGGTGGGGCATTTCAGGCGTTCTGGGCATGGGGGGAGGCATTCAGGCGCCAAGTCTGGGGGCCCAAACAACGGGGATTCAGACCCTTGCTCTGTGCCCCTCCCAGCTGTGTGGCCTCGGGCAGGCTGAACAGCTTCTCTGATCAGATTTCTCATCTGTCCCTGGGGATGGCAGGCTGCCCTGCACACCTGCCACCATTGCCGCGGCCACACGTGGCCGGTAACTAGGAAGCATCTCTCGGGTAGGGCTGTGGGTGGACTCTCTCGTCTAACCCGCACAGCAGCCCACAAAAGGCAGGTTCTAAGAGCATCCCCATTTTACAGACAATGAAATGAAGGGCCCGCCCAAAGCCAGGCCACTGTACGTTCGGAGCTGAGTGCGCAGTGCTGGGTAGAGACTGCACAGGGGCTGAGTCCTCACTAATGATGTTCCCGGCTCAGACCTCCCTTTAATCCTTCAAAGACATGTGAACAGACTGCCCTCCCCCACCACATTCCAGCCACCTGCTGCGTCCTCCCTTCTACCTCCCGAGTCCAACCCTCACTCCCTGCCGCCCTGATCAAACGCCACCTCCTCCACCGCCCTCCCTGTGCTTCGTCCCCCTCCCTCCTTTCCGCTGCTTTGCCACCACCCATTAATGCTGCCCCGGCAGGTGCAGAAGTCTCTTAAAGGAGACCCACGCCCAATAACCCCGCCTGTGCCCATGCTCCACGCAATCGCCAGAGGAAGTTTCCGGAAGCACAAGCAGACCTGCGGGTCACTGCCCTGCTCAGAAGCTTCCAGCGCCTCCCTGGTCCTTATCCCAACACTCAAGACCCCTCATGATTCGGCGTGGCCTCACCTCTGCAAATCTCTCCTCCAACACCCCCCGGGTACCAAGGATACTATCAGAACAAATCACTGCTCGCCCTGCACACATTTGCACATATATGTAACATGCATGCACATGCATGGTCCCCACCAACCTTTGACTCCTCCTTCGCTTGGGCCCCTCCCTCCACACCCCATACTATCATCAGCTTTCCACCCCTCCAGCCTGACCCCAGAACAGCACCTGCGAGAACTCCCCTCCCCAATTCCTCAGCTCTTCCCACCCTGCGCTGTCTGAAACATGCCATCCACACCCGGTTCTAAATGCCTGCATGCCCCATCTACACTTTGTGAATGCCACCCCTTATGCAGGACTCAAAGCCGCCTCCTACAGGAAGCCCTCCAGCCCAACCAGGTATCCACCTTCCCCCTTGGCTGTGGGATCCCTGACAGCAGGGACTATTCTCCTTCACCCCAGGCCCCCAGCGCCTTGCACAATGCTTGGCCCACATCAGGTGCTTTAGAACAGTCTGCTCAATAAACTTACTTCCCTCCCGAGCCTTCCCTGAGCCCCTTGGATAGAGGGAACAAGTTCATTCCCCAACAACAGCTAGCATGAACCCGCCCCCTTGTCCCCACCTTCATTGGCCTCCAGTGGCTCACCTAAACTACTTCCATGGCCGCCCCCCTCACCTGTCGGCTGCCTCCCGTGGGGTGGGAATAAAATCTTCAGCCTTTCCCAACTTCGTTTCCTCACTCTGCAGCTTCCGACCCCACTGTATCTGCCCAAGGAGTGCAGCCTCTTAAAGCCTGGAGGGCAGGACCCCACTTACCCTCCCAAGATTCCAAATACCAAATACACACAGCAGGAGTTCAAACGTCTCCCTGAACAAGCAAAGGAGCAGGTGAGTGAGTGATGGGCTCAAGCCCACGCTTCTGCCTGGGCCTCAGTTTCCCCTCTGCAACTGCACATCGCAGTCCTCACCTCGCCTCCTTTGCAGGGGGGTCTGAAGGTAGAGAGCGAGCGCCAGATGGCATCAGCCTGGGAGTGCTTTCAAAACCACGAGTCACTACACACCTGGAAGGGACTCGTAATTCCAAAGGAATGAAAACCAAGGCTGAGGCTGTGCATCTCCCTACCTCATTCCCCCAATGCCGTTTCTCAGTGGGGCAGGTGCGGGCACCCACGGCGGTCAGGGCAGGTGGCGCTGCCTGCAGGAAGCTATGGCTCCAGGGGAGGCCTGCAGGAGGCCAGCAAGTGCAGGAGGGCGGAGGAGCTGCGGGGTGCGGGACCAGGCGGCCGAGGCGGGGAGGAGCGTCCAGTAACGCCTCTCAGAGGGAGGGACCCCACACTCTCTGGCCCACAGGAAACAACGGGTCCCCAAAGAACCAGATCACCTAGCTGAAGGGGCATCCCCCGCCCCAAAAGCCAATGTCATCTCAGATGAGCAGTGTCATGGAGAGGACACTGTGTCCCCATTTTACAGATGAGGACATTGAGGCTCAGAGTGCTAAAGCAACATGCCCACAGTGCTTGGGCAGCAAAGACGGTGGCCTTTGGGCCTCCTGCCCCTTCTGAGGCCTCTGGAGAAGCTGGAAACAGTTTCTAGAACATTCAGCCATTCAACTAAGGGCCCAGTTGACCCAATGGCTTCCAGGCCAGCTGCCGCCGGACACAGGGAGGAAAGCCACGGCCAGAGGGAACAGGGGCCACAGCTGGGTCTGCAGCCCAAGCAAACCCTCCCCACCTGGAGACGGAGCTGGTTACCCGAGCTGCCCTGGGAGACACTGAGATTCCCGCAACTGCGCCGGCCCGGGAAGCCCTCCCTTTAATGCATGCAAATGAGGGGCATAAATTTCTGCTTACTTAACTTCACAAATGTTAACAAGCTCATAAAAAATAAGTTATTCTTCCTGAGCTCCACAACACCATTCGTTTGTTTAATTTTGTTTCACCTCCCTCCCCAGCCTGCACTGCGAGAGAAAGGAAAAGCTGCCGATTTTGGTGTTTCCCTGCAACCGGGTCTGCCTTCCCTCTGTCCACCCTGCCCCAAGGAGGCTGAAGGGCAAACCCCCAGCTAAGGAGTCAAAGGCCCAGGGGTGAGCCCCGCACCCTCCTCTACAGCTGTGTGACCTTGGGCTCTGACTTACCCTCTCTGGTTTAATTGCCTGGTCTACAGAGTAAGAACTGCAATTGCACCCTGCCTGCCTCTGGGTAGGTGTGAGGATCAAGCAAGATAATCCCAGTAAAGTGCTTAGCTCCCTCCTCGCACAGAGCAAGCCCTCAATAAACATTAGCCCTTGTTATTATGTAAAGTAGAGTTAAATACCAGCCCCCACCACCACCACCAAGTTAATCCATTTGTAGAGTTTACCTTCTGGAGCAAGCTAGTAGCTCCAAATGCAGCCTGAGGATCGGTTTTGTTGGCGGCTCAGCATTGGATACAAATCCCAGTTTGATGCCATCGGGTGGCCCCTGAGCCCTGGCATTTACCACAGGCCCCACCGCACCCTATTGCCTCGCTGGGCCCAGACGCACACCTTCACGTGACCTGGGCTCAGTGGGTGTGTGAGTTTGCCAGGCCTAGGTCTGCCTCTCGTGGCTGATCTCACTGAAGTCTTCGTGAGGCCCAGCTGACAGATAAGGAAACTGAGGCTTACGGAAGGGCAGCCCACAGCCCTCGCCCGTTTTCTCTCCTGAGCCTCTGCCCCACCACACCAGCTTGAGAGACACCTCCTGGGCACACGACAAAGCGAATGGGCCATTAGCAGAGTGGTTGGAGAGACAGCGCTTGGCCTCCATGGGCTCAGCGTGTTCCGGGACCAGGTGGGGAGCCTCGGCCTCGCCCAGCCATGAGCATGCCAGGCCAGGGTGGCACTCCCGTGCGCCCAGCCCAGGAGAGCCCGGTGCTGGGGGCTCCAAAAGACGGGGGACGAGGGCTGGAGCTGGCACATTCCGCTCCGGTCCCCTCGGTCTCCTCCACCTTGCATGCGCCTCTAGGAATGGCTGTTCCTGACCACAAACTGCACCTCGTTTGCGGTGGCACAAGAAGCCACCGAACAGGTACCACAGGCTAGGATCCGCGCTGGGGCTTTCCTTGGCGCACCAGTCCGAGCGTTGCGCCCATTTTCAGACAAGAAACTGGAAGCACGGAGAAACTAAGCGATTGTCCCAGGACCACACAGGAAGAAAGAGCAGGACGGACTGGCGGACGGACCAATGGACAAGGAGGGAGAACACACCCGCTTGTTGGTGTCCAGGTGAGGAGGCCCTGGAGGGGTGCAGGCTCAGAGGGTGAGAGGAACAAGGTCGGGATGGAGGAGGAGGAGGGCCGAGTCCAGGACCTGTGGCCAGGGAAGGCAGCCCGTCAGTGCCCTCGGCTGTGGAGGCGGCCCCTCTGACAGCTCTCGTCGCTGCCCCGCTGCCGCTGCAGCCCCGCATGCCCACCGCTAGCCTTATGGTATCTCAAGCTCAGGCCGCTTCCTTCTTCCTCTCATCGGTCTCAACTAGCCCCCTCCGTGCCTCTGCCAGGCAGGTGGCAAACGAAGAGTGGCTCCCGGCGGTTCAGGGCCTTGCCCAAGCTCCCACCAAGCCAAAAGGGCCGAGTAGGGACTCGAACCGAGTCCTTGGACATTCTCATTCTCACCAGAAACCACCGGCTGAGGCAGGGAGAGAGGGTGGGGCCAGGGCCTGGGATGGGCGGGGCCATAAGAGGCAGGGGTGGGGCCTGGCAGATTGGGGCGGGCGGGGAGAAAAGGCTACATCTCGTCCGGTCCTGGTTGCCCTAGCAACAGGACTAATTAATTCCAACTCAAGCTCCATCTGTGCCTTGGCTGGATGGGTGGTTTGGGCTCACGGGTGTTTGTTTTCAAGAAAGGGGAAAGAAGCGGGAGGCACTGGGAGGCTGTGGTCCCCGGGGGTCTGGCAAGGGGCTGACACCACCCCCTTCACACGTAGCGTCCCCACCCCCAGAAGGAAGAGTCAGGTTCAGCCTCCAGAGACCACCAGAGACCTCTCCCGCAGAAGCGGCTCAGCCCAGCCCAAACAGCGCCTGTCCCAGACGGCAGACAGCAGTGCCTGCGGTGTGTGCACACGTGTGCGCACACACGCACACACGCACACACGGGGAGGACACGGACTGCACAGTGCGAGAAGTTTGGGTTCGGATGGCAGCTCAGCTCTCCGAGTCTCAGTTTCCCTATCTGCAAAGTTGGCAGCACCGCTCCCCCTGAAAGGGCTCTTAGGCATACTAAGAGGTCCCGCATGCAGGGGTACCTGAGGGGTCTTGTCTGTCCTGGGGGAAGGCTTTGCTGAAAGTGATCCTGGCCAAGGAACCGCTTACACAGTGCCCAGAGGGTGGCACTTTTAAGGAACTGGATCGGTGAGGAAGAGGGAGCCCTGGACAGCAGCCCCAAGGCTCAGCCGAGCGAGTCCCAGTGGGTCTCGGGAGCCAGGGTAAGGGATCTGGATCTTAGCCCAAGGACAGGGGAGCCAGTGACGTGCTGGGGAGCTCATACCGATGACAAAAGGGTACAGAATGAATTGGAGAAGCGAGGGCAACGGCCCAGTTCCGGGATGGGATTTGGTGCGGGCGAGGGCCTGGGGTGAGCAGGCAATGGGGAGCTTTGAGAGCAGAACTCAGGGACCTCCACGACGAGGACAGGAGACCGAGGGTGCAGGTCAGGGATAACTCCCGCGGTACCCATGGGTGTCTGAGCAGTGACAGCGCCCACCCTGACACAGAGGGCCTCAGGGAAGGGGCGACAGGCCGGGGTGGAGGAGGAGAGAGGAAGAGTTCCATGCGGGACAAGTTGAGTTTTAGGGGCCAGAGGAACACCCCGAAGGTCATGTCCAGTCAACAGGCGGCCATGCCCGATGCCCAGCAGCCGGGGGCAGAGCACCGCAGAGATGGAGCCTCAGGCACCCCAGGCACGCAGCTGCTAGGAGGAGGCAGGGGGCACAGGCTTTGCCCCCAGAGCGGGGGCTGAGAGTCAGGCCGGGCATGGGGATCGCCCCTCAGGGACAGGTGTGGCTGAGAGCGGGTGCTCCGCATGGTGGCACTTGGAGCCAGAACACCTGGGTTCGAATCCAGGCTGCTACACCTCATCCCCTGTGAGATCCTGAGCACGTCATTTCCTCTCTGAGCCTCAACTTCCCCATTTGTAAAATGGAAATAAAAGCAATATCTGCCCAGAGGTATGAGGAGGGCTGTCCCTCTGGACCCCCAGGTGAAGCCCCAGAGATGCAGAATCTCCAGGGACCTGCTCCTTCAGGGCCAGGGGGCAGGCAGGACACTAACCTTTGTCCAGCATCTACTATATGCCAGGTACCCTGAATGTGTTAGAGACCACACAGAGTGGCGACCCAGGAGGAGGGGCCTAGAGTCAGGTGGTCCCAGGCTGAATCCTGGGTCCCCTACCGACTGTGGGTGGGGCAGGGGGTGGGGCTCGCCTCCCTCAACCTCGGCTTCTGCAAATGTGAAATGGGGCTACCGCCGGTACCACCCATGGCTCCTGGGATTGTTGTGAGTGTGAAACATGAAAACATGTCAAGCATTTGTCACCTGCCTGGCACAGATCACTGTTGTCACTGCTACAGCTGTCATCGCTGCTCCTCCCAATAACGCAGGCAGGCGGATGCAGCAGTCGCCACGTGGCAGGCGAGGACGAGGGCCTCTCCAGCCCTAGCTTGCAGGACCCGGGCTGGCTGCCATCTGATCACAGGGTCCCTCCCTCCCTCAGGACAGGGTCTGAGTCTGAGCCCTGCCCTGGCCACGCCAGGCTGTGCGACCTTGAGCAAGACACCTCACCTCTCTGAGCCTTAGGTTCTCCCTCTAAAAAAATGAGGAGTCCCCTCCCTCCGCCATCCTCTGAGGGCAGGACAAGGCAATATGCGGAAGGTGCCCAGCCTCGGGACCGCCCGGAGCAGGCGCTCAGTGAGTGAGAGCAGTCATGGTTGCCACTGGAGGTGAAGACCTGGGGGCCAAGCAAATGCGGACAAGCACTCAGAGTGGGGTACGGGGGGAGATGCCCCCCTGAGCCCCACAAGCACACCCCCAGGGCTGCAGCCTGGGCACCTTGGCCCTATTCATCCCCCACCCCCCGCATTCCCCCACCCGGGCCCCGCTGTGCCCCTCCAGGCTCACCCCGCACCCTGCCAACCTCTGCAGCAGCCAAGCAGCCACGTGTGCTCCCACCCAACCCCGTGACCAGTCGGGCCGCCCCCCACCTCTCCCCGCTCTGCATCTGCTCAATTAGGGAAACTGGGGAGCCAGGGAAACAAAGACTTAATTTCTGAGCTAATCAGCCTGCCTCACACTAATTACCATCCTCCCAGGGCAGTGGGGCAGACTTCTTGGGGGAGGCGGAGGGGGAGGCTGGTCCCTGGGAATGACACCTCCTCCCCCAAAGCCTGAGCCAGCCCAGGGAGGGTGATGGGGGGGACCACGAGGCTTGAGCAGGTGAGATTTCGAGGTGGGACTGGGTGGATGTGGCCAGAAGCAGGGGACACAGCAGGAAATGTGCCTGAGGCGGTGTCCCCTGGGCTAGCCCCAGCTTCCCAGGTTCCCTTCCAAGACTCCTGCCCCATGGCGGGGCGGGGAGGGGCGGAGGGAGGCAGGCCCAGGCTGTGGGGAGGCCCCAGAACAGATGCCCCGGTAGGTGTCCAGCCTACGGCTTTGGCAGCGAGATGGACAGATGGACACTTTTAGGCTAGAAAATTGAGCAGTGCTCAGAGGGAAGCTTTTGGATCGCAGCATAGCATGTGTGTGTGTGAATGTGTGTTGCACGTGTACACAAGTGCACAAGCAAGAGGGCTCAGGACTGGGAGCCGGGAGGCCTGGGTCCAACTTCCTGCTCAGAACGGGGCAAGTCCCTGCCCCTCTGAAGTTCAGACTCTGCACGGGACAGCTGGAGGTGATGATGTCTATGGTCACTTGTCCTTCAACGAGTACCCTGCCCAAGTGCCTCTCCGTGGATTACCAAGGGCACTCAACACAGCAAGGCAGTTAGGAGGGCGGCTTGTGAACCAATGTCCCAGGTTCAAATCCTGGTCTCACCACTGACTTGCTGTGTGACCATGGATAGGATCCTTAACCTCTCTGGGCCTCACTTGCCCCATCTGTAAAGTAGGGATAAGCTATTTTGTTGGATTGTCATGAGGATTTCATTTCTGTAACGTTCTTAGAAGAATGTCCACCCCACTTAAGTGTTGTTTAATAAAAGGAATAAACGATTCCCTTTGATTGTACGGGCAGTCTGAGAATTGGGCCCACAGAGGGTAAAGGGCAGAACTGGGACTCAAACCCTGGACTCACGACGCAACAGGGAACCTGCTGAGCAAGGGGACCCGCACCGAGGTGGGTCAGGATGGCCCCCACATGCTGAGGAGAGATACCCGGGGTACGGAGTGAGGGGCCCGCGCAGAGCCAAGGTGAGTCCCACGTGGGTAAAGACAGGGGCATACATGTGCTTGCAGGACCCGGAGACACGGGGGAAGGGCCCCACTGGCGATGGGAGGGGGCGTGGCTCACTGCTCCCCGTTTCATACCCAGAGAGCACGGGTCAGCTCCCCAGCCTGAAGGCGGTGTACACACTTACACATTTTCTACATGCACACTCTCCAACCCACAACACACACACACACACACATCACAGGACACACGCACGCTCACCCAAATTTAGTCCCTCCACCTCCTTGTGGGGCCCCAGGGAGCCACACGAAGGCCACTGCAAACTGGAGGGCAGGCCAGAGAGAAAGAGGGAGAGGGAGACAGAGGGAGAGACGGCCACTCCGGACCAGCCCAGGCACTGTGGAAAGTGACAGCGCCAAAGCCCAAAGCTGCCACACCGGGCTCCACCCTCATTCTGTCCACTCACTGCTGTGTGACCCAGGCCAGCGCCTCTCTGGGCGCCGCCTGCCCGTGGGTGTGGCGAGTGGACGGAGGCCCTGCGGCTCTGACCCTCCGGCTGATGGTCCTGACTCCCCGTCGAGGCCCGGCTCCCACCGCCTGCCATGCCCCTCCGTGTCTGCAACTGCCCTGCAGGCCCAGTAGTCCCTACGGCCTGTCCCCTGCCCCCGACAGAATCCAGGACAGAACGTCCGGGTCAGCTGCCATCTCGGCCAAGCCAGTCACCCAGTCCCCAAAGCCCCTCTCCCGCCATCGACCCCAGCACTGAAGCAGAGAGGGGAAGAGCAGGGCGGTGACAGGGGACAGCAGGCACCCAGCGCAGCCCTGTGCTCTCTTCCTGCATCATCTCCCCTAACCCTCTTAACGGCCCTTGGTCCCATTTTACAGGTAGAGAAACTGAGGTTCAGGGAATGATCTGCTCAGAACCATGCAAACACCAAGGGGATGAATGAGCTGGGACATAACCCACGCTGCCCACTCGGAAACTCTTCAGCTCTTTATACAACCTGTCCAGCAGGCACTGGGGGAGGCAGGGGGTAGGAACCAGAAAGGCAGACACACCCACATCTCCTGACCTGATCCCGAATCCCGGGCCTCAGGACTCCCTAAGCCACAGCCTGTCCCCAGCAGCCTGAGAGGTGGGGGCTGGAACGGCCATTGAAGCAGGTAGCCTGCCTACCTGCCCCCACCACCGGGGAACCCAACAAGTAGTCAGCATTTATCGAGCACTCCCTGTATGTCAGGCGCAGTGCTAAGCACCATTTCATTCCCATTTTACAGACGAGCACACTGAGGCACACAAAGGTGAAACAACTTGGCGTGGGTAGAATCGAGAGTCGAACCCAGGCCTGGGCCCACACGCTTGGCTGCTGTGTCACCCCACCTCACAGTCCCAGGAGTTCCTCCGCTGTGACCCACTACCCCCAAGCCAGCACCCCGGTCCCTGGCAGCTGCAGGCAGGCCCCACTCCTGGAAGCTCCGCACAGCTCAAGGGCCCCTGAGCCACCATCTTCTGGGGCACCTGCTCTCTCCTCTGCCAGCCCCTCTGTGGGGCCCATCTCCTCCCAGGAAGCCTGGGGCCCTTGGTGAGTCCCCCACCTGTCCTTGAGGCCCGGGCCTGGGTAGCAGGGGTAAGCTCTGACCTCCCACAGACCACAGGCTCTGTCCTCAAGGACAGGGTCTGGGTCTCGGCCTGAGGCCCAGAGACGGTCTGGGATTAGCCAGGGTCACACAGCAAGGTGGAGGGAGGAAGGAACTCTTGTCTGCACCTCACAGCCCAGCACAGATTTCACCCTCCCTCCTGTGCCCGGGAAGGTTACAGCTGGGTGGGCTGAGCTACGGCCTGGTGTGGCGGAGGGGCAGTGGAATGGGTTTGAGGCAGCTTCTAGAACTCCTCAGGCCTTACCAGCCATGCAGCCCCCGGCAGCCCTGCGGGCCTACTGTGTACAAGCACTCCTCCCTCCAACCCGCCCCCAGGAGCCGGACAGTGCCCAGGCGGTGTCCCCAGTTCGCAGATGAGCAAACTGAATCCAGGGGCACAGAACCACTCAGACTCTGATCCAACCCACTGTGTCTTGCTTCCAGCCTCAGACCAGTCCCTCCTGTAGTCCCTGCCCCAAATCCAGCCCCTTCCCAGTCCTCAGGGACTGCCTCTTCCAAGAAGTCTTCCCAGAACTCAGGGAGCCTCCATTCAGTGGGACCATCCTCCCGTACATGCAGAAAGCAGACTGAGCCCCCAAACCCACAGAGCCTCCACCTTCAGACTAGGGCTCCTGGAGCTGAGGCTCTATACCCCCAGACCAGGGCTCCCTGAAGTCAGGGCTGTGTCCCCCTCGGACTGATGGCACTGGTTGGTCCCCCACGCCCCTAAGACTAGGGGCTCCCTGAGGACAGAGTCACCACACTCTGCTTCCTTCAGACTACAAAGTCACAGTCACGGGGGGCAAGACCCAATCCTCCCGTCTCCTGCACCTCCGCCCACACAGAGTACAGACTCTGCCCCAGGGGCGCAAGCAGGACCCCCGACTCAGCCCCTTCCTCTCCCTCCTAGAGCTCCTGCAGGCCAGTCCGTACCAGGCAGCCACCCTGCCCCCAGGCCTGTCCATGAATCCCACCTCTGTTGGGCGCCACAGACCCCCCTTTCTCCTCCCCAGACAAATGGGGTTGTTGAGCGAGACACTGGGGCAGCCGCACACAACGCCAGATCTATTCCCTGGGCGAGCGTGGCTGCCAGCAGCGGTGGGGGTCGGGGGCAGCATCCAGGCTTGGGGGGAGCAGTCTATTCATTCCACAGCCCCTGTAGGTCCAGCCTCTGAAATCGGGGCCACCCTGGCGAGGCTGGGCCCAACACCCCACGCTCTGGGCACACCCACCCAGGAGCCTCCATTGTCCCCCCACCCCCTGGCACGTGCAGGCAGGGGCCCCAGAGCCCGGGGCCAAACCCCCGATCGGCTATCTGCGGAGAACGTCCCCAAGCCTGAGTGCGGCCATCTGTGAAATGGGTGTGGGGACTCCTACTCTGCATGGGCGGCGGCTGTGACTGTGCAAGGGGCCCCGGCAGGATGCCCTCAGACACCGCCGGCACTCGGCTAAAACCAGGTTCCCTCTCTCCTCTCTCTTCCATCTTCTCTCTCTTTCTCTTGGGGAAGGGGTGAGACAGCACAGGCTGGCAGGGCAGACAATGGCCTGTCGCAACCACTTAAGATGTCCCCTACTCAGAAATCAAAATCTCAGGTCCCTCAAGTGTGGGCAGTGAGGCCTCCCAGAGCTCGGGTGATTCGCAAAGGCTGTTTTTCCACCCTGGGAGCCAAGTCTGCAAATTGAAGCTCAAAGCCCACCGCCTCCCAGAAGCCAGCCAAGATGATTAATCCAGCCAAGACATTATCCCCATTTTACAGACTAGTAAACCGAGACACAGAATGGTTCAGTAATTGAGCTAGGGTCACACGGCTAGTGGGCAGCTGAACTGACTTCTTTTGGCAATTAGGCTGCCACCCAAAGCTCTTCCTTATGGCAGGAGCCTTCCCTACCTAACAGCCTTATCCACGGCTTTGCCTCTGTGTCCGGAAGAAGCCCAAGCCCTCTAGGCTGAAACGCCGGGCCCCCAGCAGGGTGGGGCAGTGCAGCAGGAAGAGCAGCTGACCTTCAGTCAGCCCCTTCTGGGACCAAATGCGGGGCCTGCCACCTACTTCGGCCTTGGTAAACTGAGAGGTAAGTTGGGAGGCAATTCGCCAGGCCCCCCGAGACCTGCATTCCTCATGGATAGAGTGGGAATGACAAGACTGACATCCCAGGGTGGACAGCCAGGTCATCACCCTTGCAATCACTACATACAGACTTATTGAGCATCTACTAGGTGCCGGGCCCCATTCAGGGCACTTGGGACAGAGCAGGGAACAAGACTGAAAAAGCTCTTTCTTCGGGGAGATGACACTCGACAGCGGTGGGTGGGTGGGGAAGAAGCATAGAAACAAAAAGCAACTGCTTGTGTCAGGGGCGGTGAGGAAACACAGTCGGAGCAGGCCCAGATCCAACAGAGTGGTCAGGGAGGGCCTCCCCGAGGAGGTGATAACGAAACCGAAGCGGGAGACAGCCAGGCAGCAAGCCCGGGAAGCAGCAATGGGCGAAGGAGGCACGGAACTCCTGCAGAAGGAACAGCAGGTGCAAAGGCTGGGAAACTACAGGAGACCGGGAGCAGGCAGGACAGTGCCCGGCGCACAGCAGATGCTCAGCAAAGCGCAGCTGCTGCCGTTGTTGCTCTAAAACCTTAGGCGCCTGGCACCTTGCTTTCTTCTTCTGGAAAATGGGATGCTGTGCAGATTCGAGGGACTCCCAGGCTCTCCCACAAACGGGACTGCATTTAAAGTAACGTTTGCTCCATTGTTATGCCTCCCACTTTGCAGGTGGGGAAACGGAGGCTCCCGAGATCCCACAGACCATAAATGGCAACATCAGGATGTGAACCTAAGTCTTATAACCCGAAGCGTGTGCTCCCGCCAGCCCTCCGCGCACTCGCTGTACATGGAGCACTCGCTGTGTCTCTCCACCACACCCCGCGGCAGCTCTCACCGTTAGACTGTTGCTTCTTGGGATGGACTGGAGTCTGTGCCCGGTTGGTCCCATGTCTGCCCTCGGGGGCCACCCAGGACAGCCCTCTCCCCTCATGTGAAGAAGTCCGACGCGTTAGCAAGAACAGCCACTGCTCCAGGAGGCCCCTCCTAGGCGCCAGCCCTGTGCGCTAACTTCATCCCCTGCTTCACCTCGAGGCAGTGAAATAGGAATCCTTATCGTCCCCATTGTACAGATGAAGAAACTGAGGCCCAGAAAGGCAAAGTGCGCAGGGCCACCCACACAAGAAGTGGCAGCGCCTTCCTGCCCGTCACTCCCCAAGATCCTCAAATGTCCCTCTTTGGACATCCTTTCAGTCCCTTGCCTGGCCTGTCCCCTGGTGGTGTCAAGGAGGGGGCAGGACCGACCTCCCCTGCATCTGTTACTCCCAAGGCACCCTCACCCTGTGTGCGGTGAAGACAGCCAGAAGGCAGGGGGCTCAGGCGGCAGCTCGGGGACGAGGCCCACCGGGGTATGGTGCACACACAGGCCCCCGGAGCAAGCAGGGGGGACACAGGAGGGGATCCAGCCATACGGGTTCCATCCTGGCTCTGCGACCGAGAAGGCCCCCCTCTCCAGGCCCCGCTTCCTGCTACCTCGAGGTCGAGTCAGTACCGCCACCGCCCAGGGGCCCCGGGGAAAAGGGCACAGTCACGCAGGCCTTGGCGAGAAGGCACCGCTCTCCTCCCCAGGCAATCCATCAGAAAATCACTCTAACAGCCCGTTTAAAAGGAATTACGATGGTGGCGGTTACCACTTACTCAGTCTCTACTCAGGAACCACACCAGGGGCACCACAGACATCACCCCAAGTGACAGCAACCTCCAGAGGCACGTACATCATTGCTGTCTCACCTACGGGGAAACTGGGGCACAGGCTCACGCAGCTGTCGGGGCCAGAGCCAGATGACTGTGGATGGGCTGGCCGGGGAGGCTCCCGGGGGAGGAGGAGTCAGGCCTGGTGAGTTGGACATTTGGGGAGGCAGGTGCCCCAGGGTCAAATCCCGGCCCCAGCATGTGCCCACGGTGTGACCTTGGGCAAGTCGCTTCCCCTGTCTGATACCTCAAAGGCAGGTAACAACGCCAGGCTTCCCAGAGCACAGCCAACGTGAAGGATGGGGATGAAGTCCTCTGGGGGCACGGAGGAACCTTACACACCCCCGGTGAGTATGTACACATACACACTCTTACATTCAAAGGCCCCAAGAAGGGCGAGGGCCGCAGGAGGCAGAGGCAGGAGAAGCTGGCCACAGAGGTGAGAGGGGGGACAGACAGGAGGGGACCTTGGCAGGAGGGCACTGATGGTGCAGCAGGGTCACCAGCCCCGCCGCGTGCACAGGCAGGACGAGCAGTGGAAGTAGGCCACCCCCGGAGCCTCCCTGCAGCCCACTTTGGCCTGTGCCAGCACCGCCGAGTCCGCAGCAGCAGCCCCTCCCCTGTCCCACCTCCACTGCCCTCCTGGGGCCCCCACCACCCCCACTCTCTCCCTGCACAAGCCCCCTCCAGAGCACCCATCCCCAGCCCTTCCCTGAGGACTTCAACCCGCAGCCGCCACAGCCCCTCCACGTGGGGACCACCACATCCTAGACTCGCATCGCCCTCTCCTTGGCAACCACCAGCACCAGCCGGACGCCAGCCTCCGCCCTTGCCTCCTCCTCTCCATGGAGACCACAATGCCACAGAGGCGGGTCCCTCTCCACAGCAACAACGTCACTCAGCAACCGTCAGGACAACAGCTTCCTCCACGTGGCCACCACCAACACAGCCTCAGGGAGAGCGACAGCCTCAGCCTCTCCTCTCCAAGGCAGCCGCCAGCCCCCGGCCAGGACGGAAGGGCTCCTGCCAGCCCGGGGTCCACTAGGGGAAGACCACTCTCCCTGATGCCTCCCCAATTCAAGGTACAGGGTCAAGCCAGGGACCGATTCTGCCCAGCATTCCCCTGCCCCCAGCTCACTTCCTGCCCCTTGGTCTGCCCCTCTCTATAACAGAGAGTTACCCCCGCCCTCCCAAGGGAGAAGAGGCCATATTCTCCCAGCCACCCCAGGAAGCCAGTCCCCCACCCCCAGCAGGTGCACAGATGCCCCCAGCCCTGCTGGGGTGCAGGCAGGCCTGGCTCAGCCTCTCAGCGGGGTGCAGGGGCAGCAGTGGGGTGTCTGAGCCAGCAGCAGCTTCCTCCCCACCCTCCTCAGCAGACCGGTCCCAGGCCCTGAAAGGCCTGCCCTCTGCCAGCTGCCTCACGGGCCCTGTGGAAGGGAAGCTGGGGAGGGGCAGGGTGGGGGCGCCCGCAGCTGGGGGCAGGGCTGGGCAAGGCAGGAGGGGACACCCAGGGGGCAGAAGCCGGGCCTCACCACAGGCCGGCAACGCCAGGTCATGTGAGCGGGCGCACATCCATCCACACACTCACACACACTCAGAAGGACCTTGTCCTTACCAGACGTCTGTGGGCACTGGGGGCCCTCCAGCAGCAAGGCTCTCTTCCTGGCCTGGTCTCAGGGAGGTCCCCGCAGCAGCAACGGTGACAGCAGTGGTACCAGTGGGGCCTCCGGTCCTGGCCCAGCTCGGGCAGCAGCAGCTCCTCACCCAGGTCCTCTCCTGCGAGGAGGCGAAGGGGAGAGGAGGGAAGGAGAGAAGGAGAGGGAGGGGACAGCAGGAGGGAGGGAGGGAGGGAGGGAGGAAGGGAAAATGCTGAAGTCTTGAAGGGTACACTCACTTCTTTCTTAGGTTTCCCATAGCAACCGAATATACCACAAATGAATATCAGTGTGAGAGAGAGGGAGGAGAAAGAGGGAGGGAATAGAGGGAGATGGAGGCAGAGATGGAGAGAGATAGAGGCAGGGAGATTGGGGAGATGGGGGTGGGGAGATGGAGACAGATGATGGGGCGAGAGAGGTGGAGGGAAAGGGACTCAAAACCCAGAGGGAGGGATGGGAGCTCCGCACGCCCCTCCATAGGATTCGGAGTGGAGAGGAGGGGCCAGGGCCCAGAGGACTTCTTTTAATCCCTGCCTGGCCCCTTGGTTCAGAGCAGCGAGCAACAGATGGGCAGATTTTCCGAGAGCTGAAGGGTCCTCACACACCCCCACACTCTGCCCGGGCCCTTCACTCCCTGCTGAGCCCCACGGCCTGGAGGTTTCTCCCAAGTCACCGTCCCAGTCACACACCTCGCTCACAGTCACGGACACGCAGGTCGCACCCAGGTGGGGACGGCCACACCACCCTCATGCTGACTTGACGCCCGGTGCCCACACACTCAGCCCTCCCCCTTCTCACGCCCCACCAGCCACTCTTCTGTGGGCCACCCCAGTGCCAGCACGGCCCGGTCCCCTCTGCTGCAGGGAACAGACACATCTCCCGGGGTGCACGTCCCGGGCGCATCTCTGACCAGGCTCTGCTGGGACCTGCGCACCCCTCCCCCAGTGTGCCCACTGCCCGCACCCCGCTTCCCGCAGTGTGTGCGGGCCCACCCCCAGAGCAGTACACCTGCCGACCTCACCTGCACAGACACACACGTGCCCAGACGGACATGCCCGGCCCAGCCTTCCCTCCATCTGTGCGTGCACACGCATAGCCATACACGCACCCCCTCCCCTGGGGGGCCCCCTTGTCTGTCTGGCCCTGCACCCCACTCCAGCAGCCCAGATGGTACTCCTGGCCCTCCTCAGCAGGCAGGGGCTCGCACCTCGGCCCCTCGACATTGTCATTCACAAAGGTAGGCCCACCAGAGCTGGCAGCCAGCAGCAGCGACAGAACAGAAACATTCAGTCCCCTGCGGCGTCTCATGGTGTCTCAACTCCAGGACCCTAACCCGGGGGCAGAAAACCAGGAAGCAGCAGGCTCGGTCCTGGGAAGGGCTCCCAGGCCCAGGGGTGGCACTCCCATGCTTGGGCCCCAGCTACAAGGCTGACCCTTGACCCTGAGTCCGGTGGCCAGCAGGGAGGGGACAACACCCCAGGTTGCACACGAGACCCTCACACACACACACCTGCACCCACAGGACACCAGGACAGCAATCGACACACCAGAATGTCACACTCCTTCAGACTCACGTGTGCACACAGCCCCAGAGTCACTGCACACAGCTGCCCACAGAACCCAGACAGAGGGGGGTGCACCCCAACACAGGGACCTGCACAGGTGCCACCGTGCCTGGGAACACTGCACAGACACATGTCAACACACCCAGGGAAACACTGGCCCCCACCCACTGCCGACCACCCGACACACACAGGGCACACCACCCATACCAGACAAACCTGTCCCGGGCATAGAGGCCCTCACACAGGCTCACATGGCAACATATACATGCCCCAAGCATGCCGCCACACACGGCGAGCTACTCCCCGTCCCCAGCACACGCATGCCCGCACGTGCACACCGCCCAGGGCAGCTCCGGGCAGCGCCTCCCTCCATCCCACAGCCCCCTGACACACACCCCCTTGCAAACAACTCAGCGGTCCCTCGCCGCGATCACGCCTTCTGCCCCCTTCTCGCCGGTGTGGCTGAGATCCGCTGCCAGCCCCCGCCCGACCCGCACTCCGCGAGGAGCCCAGAGGCCGTGAAATTGGCTGGGAGCGTCAGGGGATGTGGCTGCAAATTTTAAGCACAGGGAAGTAAGGCGGAAACCCGGCTGGCCGTTCGCGCAGGGCGGGGGCACTGTAGAGCCTCGGGCAGCTGGGGCTGTGAGCCCACAGGGGCCGCGGGTTGCAGCGCCCGCGTGGGGCTGACGCCCCCGAGCTGGGGTTCTGTGCGCGCGCTCCCGCCCCCGCAGCTCCCGCCCAGCCGGCCCGCCAGCCCTCCCTCCGGCCCCGCCACCACGCACAATCCTAGCCCAGGAGTGCGCCCAGGTGCACCACGTGGCCCAGACCGGGTTGCAAACCGGGGACAGACACACCCCCGCCGCCCTATGCAACCCTTCATCCCCTTCCGGGCTCTCCGCCCCCCCTTCTCGCTTCTCTGTTTCCAGAACCTCTGTCCTCTGGCCCCTGCTCTCGCGCACAGCGGCAGGCTCAGCTCCATCCGCGCCCTCACACCAAAGGAAGGGAAAGTGGGGGGCATCCCTCCATCCAGGATGCAGGGCAAGGCCCTCGCCAGGTTCACTCATCACCACCGCACTTCATGCCTTACCCGCTGCGCAGCCTTGAACCCGTGACCACAGACTCTGCCTCCGTTTCCTCATCTGTGCAACAGCGATGATGCAGAGAGTGGTTCTGAGATTGGATGAGGGACTTTCTAACGGGCTCAGAACAGCAGCCAGGGAGCCCAGAAGGTTATTAGTCAGTATTAGTCAGTATCAGCCTCCTTCTCGCTGCTGTGTCACCCACTCTGCGGCACCTCGCTGCTCTGAGCTCAGGCTCCTCTGGAAAATGGGGTGGTTTTGCTGCTCCCGGATGTGTGTGGGAGGAGTCCAGAAGATGCTGGGAGCATGTAGCAGCCTCCTGGGCTGCCGTCCAACCAGCAAACATGGGGTGAATTAATCTGGAAATGCAGATTCCTGGGCCCCACATCAACCCTGGGGAACCAACACCTCACCAGGCAGGGTCCAACACCCTGCATTCAATAAGCACCCAGAGACGCTGGCACTCCCTGAAAAAAGGGTACTGCCCCATTTCTTAGTCCAGAGTTTATGGTCTTATGTGGTTGATCCCCAAACTACATTCCAGACATATCTTCCCACATCCGCTCCAGGCTTTCCGACCTCCAGGCCTCGGCTCCTGTGTTCTCCCCACCTGCCTGCCCTGGCCAGAGGCCCCCCGGACCTCCTTCACAGCCTCCAGCCGAGAGGAAACAGGACCACAGAGTGTGTCGCCCTGCGCCCGGCACTCAGCAGGTGTGCCGGGCAGCGCCCCGAGCAGACGCGGCTCCCACTCTGCACCCTGTGCTCAGGGCTGCTCCGCACGAGGCCTCCAGCCTGCAGCAGCGTCCTCCGCAGGGGCCCGGACTTCAGAGAACCACCATCACGCTTGCCCTACTGTGTGTAAGCCCCATGCTGGGCACTTGGCAAACGTCCCACGTGTCCCCCCTCTGGGACACGGGCTCGTGACTGCAATTCCTGCCTGAGCCCCCAGCACGGGAGCCACCCCTGGGTGGGACGTGCTTACAGGGTGTGCGTGCGGGCTGAACGCAGAGTACACGAGTCCGCCCTCGGTGCCAGTGTGGGTGAAAGGACGCTGGCCGACAAATGCCACGTGAGTTCCCACCTGTAGGGGGCTGGGGGACACACAGGAAACGGCCAAACAAGCTGAGCTGTGCCCTCCCCGCTACCGCCAGTGAGAAGGGCAAGCAAGGAAGGGAGGAGAGAGGGCATGCCCACCCACAGCCTTTACCTCCCCGAGGTCCAGGGAGAATTGGGGGGGGGAGATGATAGAGATACACCGATGAGGGAAACTGAGTCAGGCCGGGGTCTGGGGGCTGGACCCAGAGAATGGTCAGGCAGCCCTTAGGAACTCTTCCTCACTTTCTCCTGAGAGAGGCGACACGCACAGCACACGTTGGTGCACACACAGACACACATACACCCCCGCCTTCTGCACACTTCATGGGGGGTGGCCGGGCAGCTCCCACGTCCTCCGCGAGCTTCCTCGGGCCCCCGGCTTGGCTCCAGGATGAACTCTCTATATTCAGGGAGTGAGCATGAAGGCCAAAGAGAGAGAAGGAAACACGCACACCACACGCACACCACACGCACACACACAGAGCCCCAGACCCACTCCAGGGAACCAGGAATGAACTGAGCAGACAGATGGGAAGGGGGCGGGAACTCATCTAATTGACACCTACTATGTGCCAGACACAAGGCTACATACCAAACACTCTCTTACACAACCGACACAGGAGCGCTGGGAGTCGGGTGCCATGATCCCCACTTCACATCGAGGAAGCAGGGCCTTGTGGAGTGAGAGTGAGCTTACTTGCCCAGGACACACGGAGGAGGAAAAAGGCAAAACTTGGACCCTGCGCCCCTGCCCTTGCCAGAAGTGAGACAGAGAGAGTGGGTCAGGGCGGCCCAGGGGCCATAGCAGAGGCCTCGGCAGATGGGGGGCCCGGAGAAGAAGGTGATCAGGAGCAGGTCCCTTCCATCCCCTAGGGCAGGGGTGTCAAACTCATTTTCACAGGGCGGGTGGAGGGAGGCCACAGCAGCCTCGCAGTTGCCTTCAAAGGGCCGAATGTAACTTTAGGACTGTATAAATGTAACCACTCCTTAACTAGGGGCAAGGTGCCGCACGGGAGAAACAAGGTGCCAGGCCAAATAAAACAAGGTGGAGGGCCGGATTCGGCCCGCGGGCCTTGTGTTTGCCACCTGTGCCCTAGGGGCACCCCCGTGTGCCCAGGCTGTGCAGGGCTGTGAAAGATGAGGGAGCAGGCTCCCGACCTTCACAGGTCACTGTGGGGAGAGGGCTGGAGACCCTGGAGCCCGTCTGCCCCGCCGTCCCTGCAGCCACTGCCACACCCACTGCTCCCCTGCAGCAAGGTCTCCGCCCCCAGCGACCAAGGAGCAGAGTGAAGGCCCCAGCCATCCCTTGGCGAGGAGCACCCCAGGATGGAAAGGTCCCCAGACGAAGGGGCTCGGTGGTTAAGTGCTGATGCAGGAGTCCCGCTGCGGGGCGTCCAGTCCTGGTTCCGCCGCTGTGTGGCCCTGAGCGGGTTTGCCACCTCTCTGTTCCTCGCCTGTGAATGAGGACTGAGAGCAGCTCGGCTGCGGGAGGCTTGGTGGCATTCGATGAGAGCCGCTTGCAAAGGGCTTCCCACCGGGCCTGGCTCTCAACTCAATGAATATTAGCTCATACCATCAGTATTATTATCATTATAATTATTGCTGTCAGCGGCTTCCCGCAGCCAGAGCCCTTCCTCGCCACCCCATGGGTGAGCCTGCCCAGGTGCTCTCTGGGGCCTCCCTGGGGACGGTCTGCAGAGCTGAGGGGGGAGGAGGAGGGGACTCTATTGCTCCAAACCCCCAAAGACACGTCCCTAGTAATAATGGCGATGCCCCGGGTGCTAATTGAGCAGGAAGAAGGTTAATTTAATAGGGGATTGGGCTGGGACAGCAGGAGGCAGAGGATTGAGTTAACCTTCTGCACTATTAGCGCTGCCCCTTGTTAGGGAGGCTCGGGCTTTGGCTTCGAGGCAACCCTGCTTCCTGGCTGCCTGCTCTGCAGAGTGCGCCACCACAGCAGACTGGGGGGGCACGGGGGGCAGGAGGGAGGACCGGGCCTAGAGGCGCTGTGGCTGCGACAGGTGAGGGTAGCTGCAGTGGGAGTCGGCGGGGCCCTGCACGCGGGTGCCACATTCTCACACTTGATCATCGAGCCTGCAAGGCAAGCAGCCACGGCCCTGGACAGTCAGAAGGGGCGGACTGCTCGTCACGCACGGGACAAAGCAGAGGTGTCACTGGAACCCCTTCTGCAGACCTCAAGGGATAAGGGAGCCGCATTGGGGAGCAAGCAGGGGGTCTCAAAGACCACGCTAGGCTGACTCCACTAAGGAAGGCTTGGCAGCTGGACGCACCTGTTTCTGTCACCGTGACCACCTCCGGATCTTGTGACGTGGAAGAACAAGCAAGCGTTGTGCTGGGAGTCAAGGGCATCCTCCCTGTGGCTGGTGACCTCTCTCCCTCGGGCCCCTCACCCTGGCACCTCCACCCCCACCCCACGTCACATGGTTGCCCATCCCTGCGGGAAGTGAGGTGCGCCCGCGGAGTGGAACAGGCGTGGGGAGGCGCTCAGTGAGGAGTGAAGCGGCAGCAGCTTCCTCTACCCTCCAGACCTCAGGCTGCCACCTGTCACATGTCCACGTAGCAGCAGCCAGCCCGCCAGCCTCGCAGCGCTGCTGTGAGGGTCCCAGGGGAAAAAGAAAGTTCCCTACAAAATCAGACTCGAACCAAAATGGGAGGGGGGTGGGAGGGGAGGGCAGCTGCTCTGGTCTGGGGATGGGAGGCAGGGGGTGGAGCTCAAACAGACTGAGCCCCCTCGTGTGCTGGGAGCCTGCAATCCCCCCTCACCTCTCCAACGGCCCCCCAGGGAACAGATGAGAGACTGAGGCTCAGAGAGGCGACGGGGATGCCTAAATCACGAAACACAGAGAGCGATGACATGGGATTAGAACCAAAGTCTCTGGCTCCCTGGCTGTGGCCACTCTCTGCTGTCGCGTGCACTCACATACACATGCACACTCACCAGTACACACATACCCAAGGGTCTGTGCCACCTGGCGGACACAGGGCCCAGAGCAGGCACCGGTGGGTGCAGACAGGGCAAGGGGAGGGGGGTCACCCTATGGGGGGCAGAGGAGATGCACTGTTGGGGGCAGGCTTTAAGGAAAGGAGTCCCACACCCACTCAGGAAGTGGGGCCTCTTGGGAGGGACTGCTCACTCTAAAGCTCCCCTTCTGGCCCCTCACAACACAGGGGACATGACTACACTCAGCCACACACGCAGTGACACCTCCCACACTCCTGCTGACATCACACACTCTGGCCGGTGGGGGTGACCCCTCGCACTGCTGTGCCAGTGACGTCACTGGCAACCTGGAGCCCATGGAACAACCAGAGGCTCTCACTGACGTCACACACTCTTCCCTGCTGCCCTCCACCGATCACGCCTCTTTCTTCCCGCCCCGGGGCCAGTGGCCCGGAGGCCCCACCCGCGCAAGGCTCCAGGGCACGCAGCTCACCCAGGTCAGGCACTTACAGACAACACCTGTGTGTGCGAATGTGCATTCCTCTCACAGGACAGGCATCCACACACGTGCAGGCCCACATGCCCCGCTGATGGCCAGACATATGTCCCACAGGTGCCCATGGGAACAGGTGTGGGAGCCAGCCACACACACACTTACACATGATTCAGCTCCCAGAGGAAGTCGTCCTTCAGCCGCTACAGCGGCCCGTCTGGGGCCTGCAGCCTCCAGACATTCCTCCAGGTGCTCCCGGCACCCCGCTCCTCCCCCAGCTTCCCTCCCACAGCCGGGCCTGCCCACAGCGGCAGCCGCAGCCGGACCCGCGCGCACGCACACACTCCAGCCCCACACCTGTGTCCCTCGGGGTGGGGACCCAGGCAGGGCCCTCCAGAGGCAGCCCCTGCGGTGGGAGGAGGCGGGGGAGGGCGGGAGGCAGGGAGGCAGGGGACCAGAGCTGCAGAAAGTGGCCTCAAGTACCATGCCCTCCCCAGCTGAGAAGGGTCAGAGCCGCCAGCCTCTCCTCCTCTGTCCCCCTCCCTGGCATGCCTGACACATGTTGGCCTGGCCGCCGCCGTCCTGGACACAAGCTCCCTGAGTGCCCCCCAGCCCCCACACATGCACACACCAGCTCTCTCTCCTCCAGACATTCCAAGGAAACCCTGCTGGACCGCGGACTGTGTGTCTGTGTGTGTACAGAGAACAGAGCCAGCCCTCCTGTGTGCACACGCATCCCTCCCCACGTGCGCACAGCACCCCCCAGCCAACACACCCACCCCGGCCCCCTCCTCTGCCAGTTGCTGGAGTCCACACATGCAAATGCACACACACAGCGCGGCGGGCCCTGCCCTGCCCTGCAGGAGCCGCAGTCTCTGCCCATTCCTGCTGCTTCCCCGGGGGCTGCCCCCCTGACTGCCCCACTCCAGCGCCCCAGGGAAAGGGCAAAGCCTTGCAAGGGTCCCCACGTCCCTGGTGGCCCCCACTCCCCAACTCCAGTCCTTTTACCAAACCCTCTGCCCTCTTTGAGGGGGGAGGGGATAAAGCCCCACCCGACCCCACCGCCCACCGGAGCTGCCACCCAGCACGGATCAAAGCCCCCTTACCAGCTATGAAGATGAATTCCTCGACCCCGGCAGCACTCCGTGAAAGAGGGGGGCGTGAGCCCCTGAGACAGAAAGATGAGGGCAGAGAGGTGCGGTGTGGCACCGGCTGGCACTGCCGTCCACCATCCAGGCTCTGCACCACCCCCCAGAAATTCTCACCTCACCAGCCGTCCTCTCGTCCTCCCGTCCTCCTCGTCCTCCCGCCTCCGCCCACCACCACCACCACCACTCCGACCCACTACCCGCACAGGGCGGTCCCCGGGGTCTCACAGGAATCCCCAGACCCAGGAGGCAGTGGGGGTGGCTTTCCCCGTCTCGTTCTCCCCCTGCTGTGTCCCCCTCCAAGCCTCACCCCTACTGGAGGAGGGGGTGCCCTTCGGTTTCAGCCCCCACTCCCGCCGTCTGCCCGTCTCCCCCGGCCGCGGGCGCTCAGATCCGGAGGAATTCACTTACCTTCAGCCCCAGCCGGGATCCGGGCCGAGCGCCGCCTCCAGCAGCGGCTGCTGCGGGGCCTGCGCGTGAGTGTGAGTGTGAGCGCGGGTGCGGGTGTGCGCGGCGCCCGGCTGGCTCGGCGCGTGTCGTGTGTCTGTGGCGTGTCCCGTGTGTGTGTGTGTCTGTGAGCGAGCGTGTGCGCGCAGACACCGCCACCCCCGCCTCCTGCCGCCGCGCCTCTGTTTCGGCGGGGCCCGCCGCCGGGAGGGGGCCGAGAGCTGCCGGCGCGGAGGGGGCCGAACGCAGCGGCGTCAGGGCCGAGGCCTGCCGTCCGTCCGTCCCCCCTCGCGGCCCCGGCACCCGTTCCCTTCGCAGGCCTTTCTGCGGCGAGGCCCCTCCGCCCCCTCTCCCGACTGGATCCTTCCACGGACACACGCGCACTCACAGACACACACCCGCGCGGCGGGGACAGCGCCTGGCTCCACCGCTGCAGCTGCAGCGCCGGAGAGGCGGCAACGGTGGTCCCGCGGACCGCGGAGCCCGCGTCACTGGCCAGGAGCTTTCCCCAGCCCTGCCCCGCTCCCCAGCCCGGCTCACCCCTCGGGGTCCCGGTCCAGCCGCCGTTGTCTCGGGCGCATTCAACAGCTAAAGACAAACTTGACGTGGGGCGGGCCGAGGGAGGTGCGCAGCGCCCCCCAGCGCCTGCCAGAGGACGTCCGCGCCCCCTGGGCTCCATCGCCACGGGTGGACCCCTCCGATCCATGCTGACCCCATCTCCAGCTACCCGTGTCCCGTGCTCAACCGCTGGCGACCCAAGAAATGTGCTGCATCCCCATTTTTACAGGCGCGACAACTGAGGCTCGGTGGGAGGAATGACACCTCCAAGGTCACGCGTGGGCTAGATGGCAGAGACCGTGTCAGGCTCCAGACCCCTCTACCCTTGTGCCAGGGCTCCGGGTGCCGCTCACTGCCTTTCCCCACCAACTGGGGAGTATGCCCCGGGGTTCACGGCAGCCCAGAGATGTTTCCTGAGGCCTTCATGCCTTAGCGCCTCCCTGGCCACTGGCACCCACACACGCACACCACCTGCAAAGGGTGACCGCTAGGAGGAAGAGATGCAGAGAGAAGTTCTGGCATCTGGGGCCTGCACCCCTGCACTTGGGCACAGCGCGGGGCGCACTCTGCCTCCTCCCTCACGGTGGGGAGAACGCAGGAAGAAACAAACGCCTTCTCTCCGTCCTGGGACCAGTAACTAATACGCTGAAGCTCTGCCTAGAGCAGGCCCTGAGCATCTCAATCACTTTGACGGAGCCGTGTGCACCGGTGCCTGCTCTCAGGTACTTAAGCCAGGGCTGCAGGAACTCCCAGCAGGAGAATCTTATTTAGGCCGGGAATGGGGGAGACTCCCTGGAAGAAGCTACAGCCTGAGCTGAATCTTGACAGATGAGCAGGCAGCGGTCAGCTCAAGAAGATGAAGAAGGACGTCCCAGGCTGCGGGAACAGCATGTGCAGAGGCACGGGGGTGTGAGGCAGCTTGGTGTCGATGATCAGGGACTCCACGAAGTCGGGTATTACTAGAGCAGAAAGGCCGTCAGAAATTCCTCTCTCCTGTCACCTGAAAACAGGAAAGCGAGTCCAGGGTGGCGCTTGGAGGTGAGGCAATCGCTGGGTGCCGGACACTGTTCCTCCCAATAGGAGACAGACTTAAGCTGTCCACCTCTGCTCTCCACAGTTGCACTCCAGGCTGCCTGGCACACTCCTACCCACCCTTCAAGGCCCCTCGCTGCAGACCCAAACAAGACGTTATGCTGTCTCTTCCCTCTAAGCTGAGCCCTCCTAGAGGGCAGGGCCAGTATGGAATCATAATGTATGTTCTTCGAGTAGGGCCGGGCCCCAAGCAGGGGCCCAACCCAAAGTCCTTGGTCCGAGAGCCTTCCCCACCGCCCCGCCCACCTCCGGCGCAGACCCAGAGGCCCCTGCGCCCTCTGACGGACATAGGGCGCAACTGCAGAGAGCTCCGCAATTCACCCCTGAGCCTGAGGCTCTACCTTCAGAGGTGGGCACTGGCGGAGACCCCCACCACTCCCTACCCCCGCCCCCTCACTCCGACCAAGAAACTGAGCAATGATCCCAAGGCATACCAGGTAGCAGGGGGCAAAAAAGGCCTCTTCTGGCTCTGTTTGCATGAGTTTCTCAGTCATCCGCCAAACGGCAAGTCACTCCCCTCTCTGAGCCTCGGGGGCACTCCCTTCCCTCCTGGGACCTCCAGGTCTAGCTGGATGAATTCTCAGCTGCTTTTGAGCTCTAAAGCTTTCCAAGATTCTCCCTTTGGAGACTTTCCCCTTACCAGGCAGACATAAATTGGCCAGCCTTTCGAACTCGTAACTTAGTCAACACCACCAGAGAGAAAGGATGGAGCCGGCCTGGGCTAACCAAGCCTCGTGGTGGACCACACCCTCTGGATGCCCAACTGGGCTTTCTCTGAACTGTCCCGTAGAACTTTCTGCAACAGTGGAAATGTCACATATCTGTTTGTCCAATGCGGCAGCCTCGAGCCACATGTGGCTGTCGAGTGCTTGAAATTGTGGTTATTGGGATTGAGGAACTAAATTTTTAACTTTTGTTGCATTAATTCTGATTTAAATAGCCGCATGTGGCTAGCGGCAACCATGGTGGACAGTGTGGTTCCAGAAAGACAGCGACGTCCTCAGTAACAGAGCCCGGGGGAGCGTGCACATACACCGCACAGGGGACCCTGAGCATCCTGCCCAGGCCCAGGCTGGGGCAGGTGGGGGGGCGGGGCAGGGGGCGTGCGGAGGAGACTGCTTGGAATCTCTAGGTGGTCTGGTAGGCTGAGACAATATCGTGGGCAGCAACCTGTCCCTCCCAGTAGTCACTGCCCTAGGTTAGGCCTCACCACCTTTCACCTGGACGCTTGCAACAACCCCCCCACTTCCTCCTTTTTAAAAGCCTCCATTAGCTCCCCAGGGCCCAGGCAGGGATGCAGCATGTTTCACTTCTCAGGACGTCAAAGGATCAGCGGCAGCTGCCCAGCCGCTCCCTCGGCAGACCGCATCATGATCAATTGGTGATGTCTGCCCAAGTGCCACAGAGACGGCCACCCATGTTAGCTGCTAGGGAATCAAACCCAGGCCCTCTGCAGTCGAGCCCCTGCTGACCTCTCCAGCACGGTCTCCTCTCACCCCACACATGCCCTGCAGCCCAGCGACAGCAGGGCCTGCCCTTTCCAGAACACGCCCTGAATCTCTCCTCCCATACTCTCCACACCTGTGTGCTTTGGCTCCTGCTGTGCCCTCAGCCTGGAAGCCCTTCCCTGCCTCATGTTCCTTCCCCACCTGTCTACCTCCAGTCTGTCTCAGGTACTGCTCAAAGGCCACCTCCTCCGTGAAGCCTCCCTGGCCACCCCTAAGCTAAGCTGGCCAAGTTCTCCTTCCTGCACTGGCTTCCAGATCACGCTGTGTAGGCCTTAATGACAGCGCGCACTACACCCTATTATTATTATTCACGCTCACATGTCCTCCCCTCACTCATTCCTCACTCCACGACCTCCATCACAGGAGCGCCATGCATCAGGGTCACTCGGGGCCAGGCACCGTGCAGGGCCTTTTCATACATTACTCTCATTAATCAGTCACCCAAGTGGACTTCGGGGGTGGGGGTTGTTCTGGACACCCAGCATCTCTCCCCTTCCCACTGGCACCCCCGTTTCCTCTCTCCCCACTGCCATGTACAGTCTCCGGGAATGTGAATCCAGGTCCTCCCCCTGCCTCCAGCTGGGCTAGTTGAGTCCTGGGTGGAGGGCTGACGTGTGACCGGGACAAACAGCCATCCCAGAAGCCTCAGTGCCAGAGGACAGGCAGGTATTTTCAGCTGCCCCGGACGCCTGTCCTGAATCCCAGACCCCCATCTGTTCTGGGATCCCCCAGCTCGGGAGCTGCCTCCACCAGCCCACCAATAACTGCCTTAGCTCACATCCAGATGACCCCATGGCCCCGGGCAAATCACCATGAGAACGCTCTCCAGATCTTCCTTTCTGCTGAGCTTCGAGAACAGAGCAGCCAGAGCCAGAGGAACACACAAATGCTAAAAGCTTCATGTACTGTTTAAGGTGAACAACAAGCCCCATCCTTGGTACTTGGGTGAATTTTGTTCCGCTGGGTCTGCGTGGCATTTCACATCGATGCTAAGAAAATTAGGTGAGGCGATTCTTTCAGAGAAACGCACACACACACACACACACACAGGAGCATGCACGGGGCATCACATCCCTGTTTTACATCCAGACCCAAAAGATTTTCTGCTGTACCCGTAGGGCTGGGACTGGGGCTGCCATCACTGGGGACACGCACCAATGAGGAAACACCAAACGCAGAGGGAAAAGAGAAAATGAAGATTTCCCACCTAAATCCCCTGCCCCCTGCCCGCCGTGGGACCATCCCCAATGGGATACAGAGACAAGGAGATGCAGCTGCCTTCTCAGGAAGGTGGGCCTTTTATCTGGGGTGCTCCATTTTGCTGGGCTCCGTGGCAGGTTAGGGTATGCTAGCTTGAAGGTATAAACAACCCCTGGGCTGCACAGGGAGGAGAGGACTTGGAGCTGGGGGTTGGATGGGAGGCAGGAAGGGAGACCACAGGTCAGGAGGAAGGTTCGAGGAAGGGAAGCCCCCAGAGGAGGCCTGGTTGTGAAGGGACTTTGGAGAACACACATGTTTTGGAAGGGATTTTAAAGCTGTTTTTCTGTGGAGTGTGCAATCGAAGCCCCTGCCCCACTTCGGCCTCCCTCCACCTTCCCTCCCCAGGAAAGTCTGCACGATTATCATATAGGTCATCTGTTGCTGGGTAACAAATTACCTCAAAACTCAGTGGCTTAAATTAGCAAAAAAAAAAAAAAAGTTGTTTCACAGTTCCTGTGGTCAGGAATTTAGGAGTAGGTGGTGATGCTGGCTCAAACTCTCGTGTAAGTTTGAGTCAGGCTGCTTGGCTGGGGCTCCGCCCATCGGAAGGCTGGGCTGGGGCTGGGGCTGGAGGGTCCGCTTCCCTGGCGGCGTGCAGTCGCTGGGGCTGGAGGGTCCGCTTCCCTGGCGGCGTGCAGTCACCGCTGCCAAGCCGGTGCTGGCTGCTGGCGGGAGGCCTCAGCTCGCTGCCATGTGGACCTCTCAGCAGGACTGTTCAGTGTCCCCGCAGTGTGGCAGCCACTTGCCCCAGAGCAAGAACAGAGTGGAAGCCACGGCGTCCTGTGTGACCAAGCCTCCAAAGTCACAAGCCGTCCTGTTCACAATTTCCTATTGGTCACACAGGCCGCCCTGTTCACAGTGGGAGGGGACAACACAGGAGGGAATTCCGGGAGGGAGGATAGTCAGGAGCCTCTTGTGGGCCGGCAGACTCGAGATCCATCGTTCCCTTTGGGGAAGCTGGGGAAAGTCTCTGCTCTTCCTCCAGACTGGCAAAGGCAAACAGAGGACTAGGAGTGTGGGCACCCCAATCCGAGGACCTGAGACCCCGTAATTCTGAGAGTCTCTAGTCCTCAGATGTGAAGTCCATGAGTCAAGGGCAGTCCAAGGCCAACGGGGCATGAAGAATAGGTGCAAGTTTCCTGATGAGGCTACTTAAGAGGGAAGGGTGGCTGGGTATGTGCCGTGGCCCCCACCCGCCACGAGAGGGTGTCTATGAGAGCCGGAAGCCAAGGCCGCACTCTGGGCGTCAAGGTGGATGCCCTTTTGACCAAAAAACCCAGTTATGGGAAGGTCCTTAGGGAGAGAACCTCGTTAGGGGTGCTGAGGTACCCTGCTTGCCTGGCTTAGGGCCGAGATTCCTGAATGGTGAGGTGAGTCAGCTGCCTCTCCACCAGACTCAGCAGAGCAGGCCTGGGGTAGACCCAGGGCAGGGAAGGAGAGGGAGTCCGCCTGCCGATTGTCCTGGTCAGCAACCCCCAGACCCGGCCATGTCTGACTCCGTCCGTGCCCTGGGTGCCCGGACCCTCGCCAGGGTGCCTGGGGAGGGCTCTCAGGAGCCCCTCACCCGATGGTGCAAGGGTCAGGTTGAGAGTGTCCCCTCATCCTGCAGAGGCCGGCTCCCCAGAGCAGGTGGGGTCTGCAGCCACACACAGCCCTGGGACAGACCACTGTCCCCCAGCCTTCTGAGCCGGGAGTCTCTTCTGAAACAGCCTGGGATGAGGTGGAGGGGGTGGGGCAGCCTCCGGACTTTCTGCAGATACCTCACTTCTGCTGCCCGCTAGCCAGAGGCCACTGAGCCCGGCACTTGGGGGGAGTGTGCCTTTGGGTCTAAGAGCCCTAACATGGAGGGTTCCAGAATTCTGCAGTCCAGGGACCCTGCCGGAGCCTCAGGCCTGGGCCCTGCAGCCCCAGCAGGGGGTGGCGTGAGTCTCAGCTGGCTCAGCGGCCATGAGGTCAACCAGGCAGCCTGTGTTATTAAACCATCTATCTGGCTCTGCCCGGAGGGAAGCTGGAGGCGGGGGGCAGGCTCACTTCCACTGCCTGGGTCCGGAACTGGGGCAGCGGGAGGCCCCCGGGGGCCGGAGCTCACTGGCCTTGTGGCCAGGCTCGTCACTGCTGACCCGCTGCCGGCTCCGAGGCTCCGGATGCGGCAGGGACTGGGAGGCGCTGACTGGCTGGTTTCCTTCTGCTCTTCCTCCGCTCAAAAACTTCCAGGCTCTGACTCCAGGGAGGAGTGTGCCAACTCCTTCCACTGACATCTGGAGTTCTCTGCAACCCGGCCACAATTCTACCCAGAGTCATAATAATAGCTCGAAAGGAGGGGAGGCGGTTACTCTCTCCTTCAGGCTCAATGTCAAGTGCTCCCCATGAATTAAAGTCTCAGTGAATAATGACAACAAGCCTACGAGGGACTTAGTGTTATTATTCCCACGTCACTGGTGGGGCTCAGAGGTGTTGAGCCCTTGGACGAGAGTGCACAGAGAGGGAGAGACGAGGCCACCAGGCTTCCCTGCTCACAGAGACGCTGTGGCTGCAGGACCGCGGAGCGGGGTCCTTAGGGTGGACTCCTGCTCTCAGCGCCCCCGGAGCTCCTCATTCCCAGAACCTTCCCTGTGCAGCTCACGTTCTCCAGTCTAGCAACCGAGAGTCTGAAGGTCCCCGTGTGTGGGCGAGTCTCTTTGTGTCCCCAAGGCTCTGTGGGGAGTGACAGGTGTGTGTGGCCGCTACCAAGTCACTCAGGCCCAAAACCCAGAGGTCAGCTTGATGCCACCTGGGCTCCCTCCAAATATGATCCATCAGCAACTCTCATCAGCTCTGCCTCCAGAAGGTACCCTAACCCAGCCCCCTTCCCTCCCATCACTGCACAGGGACAAGGGGACCGTCTGTCCTGACCACCTCTGCTCAGGATCTGGCGGGCAGCGGGCACTCCCAAAATATTAGCTAAATAACGTGATCGAGTTCCTGCCTGAGTAAAGGAAGGAAAGAAGGGGGAGGGGGGAGGGCGGGAGAGGGGTGGTTACCAGGTGAGGAAAAAAAATGTCCAGAGAGCAGAAAGGCAAATTCTGGCCCTGGCTGGTATGGCTTAGTGGATTGAGTGCCGACCTGTGAACCAAAGGGTCGCCAGTTCGATTCCCAGTCAGGGCACATGCCTGGGTTGTGGGCCAGGTCCCCAGCAGGGGGTATACAGGAGGCAACCACACATTGATGTTTCCTTCTCTTTCTCCCTCCTTTTCCCTCTCTCTAAAAATAAATAAGGAAGGAAGGAAGGAAGGAAGGAAGGAAGGAAGGAAGGAAGGAAGGAAGGAAGGAAGGAAGGGAGGAAGGGAGGAAGAAAGGAAAGAAAGAGAAAGAGAAAGGCAAATTCTGCCCTGAGGGCCAGGGCTGGGGCACCGGGCAAAAGAAACCTCACACAAGAAGAGATGCTCAGCTGGCCAGGCTGACAGGTAGGGAGGGGCAGGCAAGCAGGGCACCTGGAAGGGACAGACGCTAAATGGCCAGAACAGCACAGCCAACTGAGACTCAGGAAGGCAACCCTGGACCTTGCCTTGTCCCTCCTCCAGCTCAGAAGGCCCTTCCCCACCCAGGTCCGGGTGCCCCTTCACCCCCCACCGCCACCCCCCGCCCACCAGGCAAGGTGGCTGCACACCCTCCGCACAGGCCCTGCATTTCCCTGGCGGGGTCTCTCTCGCCCTGGCCCACAGCCCAGACCTGAGACAGAAGAGCAGCTTCTGCCCTTTGTCACCAAAATCCTTCTGATTGCTCCACTGGTGGTCTCTCTGAAGCCTCCCTGAGTGGGTCCTGCTCCCCAACCCACCTCACGCGTGGGGCCCTCAGTCTCCACAGCCCCCACATTTCATTCTCACAACAGGCACCAGACAAACAGCACCCCAGACACCCAGCCTCACCTTGATTTCGCTGGGTCTGGCAAAATCCCACTTCTGAGGAGGGAATGTTCTGCCAGCAACCAAGTTCCGTTTCCTCCTCCCCGACGCCTTTCCCGGAGCAGAACCGAACCAGAGCTGCGAACTCCCCTCCCAGCGCCAGGAGGAGGAGAGCCTGCAGGGTCTGGAGGTGGGAGGATGTCTGCGGCCGGGCGGGCTCCTCGTCTGAGGCAGGACGAGCCAGGAGGGGAGCAAGGCTGGTGGGCGTCAGGGCCCCAGAGCAGCAGGCTGGGGCTCGGGGCGAGACCCAGACTCCTGGGAGAAGATGACAGTACCCCTCCCCACGTCCAGGGGGCTGCCCTGTGCCAGGCTACATACAAATGCCGGCGAATCCTCACGGCAACTCGAGAGGAAGTTATCCGTCAGGCCTTGTGGTGGCAAGTGACAGAAACCCGGTGTGAACCGGCACAGGGCCGGGTGGGGGGGGGGAGGCTCTGCCCGAGGACGATGGGAAGGACTGCGCCAGCCACGTGCCAGGAAGCCGCCCCGTCCCCAGCCCCCAGTGACCACCGGCACCCTGTGATCCGACTGCCGCATTCTCTGGGCAACCCCTCTGCCACTAATCACAAGCCGCCCGCCGACGCTGCTCGGGGCACCGCATCGAGCGGTTGCTTCGCTCTCACGTGGCTTTTCCCCGGCTCGCCTGGGGTGAAGGGTTGGATGAGATGAACTCCAAGGTGCCTCCAGCAGTTACAGTTGATGTCCTTTAATTTTATGACTCTCATATTTTTCTGCCAGGAAGCTTCTGAGCTGCTGTGCCTCAAAGGCCGAGAGTCGACAGGTCGGGGCTTCCCTCCCGTGTCTCCAAACCCTGACGTCCCTGGGCTCTTGGGAGGTTTTAGATGAAATAAGAAGGACTGGGAGAATTTCACTCGCTCACAATTTGCCAGTATGAAATGTGAAATGAATTGTGATTTCTGCGGTAACTGCTCCCTTCTTAAAGGTGCCGTGTGCTCGAAGACAATCGATCCACCTCCAGCAGCGGGTCCGAAGGCACGAACCTCCCCTCGACGGGCGCTGTGAGCGAGCCCGGCACGCGTTTCCGTTTTGCGCATTATTGCCTGTGTGCCGACTTCGCTTCCCCCTCCCTCACGGTCACGAGGCCGAACACTGGAGTCGGCCTGCCAGCCTCGTCTCCTCTCTGCCACGAAAACCTGTGCAAGTTGCCGACTGTCCCTGGGGCGCCGCTTCTTCAGCAAAGATCAGGGACCCCATGAGGCCTATGTCTTCTGATGACTGTTGCTGCTTAAAAATTTGAGTGGCACAAAAAAGAAAAAACAGAGAGCGCACAGAACCATTGTATTGGGCTCCCAATGCCGTGGGCCAGGAGTTCTGCAAGGGCTCAGGTGGGCGGTTCTTGTTTGGGGTCCTCATGCAGCTGGAGACGGATGCCCAGTGTGGCTGCTGCCACCTGCACGCTTGGCCGGGGTGCACTGGACCTCCGGGATGGCTCATGCACACGGCTAGCACCTGGTGTCCACTGTAGGCTGGTGGCTCTGTCGGAGCTGGGGAACGAGGTGTCTGCTTCCAGCCTGGCAGCGTCGGGGCGGGGCCAGTGGGCTTTTTACGTGGTGGCCGGCTTCCCCCCAGAAGGAGTGTTCCGGGGAAAACGGGCAGAAATGACACGGTCTTTCCATACCTGGCCTTGGAGACCACAAAACATCGCCTCCACTGCCTGCTGCTGGTGATCGGTGAGTCACTAATGCAGCCCAGATTAAAGTGGAAGGGACAGAGATGCCGCCTCTCAACAGGAGGAGTGTCAGAACACCGGGAGCCTGTTTTTAGACGACCACAATGGACATCAAGCGCTTAGAATCATGCCTGGCTCCTAGCAAGCCCTCGAACGTGTTTACCATTGCACTGCAGCCCCAGATGAAAGAAAGGGGTTGGTCTGCAAAATGGTTTATTGAAACGTGCAAGTAGGAATGAAAATATTAACAAAAATTCTATCATCCAGAGGAAGGCATAACGCTACGCAGTGAACAGGATTTGATACGCCCGTGGAATGTGCTGGTTTGGAGAGGTACGATTTCATAGAAGCAAAGGAGAAAAGTAAAAATAGGAAGCACCATCCTAAATACCCGAAAATGGAGTTGCGTCATCCCTGGGACCAGTGTGGGGTCTCTCATGTCGGCTCACCGGGCGCTGGGCAGGAGCCTTTGAAGTGTCCACATCTTTCTCCCCACAAAACAATCGAGGCATCGCTCTGGGAAACCAATGGAGTGTTTCTAGAACAAGCACAAAATAAAGCTTTCCAACACAAAATCGGTGACCTCCATCACTGAAGGCGGCGAAGGGGCTGAAACCACAGCGGTGCTGTTCACGGTGGCTGGCCGCAGGGAACAGCCGGGCACGTGCCATCCTATTGCCGGGACGCTTATAAAGCCAGCCACGAAGTGAGCGACAAGCCAGAGGAAAAAAACGATTCAGCTATTGACAAAATTATTTTTTATCACATAGCACTATTGGGAGTACTGGGGGCAGGGGTTCCGTGAAATTAACGGTCAATGATGTAGAAGATCAGTGATTTTCGCGAGTGCGTGCCGACTGATACTTCCCTTTACGGACACACAAGACCGCTGCTGGGGAGGGCATCTCGGACTTTGGCCTGTGGAAGGGAGGATGTGGTCAGCAAGCCCCTCTCTTTCTCTTAGCTGAGCCCTGGCTGCGTTCAAAGAGGCCATGTGTCCTGCGCTCGGCCAATCCTGAGAATCCTATTCCTGACGTCCCAGCCTCCCTTGCAGCTAGGGGTAGCTATGTGACCCAATTCTGACCAATGAGATTGAAGCAGAAAGCAGTTGGTGGGTATGTAAGAAAGTTCGTCTTTTCTCTTCTTCTAAAAGAAGGCAGGCAAGACTGGTGGGGCCCCACGCTTCTCTCCCCTTCTTCTTGCCTAGGATTCTGCCATAATGCTGGAGCCAACTGCGGCAGCCGTCTTGTCCCTCCCCAAGGCTGCTTGTCACAGGAGGAAAATAGTTCCTGGGTGGCAGGCACGTACCTTCTCCTCTGTCCCCAAACAGCCAATCTCTCCTTTCCATTTTCAGCCAAGCCAGCGATGACCTTGTTTTCCGACTCACTGAGGCTCTGCCAGTGACCACACTCCCCTGAGGCCCGGACTCCACGATGCCCTAGTCCCCACCCTCTCACCCCCTCAAGGATGCTTCTCCTGCATGTCCCTTCTTTCTTCTACATCCTCATTGTCCCTGTTTCCTCTCCAGGATCATTCACAGCACCACACACGTACCGCTATTTCCCCATCTTTAAGAATCTGTATCCTTTGCATTCACATCCCTGTTTCTCTCCTTTCCTTGATTGATAGAAAGAAAAATGCCCAGAGACCCATCTCTATTTGCTCATCCCAGGTGGTCTCTGTCCCTCCCCCGACCCCTTGTCAAGGCCACCAGGCCCTCGCCTCTCCTCCGACTTGTCCCGTCAGCCACATTAGACACCGCAGACCACCTGAAACCCTCCCCTCACACCTTTTAGAAGGAGGTGTGTTGTCTTATTCAGCGTTCCCGTACCCCTATGGGGGTCAGCACAAGTCACTGAATGCGTGAAGAGCCTGCTAGCTGTCCCTCAACGTCCGCTCTCCCTTTCTATAGAAATCTACGTTTTGCTGAATACATGGATGCCCAGATAAAGACTACATTTCCCAGCTCACTGTGCAGATGGGTGTGGCCATTTGACTGCATCCTGGCCAATGGGATGAGAGCAGGGAGGAGCTGTGCAATTTCCTAAGGAAAAGTGTGTACCTCTCCTTTGTTTTCCTTCCCTGACCAGAGGCTACACGCTGGAGCAGCCTGGTAACCCAGACGGTGGAGCTGCCCGTGGGCTAAGGAAGGCAGGCAACACAGTAAAAAGTTGTCGCCTACCAGCACTGGCCACCTCCTGCTCAAACAAGGCAGACAGAGAGAGCGGGGAGGGAGGGAGGAAATTTCTACCTATTTAAATCACTGTTATTTTGTCTGTTGTTGTAGCAGACAGGACTGCACCTTTACTCACTAAAGCGTTTGTGGCTGGATTTCCCATCACCGCAGACTGCCCCACGCACACACGAGGGAAGTGCACCCCACGGTCTACTGGGGTCCTGTCCATCACACAGCGTGGACGCTGCAGGGGAGAACACTCTCGGTTCGGCTGACGATTACTTTGTGAGCCACGATGGAGACCGGTGTGCGAGGGAAGATGCAGCCCCCCTCCCCGCTCTGAGGACGGAGGCCCTTGCTCGGGAATGCCAACACTCAGCGCTATTCCCAGCGAGCAGCTGGTGGGCAACAATGTGCCTCCCGATCTTCATTCAGCGCCGAGAGAAATTGAGAAAATTGGTGCAATCAAACCAAGGCCAGCGAGTGGACATCTTTGGAGCCAGCTGTCCGAGGAGACGGGCCAAACGAGGATCTGCTTTTCCAACCTGCGCAACCCTCGCTAGCGCGTGAGCGTGCACGTCCGATTTCTGTAAATGAGGGGCAGGATTAGAAGTCTCTGTGACACAGTAACAGCCGTGAGAGCCGTTCACTTGATTTTAAGAAACAGGACTTTGGCTGCGCAGCCAGCACCTCGAACCATCTGATTCTGCTGCCACGGGGCCAAATTAGAAATTTCACAGCCGATGCAAAGATGCCAGGTTTCATAAGCCCAAACTGTGGGCCACATTTCTTAATCCCCAAGGGGCTGACTCTGTCCCAGCCCTTGATGATTTTCTCCACTGCTCGGGGAGAAATCAATGCCATGGCAATGAGCATATCAAAGCCCCATCCAAGAGCCACTGCCACCGAGGAACCCTAATCCTCTCCAGTGTGAAATGCGACCAAAGCGGAGTGTGGGCTGTTTGTCCCGGTGACTTTCCAGCTCCCCAGTGTGCTGTGCGTGGCTTTTCTCTTCTGATGGGCGCTAGAAAGAGGCCTCCGTGAGAAATCACTTCTTCGTCACCTCAGGGACTGCATCCAATCCCCAAAGCCCGGAGGCAGGCACCTGTGCCCCCGTCTCCGACAACCTGTGGCTGAGTGATGGGTCCTCTGGCTCCTGAATTCAAGAGTGAAAGGGGAGCAGCTGCCTGGATGGGCACCACGAGCTGCTGGTGGACCTGGCTCGTCGCCCGGCCAGATTGGGAGGGACGGGGTCTGGCCCACTCATCCACTCTGCGAGCAAAGGTTGCAGGCCTACTATGTGCCAGGAACACAGGGGGATCGATGGTGAACACTAAACAATGAAAATAAAAAACAGAGAAGGATTTCAAACAAAATCATCTCTCAGTAACATAAACCCTTTTTATCGTGGTAACATACACACAACGAAATTGAACGTTTTTAAGCGCAGAGTTCGGCGGCATTAAGCACGTTCACATAGTTGTGCAACCATCTGTCTCGGAACTTCGTCATCTTGCAGAACTGAAACTGTGTCCCCACAACCACTAACCTCCCCACTCCCCTCCCGAGGCCCCTGGGGCCCTCCATTCTCCCCTCTCTGTCTGTATAAATTGGACCACCCTGGGTACCTCAGAGAAGTGGAACCGCACGGCATTTGTCGTTTTGTGTCTGGTTTCTTTCCCTTAGCGTGATGTCTTCAAGATTCATCCATGTGGCAGCATCCGAATTTATTCCCTTTTAAGACTGTATCATATTCCACGGTGTGTGTTCGTATTTGGTTTACCCGCTCATCCGCTGAGGGATGCTGAGGCTGCTGCCAGCTGCGGCTATTGTGAATAATGCTCTGTGAGCCCTGGGGCACCAGGTGTTTGCGTCTCTGCCTTGGGGGCACTTTCAAACCTCTCTGAACGTGTACCTGGGGCAGAACTGCTTGCTCCTGCGGCAGCTCTGTATCTCACCGTCTGAGGAACTGCCAGACTGTTTTCCACAGCGGCGGCACCGTCCTACGTTCTATCGTTAATTTTCAGCATGGCTTATTTAGATTTTTTAAATCATGGCAGGTATTTTCTAACTTAGTCTAAGATGGGTGGCTCACCTGGGCCCCGTGTGCCATTACGCAATCCAAGATGTCACGGGTCGGAGCAGGCTGCTCTGGCAGTTCTCGGTTCTGAGGTCTTGGATCACAGGACGGAGATGTGAGGGCTGAGACGTGGGCACCTGGGACAGGGCCTGGGAGTGCACTTCCAGACCCCGCGGGTGGACGTGGGCTCCGGCGGCGCTGTCTTCCCCGAACTGCAGGGGAGGGGGCTGGGGAGGGGCAGGGATTCCCGCTGAGCAGCAGAGCCAGGCTGCGGGGATGGAGAGAAAGACGCAGACGTGGGGCAAACGGAAGAGAGCAAGGCCTGGGGACCCCCCCGAGCGAAGCCTTGTGTCCCAGATCCCCTGCCTAAACTGGCTACAGGCTGGCACCGTGGTTGAGAAGGGCTGAGAGAAGAGAAAAACATTCATTCATTCAACAAACATCCTCTGAGCACTGCTGGGAGCTGGTTTACTGTGGAGATAGAAGACCAGCCCTCCTGTGCGTCTGTCTCTACCAACTCACTCCAGCCTGCTGGAGCTCCCCCGCAAAACCCACTCCTGCACAGTAATAGCCCCCGTTCACGAGGGGTTCCCCGGGTGCTGGCTGCACTTGAAGGACTGGAGGCTTATTAACAGTTAATTCTCACAACAAGCCCCATTTCACAGGTGAGAAGGTAACTACGGCCCAGAGAGGCTGAGTAGCTTCCCCAAGATCACACAGCTGGCAAGTGGGGCAGACCACGCTCTTCGCCCCAAACTGCCTCTCTAAATGCAGGCACCTTTTCTGAAGACACGGAAGGCGACCCAGACATCACGCACTCCACGGGATCTGATATTTCCTGAAGTCCCTCTTGGCGGCTAGGGTGCCACCAAGGGTTTCTCCTTGTAGCCATCCCCTGCTGTCCGTGGGTCCTCCTTCCCCCTGCCCAGATGCCTGCAGTGCCCACTCCCAGCCTGAGTCCTCTGCAGTGACGAATTCCTCCTCCTTCTGCAAAGCAGTGACTGACACGCCGAGCCACCATGGCGGCCTCCACAGCAAGCCTGGCCCTCCGATGCCGGCCCCACCTCCCTGAGAGCAGGCGGGACTGCTGAGAGCAAATATTTTTCCCTTCTGTCACAGAGAGTAATAGACTCTTGAAAAATCACACACTCAGAGGATCACAGCTGAATCTTATAATCTGAGGCTCTCCATCAAAGAACCTCAGAACCATCGGCTAATAGAATCTCAGAGTCACCGACTCGAGAATCCCAGGACACTGCAATCTCTTCATAATGGCCCTGGGGTGGCCCAGGTGGGGGGACCAACACAGGTCAGGCCGGGAGAGTGAGGGGTCGGGAGGCGAGGAAGCCTTTGGGTGCAGCAGACAGGGTGGGGTGGAGGAGGGAGGCTCAGCCCGTTGTCACGCTAGAGGAAGCAGTTGGCGGGTGAGGCCTGGCTCTATTACTGATGGTTTTTAATTATGTAAATCAGCCCAGGGCCTGCGCCTGGCACGGGCTTGGCATTCATCAGCTGGCAGCAGAATTAATCAATAAATAACCAGCTGGATGGGGCCTGGGCCTGAGCACTCGGCCACACCCCCACTGCCATCCCAGAGGGGTCCTCCCAAACTGGCCGGGGTGGAGGGATTACATGAGAGCTCCAGCTCACAGCTGTTGGTGCACTTGCACACTCACACGTGTCTGTACACACACACACCTGCACATACCCAGCACGCATGCGGCTTCGGACTAGCGGTGCGTATGCCCACCTGCCCCCAGCAGCCCCTGCAGCCCGCACACTCTCCCCGCTGGGGACCAGCATACACCCAGAAGCACAGCAGCAGGAGACAAGCCCCCCATTCCAACCTCACACTTGTCACCTCTTCAGTGGCACAGCTTTGCACACAGTCACACAATTTAACTCCACCAGCGCCCTGTGAGGCTGAGGCCCTCTTTTCAATTTCACAGATGAGGAAACTGAGGCTCAGAGAAGGGACTTGCCTAGGATTGTACCCAAGGGTCCTTCCTCTGCATCCCGCCCCCACTCATTGGTTCAAAGAGGCTGCAGGCCCAAGAGAAGTGGAGAAGAGAAGTGGGAGGGGGCTGCCAGGGGGTGCTGGGGCCCTGAAGCTACCAGGGCATGCCCCCTGCCCCTGACTGCAGGGTTCTCGGCGACCTGGCAGAGAGCAGGGCAGGCTGGGAGGCCGGGGTTGGGGTTGCTGGTCAGGCCTCCTGGCCAAGGCCGAGGAGCTGGGCGTTGGCCCTCTCTGCTCTCCTAGGGAGCTGTGATGAATGGCTCCCCCCAGCCACTGGCACACTCACTCCTGCTCCCCAGCACTCCCCCCATAAATCAACCTCCTCCTCTCAGCCTTGGCCTTGATCACTCCCCAGCACTGGGGTGGGGGATTTCACCATCCCTGGAGGCGGGAGGGCGCTGGCAGGGAGAATCGTAAAGTTAATGGACAGGTTTCCTCTTCCCCTCCCTTCCTTCTCTCTGCCTCTGGCTTTCTGCCCGCCTGGACTTCTCTGTGGCTGGGGGGGGCCACTCCATACTGAACGAGGAAGTGAAGGAGCCATGAACGAATCCCTGAGCACCATGGAGCCCATGGAGCACCGTGGGTCTCTGTCTCTGAGTCTGGCCGACTGTGCAGCGGGGGTCCGCTCCCATCAGCCCCTTCCCTCAGTCTCAACCCAGGGCCTCCCAGCAGCCATGGCCCTGGGAGGCAGGAGGAGGAATGTGTAAGTTGCCCTGTGTGATCAGAGCAGATTCAGGGGGCCCTGGGGGAGGCTGGGAAAGGACCTTAAGAGCCAGGGCCCCCAAGAGCTGTTACCCTTTGGAGCCACCGCCCCTTGGAGCAGCTGATGAAAACTGCGTGCTTCTGCAAAGGTCCTGGGCACACAGTGCTAAGGTTTTGAAATGGCATGCAACAGCGGTCAGTGCCTCGGCCTCTGGAGCCAGCCTCAGCGCCTTAGAAGCTGTGTGACCCTCAGCAAGCTGCTTCACCTCTCTGTGCCTCAATTCTCTTCTGTGCAGAGCGGGGTGAGTAATCGTGCCTGCACAAGTGAACGGGTGCACACTCTTTAGAAGAGTCACCAGCAGACACAGTCAAGTACTCGAAAAGTGAGCAATTGTTGCCCTGATTACAGGCGCTAGTTGCAGGCCTAGTGTGGTCCGAACCCCCTGGAGGGCTTCAGACCCAGGCCACTGCCCACCCCCCACCTCACTCTGCAGTCCCTCAGCCTCAGCAGGTCCGGGAGGGGCCTA
>CM052539.1:6552070-6621932 GCA_028533065.1 Trachops cirrhosus | reverse complement strand
TGGTGTAGCTTAGTGGATTGAGCGCGGGCCTGTGAACCAAGAGATCACGGTTCGATTCCCAGTCAGGGCACATGCCTGGGTTGCAGGCCAGTTCCCAGCAGGGAATGCACAGGAAGCAACCATACATTGATATTTCTCTCCCTCTCTCCTTCCCTTCCCCTCTGAAGATAAATAAATAAAATCTTAAAAAAAAAAAAAATCCAGGAGGTGGAGGAGTTGTGTGAGGGATTTGTGTATCACACAAGAGGGCGTTCAAGAAGCTGGAGAGGAAGTGAGTGGTCAAAGCAAGAGAATTTCAGACTAGGACCACTGAGGGGCTGAAGGTTTATGTATGAAGCTTGGAAGAATTTAAAGATTTTATGTATTTATGTGTGTATGTATTTTTAGAGAGAGGGGAAGGGAGGGAAAAAGAGAAGGAGAGAGACATCAATGTGTGGTTACCTCTCATGCGCCCCCTACTGGGGGCTTGGCCCACAACCCAGACATGTGCCCTGACTGGGAATCGAACTAGTGACCCTTTGGTTCTTAGGCCAGCACTCAACCCACTGCGCCATTCCAGCCAGGGCAAGGTTAGAAGAACTTAAAAACAAACCCACAACGTGTGCGTCCCCCAGGGTCTCCGCTGTCTCCTCCCCGGGCACGTTTACCATCTCTCCATCACTCACTGGACTCCCACTTGTCTGTCTCCCCCTGGGCCATCTCCCCGTGTGAGTCGGGGGCAGGCTAAGCCCTGTAACAAACACCCCAAACGCAGGGGCACAGCACAACGCAAGTTTGTCTCTGGGCCCTCTAACAGTTCGCTGCAGCTGTCCGGTGCACAGACCGCCACCAAGGGGAAAGACTGGGGGCAGATTCTGGGACCCGGGCTCCTGCCATCCCCAGGCTCCACCCTCCTCTAACCTAGAGTCCCCTCCATCTAAACAGTGATGAGGACAGAGAGAGATCCTGTCAAGTATCAGGGAAGGGGTTATGAGCCAGGCCTCCACGTGGCACATCCATCAGCCTGAGCTTCATCACATGGCCACCCTTACCGCAACGGATGCTGGGAATGGAGTCTAGCTGGGGGCCACCTCTGCCCTGGTCCCCAGTATAAGATGCCTGGCATCACGCCTGGCACAGGTGCGGACTCTATGTAAGTGAATGAATGATGCTCGAGCTGGGTCCTGGGCACTGGGCTGATGGGCCCTTTCCTTACAAATGCCCGGGAGGGGAGCCGAGGGTAGGTGTAGTCACTCCCATTTGCCAGCTTAGGAAACTGAGGCTGTGAGAGCCAAGGCCATATAGCTAGTCGGCGCCAGGGCCAGGCCTCAAACCCAGGAAGCTTCTGCTGCCAGCTGCCTGTTCTCTCCACGCCCCCGGCTGCTCTCCAGGACCTACGCTCGCTAACTGGAGTCTCAACATCTTCAAGGCGGCTCTCCTTTCTAACAGTCAGTGAACCGTGTCTGACAAGCTGTGGGTTCCTTGGGGCGGCAGCTGTATCCTGCTCATCCTTACCTGCCCCGAAGCTACCGGCACAGCCCTTGAACGCAGTAGATGCTCAAACCATGTTTGGGGAATTAATTTGTTCACACCGACTGAGGCTGCATGCTTTGCTTCTTGCACAGTATGAGGGTCACTTACAACGTATAGAAGAAATGGAGGAGATACTTATCGGGCCCTTTCCCATGTAGAGTGAGAGCTGTCCCCCACAGCAGGACCAGGGCCTGCCCTGAAAGCCACTCCTGAAGCTGAGATGAGGGCTGAGGGGGTCAAGGCCACTGGTGTCATCTGGCCCCCATCAGGGTTAGACCATGTGTGGGTTAGACCCTGTCACCTGCACCCAGAGAATGAATGCCCTTGCCCCAGCTCGTCCCAGGGAGAAGAGCTGAGGCTGCTGCAGGATTCTGTCCATGGTGCTGAACTCCCTCCAACCCCACCTTGTTCTCGAGCCTAGCGACTAGACCCTCCTGGGGAACCAGGTGGAAATACAGATTCCCTGGCCCCTCCTTTGGAGATTTGGGTTCTGAAGATGTGTAGCTCAGGGCCCTGGAATATGTTTGTACCAAGCACCTGTGATTCCTGGTCCTGGCCTGAGGTTCACTCTCTCACCTAAGCAGTCAGCTTTGCGAAACGCCTGCTAGGTGCCCAGCACTGCGCCAGATGCTGTGAGGTACAGAGATGCCTCAGCTATGGTCTCTACTGTGGGGGGAACTTCCAAAATCATTCAGGACATGTGGGGAGGGGAGGAGAGGGAGTGTTGCCTCTGTTTTACGTGGACCCTGAGCCAGGTACATCGCTCCCCTTTATCCTGCAAGAGAAGTGGGCGTGTGAAGACAGCCAAGTTCATAACCACAGTATCTGTTTCTTCCCTTAGGGCCTCCATAGCCCTCGCTGCAAGGCAGTGTGTGATGCACTCTGCTCCTTCTGGCCTCCTTGTGGATCAAGACCCAGACCCAACATCACCGAGCACATCAAGTCTTCTTGATCCCCGCTGCCCCACAGACCCCCCCCAGATTCTAGTCCCTCCTCCTCGTGCCCCATGGTTGCATGTTATCGATTATATGACATGCTGTCCCAACTGGTATTGGAGCTCGCCACTGACCCTAGGGCTTGCACCTGATTCCCCTGTGTATCCTCTAATGCAGGGAAACACACACTCCCCCCAAAGGGGATGAGTGGTAAGTTCTTATTGGCTGGCTTGCTGGGGGGAGTGGTGAGTGGTGGCGGAATGTGTCCAATGACTGCGCCCGAGGAAAGTGCTGCTGGGTTACAAAGCAGCTGGGACACGTGCTCAGAACCAAAAGAAATCAGGGTGGGCCTCGGGGAAGCCAGGCAAGCAGCCAAATGCAGACCAGGCAGGGTCAAGGTCTGCCTCTCCTTTCTCTGGGTGTTTGGGAAGAACAGGAAGCAGAGTCGGGTCAGCTGTTTGTGATGAAAACAGATGTTCCCTGGACCTGAATGTGGGGCATGGAGGAGGGGGCAGGGGAAAGAGAACGGGAAGGCGGAGCGCCCGAGCCAGCAAAAGGGAGCGTCCACAGGCCCCCTTCATTCTGCCTGTTATCACGGAAGTCTTCGCGCACAGCAGCGTAAAAGAGAGGACGTGATGAGTCCCCCGTGCCCCCCACCAGCTCCGACAACCACTTTCATTTGGCCATTCTCATTTTCTTCTCCCTCGAGCACCTTTTTTAAAGAAAAGTCCAGATGTTTTATCATTTTATCCATAAGTATTTCAGAATGTGTCTCTTACATATTAGAACATTCAAGGAAAACTCCATGTTGTTATCACACCTAATAAAATTAACTACTTAATAACAATCGAATGCAAGTACACGTTCAAAGTTCCTAATTTTCCCCCAAGAAATGTCTCTTCAGGATCCACTTATTTAAACCCGGGTCGGAACGAGGCCCCTGCACTGTCCTCTGCTGTCAGGGCTCTGAGATGTCTCTGGGTCTCTGACAGTCCGCACCCCCTTCCTTTTCCACGCCAATTCACTTGTCGCAGAAACGAGGTCCTTCTCTCCACTGTTGATCGGTGGATCGAACCCTCCCGGTGTCACTTCACACCCTCCACTGCCCCCACCCCATCTCCAGAAAACTGAATATCTCCGGTATTTAGGTCCAGAGGGCGGGGCTGTCCAGGGCTGGTTATTCCGCAAGCAGATTCCCAGGGCGGCACGGTGCCCTTCCTGCTGCATCTCTCGGGAGCACCTAACGTCAGAGTTTCCTTTTGGGGGAGATGCTGAAAACAGTCAGGGCCACCAGCCCGGCCCTCCGTTGTAGAGCTCCCCGCCACCTTGCCCCAGGGGTTTTAGCGCTGACAGAGCTGGAGGCGATCAGAGAAACCCATTCACTCATCTACTCGTCCCGGGAGTATCTATTGAGCGTCTACCACAGGCTAGGCTGTGAGCTGCGCTGAACAGGACTGACACGGTCCCTGGGGCCGTGGAGCCGACAGTCAGACAGGAGAGGACAGCAAGTCTGTGATGAGCAGAGGCACCAACTAGAGATGTGTCTGCGAAGCTGAGAGCAACCACAGAGTGAGGGGACTGACAGGGACTGCTGTCAGCTGGCCACTCAGTGATGGGTGACCAGGGGGAGCCTCCCTAGGAGAGGACATTGCAGCTCGATCCAGCCATGCAGAGACAGGATGCACCCCAGGGAGAGGGAAGAGCTGGTGCAGGCGGAGAGCCTGGGCAGCCCCCAGGAGAAGCCAGGGGCCAGCGTGCCAGAGCGGAACAGTGGGGAGGCTGCTTGGGTAAAGCAGGCGGGACTGATGGCGACTAGGACCTGGGTGGCAGAGTGCAGGTGACACCAGGCCAGCACCCCTGCCACCCCTCTCACAGCTGAGGACCCTGAGCTCAGAGAGGGCGGGGGGGCTGTTTATGGAGACGCTGCTTGTGCGAGGAGCTCTCTGTGAGGTCTCCAGACAGCTCACTGCGTAGAAGTCACTGTGCCTGTTTTACAGGTGAGACCCGTGAACCCTGGAGTCGCCCGCCCAAGGGTGTGGAACAGGAGGAAAGGAGGGTGGGGCCAGGCCTGGTGGGGGTCCCCGACCCACTGGAGTCGTCCCACACTGAGATGACCGCTGCAAGGCCAGGTCGCCTCAAATCTTGGCTCTGGCACCCAGAAGCCCTGAGGCCTGGACTAAAGGACTTCTCCCTCTCTGTGCCTCAGTTTTGTACTCTGTAAAATGGGGCACAGCAAGACCAGGCAGGGGAGTCCAACCTTGCCCCCTACTCCCAGCCCACAGGGGCCACCTTAGCACACAGCACAGGCAGCTGCACACTCTCGCGTGCAGACACAGGAAGGGTTAAAGCCAGACTTCTGCCTCCATCCCAGTTCCAATCCTTGCTGACTCCACTCCCCTCCCTCCGGCAGCTATTCTGGGACAATGGAGGCAGCAGATGGCCTGCTCCCTCCACTGGACCCTCGGAGTCGGGAGCGACTCACGAATCTGCTGCTGCTTCTAAAAGCAGGCCGGCAGGCCGCCCTCCACACACTGAGCGGGGAGGACACCACGCCACCCCCACGGGCTGCGGGGCCAGGGGCCACTCCTCCTCGGCTCACATCCCACCAGCCGGCATCCGGTCAGCCCCGAAAGGAAGGAGGCTTTGGAAGAGCCCGAGCACTCTGGCTCGGCATCCGACCGGCCGTGCACAGGACCACCAGCGCGCACAGCGGGCCCTCTCTGGGGCTCCGGTCACTCCCCGAAAACGGGGCTGAAGTGCTGGTGTTCAGTGGTTGCAGACAGAGCTGCAGGAGGGACGAGGCCCTCTGAGGGCTGGAGGGTGCACCCCGAAGGAGCCCCTCCCTCCCTTAAGCTGTCTCTTCCCTCTTCCCCCAGCCCAGAGCCCCGCTGGGACCCCGACTGCCCCCATCACCCGGCAAGATGCGAGTGGGGAGGAGGCCTTCCATCCCTAACCCTCCCGGACCATGCACCACCCGGCCTGAAATTTCCCCACAATCACCTCAGTCACTCACCCAACTCCTTGGGACCTGAAATTCTAAAGGCACTTGCATTTACCCAGCTCCTACCCTGGCTGTCGAATCGCCCCTTTATGCAACACCACAGGCTGAATCCCTCAGCTCTGAGTCTCTGCTCTGCCCTCCTGATTCTCTGGCCACCCGCAACCCGGGCCCTGACGGCAGAGAAATGGAGGAATAGTTCCTGCACCCCTCAAGGCTCACGCGTACTCACACACGTGCACCTATACACACGTGTGATGGGGCATACAGACACCACACATAAGCCTTATGCACAGACATGTGTAGAAGGGTACATGCCACACACAGTCCTTGTCACACCATGATTCTCACACACCGAAGGCGGTCACCGTTCGCTGGGCCAGGCGCCTTCCTCTACTCACTACGCCAGGCTCCGTGCTGTGCCCTACAAACACGGTCCCAGCTCCTCCAGGTACCAACCCATGAAGAAAGTATTCTTTTTCTCATGCGCAAGAACAGGAACATCTGGCCAAACAGACCAGAGAGGCCAAGTGGGCTCCGCAAGGTCACACAGCCAGCAAGGGCCGAGCAAGGCTGTAGAGCTGGGGACCCATATGTAACAAAAAAATACTGCTGGCCAAGAGAGGTTTGGACAAATAGGGGTTTAATTTTTTCACAAGACGAGATGCTAGACAAGACAGGTGTGGATGACGGTCTTGGCCTTTCCTTCACGGCAGCGAGGCGGCTGCCCTGGGCCCAGACGTCACACCCACATTCACAGCAGGAAGACGGAGCATGGGGCTGCAGAACTTCCCCAGAATCCTCTCTGACAGGCGGCTCTGACTCCAGGCAGAGCTGGGGCACACGGTAGCTCCTAGCAGCAAGGGAAGCTGAGCAAGTGGGCAAAGAGCGAACAAAGCCGGGTTCCACTGGCCAGGGGTGGGGGCAAGGAGCTGGAGACCGGTCAGTAACAACAGTACCTGCACAGGCCCTGCCTTCTGTCCCTGTTCCGCCTACGTCCCCTCAGTGCCTGGGGACCAAGCCACAGGACTCAGGAGGTGGGTGGCCCAGTGCTTGACCCTAGGGGGATGACTGACAGGCTGGAGCTGGCGGAGACCCAGGGCCCCTGGGAGCCCAGCCCCTGGGGCCTCTTTGGCCTTCACCTGGCCCCCGGCCCCCACCTCCCACGAGTCTGGGATGACGCTGCCCCCACCATCACTACTCAATCCTGGGCTTGCCCACCCCTTGGAGGCCCCGCCAGGGACTGCTCAGCCCCAGGCACTCGCCACAGGCCCTCTGGGCCGCCTCGAGAGGCGAGGGACAACCAGAGGCTCAGCTGCACCGTGGCTCAGCAGGTCAGGGTTCATCGGGCCACGTGCTGTGGGCACCAAGGCGTGTCTGGGTAGAGGAGACAATGCAGAGAGCGGAACCTGGGGAAAGACCAGAAATGGACAGGGCGGTCACCCCATTCCCACCCACACCACCGTGGGCCCCTAGGGGGCGCACGTCACAAAGATGGTTTGAGTAGGCCCTCTCCCCCTCAGCACTCTCCACCTCTGGGGCCTGCTAATTCTTCGTGTAGGGCTGTCTCATCCCTTGCAGGACGTTGAGCAGCATCCCTGGACTCCGCCCACTAGATGCCAGCAGCATCTCCCTGAGTCGTAACTTTCAGAAATGTCTCCTGACATTGCCAAGTGTCCTCAGGGGGCAAAGTGGGCCCTGGCTGAGAACTACTGATTCAGAGAGACTTCAAAGGCCAGCGAAGACAGAGAGACCTCAGCTGAGACTGGACCATCCAACCCCACAGAGCTGAGTCTCCAGCTGGCTTTAGCTCCACGGGCAGAAACCCAGAGATACCAGAATCGTCAGGCTTAGAGAACTTATCATCAATCTTAAGCCTCTTGGCAGGATAGCCATGGCTGGCACACCTGCACTGATGGGGAGCTCACCCCATTAGAAGGCAGCTCCCTGGCCCCACAGCCCTCGAACGGTGGTGAGCCTTCTGCTCCCAGACAGACAGTTCTGCAGAGCGTAAGAGCCAGGGGTCCTGCCTTCCCCCACCCTCTCCATGCTTCAGAGAAACCCAAAGTCCAGACATGAAGCCTTGGGAGGAGGGGGGACCCCTCAGGACTTCCCCAAATAAATCTGATGCTCCCCTCCTGCCTCTCCCGCTGTCCAGTCACACTGTCTTTCTTCACTTCAGTGAACGGGTCTTGTCCCCTCCTGCCACCATACATCACAGGCTGTGCTCTCAGCTGCTCTGCAGCGATCGGGGCGGAGCTGAACGGCCCCAGTCAACCTGTGGCCAGTTCGCGGGCAGAACCAGGTGCCCAGGTGACACCTCAGTCCCCATTCCGACCCTCCACCCACCGAAAAGAACCACTGAAGAGCATCGAGGGGACAAAGAGCCTACAGAAGGTCACAACAACCAGCACAGGAACAGAACACGGAAATGGAGATCCCATGGAGGGTTATCAGCGGAGAGGAGAGGGGAGAATGGAGGAAAAGGTACAGGGAATAAGAAGCATAAATGGTGGTACAAAACAGACAGGGGGAGGTTAAGAATAGTATGAGAAATGGAGAAGCCAAAGAACTTACATGTATGACCCATGGACATGAACTAAGGGGGCGGGGAATGCTGGGGGTGGGGCAAGGCGGAGGGGGATAAAGGGGAGAAAAAGTTGGGACAACTGTAATAGCATAATCAATAAAATATACTTTAAAAAATAAAAAATATTTAAAAAAAGAAGATCAGATAAAAATGCCCCATCACACCCTGGGGGTCTCCATTAGAGCAGCCCCTCACTCAGCAAAGACATTTCGTCCTCCGGGGGTCCTGAGGAGTCCCAGAGGGCCAGAGCTGGGGAAGCCCTTCAGATCCACAATGCCCAGCCTCCTTGCACTGTGGCCCAGAGAGGGCAAGGCACTTGCCCAAGATCACACAGCAAGCCAGTGGTGGAGCGGGGACCGAAATCCATGCCCTTCCCTCCCAGCTCTGTGCTGTCAGTCCGGGGCCGCTCTCACGTCCCTCCCTCCCGGCTCCCCCACCTTTGCGGTCCAGGACTCAGCCCCCATTCCTCCCATTCTACAGTTCCAGCCCCAGACGCACCTGGAAGGGTCCTCCTCCGGGGAGAAGGGGCCCTGTAGCTTAATCACGTTGAGCTTCCCCTCAAAAATGCCATAGCTGAGGGTGACCTGGGCAGGGAGAAGCAGAGAAGAGTGGGAAGGGTTGGGGGCGTTGCACTGGGGACCCCACAAGGGGACAGACTTGGGGGAGAGCAGGAAGGCACTCGAGGCATCCTGAGGGCGCAGGAAGCCTGCCTCTGCGCCTGGAACCCCATCGGCAGTGGGTGCCTCACCGGGAAGCCCGCCCCACCCCCCCGGTACTTTAAGCTTCCAGAGCACTTTCAGGCCCAAACCCCATTTGCACCCCCAGCAGTCCCGGCCACATGGGAGGCTGCAACGACCCCTCACCTGCAGGTTGGGAGACTGAGTCTCAAGAGGGAAGGCACCTCCCCAGTAAGTCGGGTGCTGGAGGGAGACTTCCCGAGACTCACTGTGAGGCCTGGCAAATCCCTCTCCCCCAACCCCAGAGCCTCGGGCTCTCCATTACCAACAAGAGCATGCCAATAATGACCCCAGTCGAGAGACTATCAAGGACAGTGGTTACAGACTGGCTTAGCGGCCACCCCCCCAGGGTTCAAGCCCCCCTCTGCCACGCAGTAGTTGTGTGCCATGGTCGGCTCCACTCTCTGGGCCTCCATTTCTCCATCTGTAGAATGGAAACAATGTTGATACCAACCTCATGTGAATCTTGTGAGGAGCCAGAGTTAAAGAAGATAAAGCCCCCAGTGTGGTACCTGGCACAGCGGGTGCTCTGGGAGCCCCATTAGGGTGCTCTGGCTTTGGTTGCCCAAAATCTGCCCCTCTTTCCCGGCTTCGGGCCCTAAGGTCCTAATGCGGCCAACCCCACACCCCAGTTCCAGGCCTCACCGATCTAGACTAACTCTGGGCGCTGGTAGGGGACAGGTCATGTGACCTAAGTGGGCCACCCGCCTTGGCATCTGGCTGGAGGAGGCGCTCTCCTCCTCGGGCTGAGAGGAACCTGCCATCTTGCCCGAAAGGGGGCAAGCCTGCCTGAGACCGAGGCCCGAGTCAGGGGAGGCAGATGAAAGAGGGAGCAGAGCCCCAGGGCCCAGACCCACCCGGATCCGCGAGCCAAGCCCTCGGCTTCTCAGGTGCGCAGGCCCACGACTGTCTTTTATTCATCCAGTCTGCGTCCCTTCACTCTCACTTGTGGCCAAAGGGTCCCGACTCGCATTACTGGGCGGCAGATCCCAGTGGCCTCCCAGCCAGGACCACCCACAGGGCTGGAAACCCAGGAGCTGGAGAAGAGCATCTGTGTGCAAGGCAGCGCCAGTGGGACCTCAGCAGAGTCATTACCTGCCGGTGGGAGCGTGGGAGGATGGGTCCCACCCCTCCCTAGCCTGACACTGCACTTGCGTGTCCTCACCTTAGACCTGGTCCCTCCCAGTAACATCTGGGTGGGAAGGAAAAGCGGCGAGCAGAAAAGCTCTGATGGAGGGGGCGCTGCTGACCCGCAAAGTTGGAGAGGACAGGCCTGGCCCCTTCGGAGGGATGTGGGGAGGGCGGAAGGTTGAAGAAAGGAGAGAGGGACAGGAGGTAGCAGGTTGGGAGCAAGGTTATCTGAACCTGAAGGCAACTTCATCTCGTCTGTCCAGGTCCTCCAGCTGGCACTTGGGGACCAGATCACAGAAGGTTAGCATCACACCCTTGAGGTCTGAAGGTAGAGGGTCACTGTATGCCCTCCAGGGGACCCTTTCCCTCAGTGTCCCTGTCGGGAGGGATAGCCCGACACACGAACACCTCCCCCAGGGAGGGTGCCACCTGCGCCAAGACCGCTCACCTGCTCCGGGAGCTGGGCGGCCCGCAGCAGCTGCAGGGTCTCCAGGTGGGAGTGGAAGAGCGGGCTGGGCTGCAGGCGGCCCCCCAGCTTGCACTCGACTATGTAGCCCACGGTGCAGTCGTCGGGCAGCCGGATGCGCGCGGAGGTGTCCACGAAGTGGCGGCCGCTGGGGACAGAGCGAGCTATGGCCGCCAGCCTCCCAGAAGGCCCTCCTCGGGGGCCGGCTGGCAGAGCGGAGCTCAGCTCTGGCGTCTGCCTCCTCCCGCCTACTCTGGGGCCTCCTGAGCTCTTGCTCAGGTCCTTCCTGCTGCCAAGTCCCCACACACAAGTCCCCGCCTGCTCTCAGCACCCCCCACCCTCCCCCACCCACCTGGGGTCTCCGCTTACCTGGCCCATGGGGCCATCTTTAAAGCCAGTTTGCGGTTGATGCAGAAGCCGGCACCCCCGGTGGCGAACCAGAACTGTACCAGCCTCTAGGGGGAGAGGTGGGGAGAGCCAAGGTGCAGAGTGAGCCTGGGGGCAGGGGGTGGGGGGTTGGGGCAACAAGCGGGCCACCCCTCATCTCCAGCTAGCATGGCTCCAAAGCTTTTTATTTCATACCTCCCCAGAGTCTTTCTACAGCCTAACATTATCGTGCCCATTTTACAGACAAGGAAACTGAGGCCCAAAGTCACCTAGCTAATTAAGAGTGATGGGGACACCAATAGACCCCAATCTGGCGGGGTTCTGGTCAAGGGGGCATGCGTGCTGTCTGACGGACCTGCACGCCTCACCCCTTTCCCCAGAGAAATGCCTTACCTTAGCTCACATGGTGTGGGAGGGGCTGCCACACAGCGCTTGCTCCCACAGACCACAGAAGTGGGCAGGTGCCCCAGAAATGACCACAGGGCCACCCACACCCCTTGACCCCATGATTGGCTCAGGAGCGGGCACATGACTTAGGCCAGCCAATCAGAGTCCCTTCCTGAGCTCTCTGGGCTAGCTGTGAGGAAGAGAGGTTCCCACCAGGCTCACAGCTACAATCCTGATGCCACCTGTATGGGGACACGTACACTGACTGTCCTGCCAGTCTTAACTCCTGGGGGCCAGCACACCCCTTGATATCTCAATCCCAGGGACCAATAACACCCCTTTGGGATTTAAAACACTTTCCACGCCTGCCCAGTACCACCAAGGCCTCCTCTAGCTCCTCTTTGAGGCCCGTGAACTCAGCCACGACTCTTCCTAGGCCTTCGGAGACACCCGCACCCTTTCAGCTGTCCCGTCTCGTGGTCAGACAAGCTCCCTACAGTTACCTTCTCCCAAGCACACAGCTGTTGCCTCGCTGATGCCTGTGGCATCAGGCCGCACCTCCCACAATGCAGCGGTGAGGAGAACCCTGGCAGGCAGCTGGGCAGCCTGATACTGGTCCCCCGCTTCCTTCATTTTGAGAAAGTCATGCCCCTCTCTGGGCCTGACTTGTCACCTGCGAGGGCAACACTGGCGCTAAGTTCTGAAATCGGATGGTTCCCCTGGCCCGGAGGTGTCCTGCTGCTGAAAACCTCTATGAGCTTGGCTCTGGAAACGCTGCCTCTTAGAGAGAGGCCAGAGCTCAACAGGGCAGGAGGAATGGCTTCTCAAGGACCCAACACCCAGGAGGTGTCGGATAAACACTGCTCGGTGAACTAACGAGTGCTTGGCTTCTGTCCCCAGGTCAACACAGTAACCGCGGCAGTGACAACGGAGCCGCCCCGCCCTTCGCTAAGGGCCGTGCAGCAGACAGGGGACCCAGGCGCACAGAAGTGAGGCCACCTGCCCGAGGCCCCAGAGCCGGGACTGACCCCAAGCCAGGGCTCTTGCCCTTTTTGCTGGGCCACCCTGGAGGACCCCAGGGTCTGACCGGGCCGGGACACCCTGGGGCAGAGTCCTGGCATCCCGCTGTGGGGGAGGGGTGTGCCATCTATGCGCACTGTGGGGGACCGGGCCTGGGTGTGTCCTGCACCCTGCAGGGTGCTGAACCTGTGCAGGGAGAACAGGGCCCGGAGGCGAAGGCTGAGCCGAGGCGGGGACTGGTTGCTAGCACTTCTAATGCCTGTGACATACCAGGTCCCGCTCCAAGCACTTGGCTAGATGCCACTTAACTCTTTCTCTTTTTGCTCACGGCCACCCTATAAGGAAGGGACTATTACCACCCATTTCACAGATGAGAAAACTGAGGCACAGCAAGGGGAGGTGACTTCATTCAAGGTCACAAAGCCAAGAGGAAGCAGAGCTGGTGTGTGAACCCAGGGCATCTGGCTCCAGAGCGGAGCTCGCCATCTCTGAGGTCAGGAGGGGTGAGGCGGTGTGGGAGCCCGGGGGACCCCTCAGCTCACCTGAAATCCGCTCACAGACCCATACCCTGGGGCCCAGGAAGATTTAATTAGGGCTCAGAGGCTCATTAGCTGCTGGTAATTAAGGTTTTGTGTTTCCTGCTCTCTTGGTTTCTCTAATGAGGCAGATGGTGACCTAGGGAGGGGGGCAGCCCTGCTGGGCGCCCAGGCCCTCGGCGGGCAATGCCTCCAGACACACCTCCCCTGGGCCTGCCTTCTCCGGGGCCGAGGGAGCCCTAGAGGCCTGGCCCCCCGACACCGAAAGCCTGGTGGTGTCCTGGGGACAAGTGGGAAACCATGTGACATACTCTTACTGAGAAACTCTTTGTTCATCTGAGAGTCAAATTCAACAGGTATCCTGGGGTTTGTTTATTGGTTTTCTAAACCCGGCACCCCTGACCAGCGCCCACCCAGGTCTGGAGCGGAAACGTCAAGTCCTCGGTGCTGGTCGGTGAGGTCTGGACGGAGGAGGGGTCGCCTAGGCGAGAGCGGTGTTCGGACACTTGAGTCCAAGGCAGTGAACAGCTGGCCCAGCGGTGTCCAGCCTTGTGACCACCTGCACAACTACAGGACACAGCAGGTGGCCGGGAGCCCTGCTGTGGCATCAGAAGACTCAGCCCATCCCCACCCTCCCTGTGTGACCAGGAAAAGCCACGGCTCCTCAAGGACCGAGGCCCTGCTCCGTGACAGTCTCTCTGCCTGACCAACATTATCTAAGTCTCCCCTTCCACAGAGGAGGGGACTGAGGGTCAGGGGCGAAGCCACCAGCCCAAACACACAGCCATGAGGCTAAATCTGAAACCCAGAGAACCCACCAGCTCCTCCTCGGCCATGGCCCTGCCCGGCCCCAAACCCGCCCGGCATGGGCTGGCCCCGGCCCGTGGCCAGTGCCCCGAGCCGCCAAGGAGGGACCGACCGAGCGATTGCGTGGCTGCGGCTCCGAGGCGTGGATGGGCCGGTTCAGGCTGGGCCGGCCTATGTAGACGTCGAGGGCCTGCGGGAGGGTTCTTAGCAGCTTCAGAAGCGCCCTTGCGTTCACGTAGTTGTCGTCATCCACGTGGCAGAACCACCTGTGGGGGCGGGAGGGGGACAGTGAACTCGGAGGGGGCTTCCCTGGGGCGGCCGGCCACCGTGCCCCCATAACCAATGAATGTACCATTACAGGGCTCACGATTAGGGTCGCCGTTCTGTGCCCGGCAGCATCTTGCCTACGCTCCTGAAGGAGGTGCGCCTGTTTAGCCCGTGGGGACTAAGACTCAGAAAGGTCCGGACACTTGCCCCAGGTGACACAGCCACTGAAGGGCAGGACTTGAACCCAGACAGTCTGCCCAGAGACGAACCACAGAAGCCCCTACGTGACGACATTCACAGGACCCAGCAACTTCCCCTTTCCCCTCTCTCAACACAGCACCCCACTCCGGAAGCGGCCTGAGGCAAAGGTCTCACCTGCCCCCCGAGACCCGGATGCACTCACCTCAGCCCGCTGGCCAAGAAGGCATTGAACTCCGCAGCCATCTTGCAGGACAGGGCTGGGTGGCTGTGCTCCGCAGAGCAGTTGGTGACCACGAGGTGGGGCCCTGGAGGAGCGAGGACGAGTCAGAGGGCCTGGAGCAGTCCACGCACTCCCAGCTCACACACGGGGAAACTGAGGTCAGGGAGGGCTGACCTGCCCGGGCTCCCGGAGCTGATGGACAGTGGGCTGCGCTGGGACCCAGGTGTCCGGGGTCTGGTCTGCCACGGCCCCGCCCCACCCCACACCCACTTCCAGGGAAGAAGCTTGCTCCCGCCCTGGGCGAAGGGGAATCCCCACATGCCGAGAGTAAGCGGCCTCGTTTTTCCTGGGGACTCCCAAGCCAGGGGACAGCCATCCCACCCAGGCCAAGCAGTTACCCAGTCTCTCCTGGAGGCCTTCGTCCGAGCTGTCAGTGAAGACAAATGTCTGGGAAGGAGAGAGAGGGGTCAGGACCGGGCTCGCCAAGGGCAGTGGCGTGGCGGGCGGGGAACCCCCAGGAACACACCCCCACCTCCCATCCAGACACATGCACACCTGTTGTCCTTCGGAGACAGACACACACCCCTCTCACAGTCACATACTCCCTTAGGACAACGTGACTTTCTCAGCCATGCCCCCACCCGCATAAAACACGCACACGCACACAGACACAACGGTGGCGCTAAAAATACACTAATACGCTTCCTCCCACTTTCTAAGTTCTTCTCGCTGGGCAGCCAACCAAATTAACCGAGACCGAGTAACGGGAGAAAATCAAAATCTCAATCCACGCATGTGGGAAATCCACACAGGCGTGGAAGTTCCAGAGACAGGGAGGCCTGGCTGGGCACAGGCAACATCTGGACAGAGCGGAGAGCGGGGGTGGGTGCGAGATTTCAGAAGTGAGAACGGGCGGGGTGCGGGTAGTTGAGGCAGAGTGAAACACACAGGGCAGGGAAATCCCTGTTGGGGCAGCTCAGCAGCAGCGGGGCCCAGGGGTGTCTAGCTAAGTGCTTGGGTTCCTCCTGCTAGGACGAAGATCCCTGGGGTGATTAAGCCCAGGCTCCTTGGAGAGCAGGCTTCTCGCGTGCAGGGAAGGGGGGAGGGTCAAAGACTCCCTCTGAGTCTTGTTTCTTCACAAACAGCTTCAAATCAATACCCCAGATTGCAGCTTCCGGGGGGCGAGGCCTCGGTTCCCTTCGCAACCCAGCTGTTGTTGACACACAACTCACTGTGCTGCACACCAACCCACACCCGCTCACTGACCCAGCCCAGGGAGCCTGCCAGTCACACAGCCCTGGCGGAGTCTCACCCTCCCCTGCGCCCCCTCCACAGAGTCCCATCTGGCTCCTTCACTGCCGCACAGACCCGACCTTACGTGCTGGCAGGAGACAGACTGTGAAAGGGCCCCCACGCTGGGACACCGCACGACTGCGGGAGGCAGCCACAACTTCCACAGCAGGGCCCCACGCAGCAGAAGCCTCACCCCCGACCTGGTCCCGCTCTCCCAGGCTGGGCAGGCACCGGCTGTGTGCACCCTCCTGGTCCCCACAAACTCACGGAGCACGGACACAGGTGTTGCGACCTGTCCCCATCAGAGATGGCGAAGCTGAGGCTGAGTGACGGACCGAGGCCGTGCAGCTGGGAAGTGCTGAACTGAGGTTCAAACCCAAAAGCCTGGGCCTTCTCCCTTGCCCTCCAATCCCCCCATAGTCACAAACCCCCCCAGCGGGGGGCTCCTCAGACTCGAGCCTCAAGACTGAGCCCCGCCTCGCCCAGACCTACACTTCTGCTCAGTCTCCCCATCTTGAGGGGGCCCAACACCTCGGGGTCATCGTGCCTCCTCTCCTCTCTCCCCCCACATCCAGTCTGCCAGCAAATTCTGTCCAGCCAACCTGTAAATGACCTGGGATGCACCTCTCCCCACCGGCCTCCACGGCCACGCTGCGGCCCAGCCCGCCCGCGTCACCTCCCGCCTGCTTTGCTGGCAGTCACCTTTTCCCTGGGCTCTGTCCTGCCCCCAGCTGATGTCTGTTTTCAACACAGCCCCCAAGGGAGCCAGTAAAGTAAGTCAGGCCCTTCTTGCCCCGCTCCCTGACGAACTTTTACCACCAAGCAGCCTCCAGATGGAGGAACTTTCTAGAGTCTGGAGCATGAGCCAAATGGGCCAGGGAATGTTTGTTGATGGGCCAGTAAGCCAGAATGATCTGGTGAGGGAAGCAGGAAAGGAGGGGTCCCACAGCAGGGCGTGGGGGCTGGGCAGGGCGCATGGGAATCCTGAGGTTGGCACGGAGCAGTGGGCAGTGTCCTCTGAGCAAGGGTTCCATGTGACTTGTTTAAAGAGGGGCCCCTGACAATGGTTAAAACTGTGCAGGAAAACAAAGGGCCAGGCAGCCTGGGGCGGGCGGGAGTGGGGAGGGGTTGGCTGGAGGGCCATCTGCTCCAGAGCAGGGGAGGTGCAGGGCAACCCGCTCCCTCACCCCTCCCATCCCAGCCCCGCCCCAGCCCTCCCCAGCCTTGGAGGGGACTGTGGGGAAGAGAAAGCCTCCTCTAGGCTCACAAAACGGGCCTCCTCCTCCAGCCCGCCCCCTCTGCCCGGGACAAAGGCCCGCACGCGCGCCCCAGCCCACTGCCACAAAGGCCCACCTGCCACCAGGCTGCCCTTAACCAGCTGGGGCGGGCACCCAGCCCTGGAGTTAACCAGCTCAGGCCCCCTCCTGACAGCAGAGCTGAGAGAGGCTCCAAGACCCGCCTCTCCTGCGCAGATGGGGAAACTGACAGCCAAGGTCAGAGAGACAGAGAGCCAAAGGCGGAGACGGAGGGGGCCCAGATGCAGCAGCAAAAGTGGGTCTCCCTGGGCCCCTCCTCTTTCTCCGTTTGAGGATCCTTCCTTATTTCAACTCTGCCTTAAAAGACAAGATTCTAGACTCTGTCCCTTGCACTGGGGGTGAGGCGGGTGTTCAATGGAGTGAATCCATCTCCTACCTCTGCTTGCCTAACTGTGCTCAGTTCTCTCGCCTGTGAAATGGGAAGAGCAAGAGTGTCGGCCGGGGACACTTTCCCCGTTGCCTCCGTTCCCCTGCCGGGTCGATGGTTCAAAAGGACGTGCAGCAGATTAACAGGAGAAAATCAACTTTTAATACCTGCACACAGGGAGCTCACGTGTGCAAGGAAACTCAAAAAACTGTGAGACTTCTGGACTGAACAGGGGGAGGCAGGCAATTCCCAGGTAGACGAGGAGGAGGGAACATTTGGTAAACAGATTCTCGCAGGGCCACCCAGAAAGAGTGGGGCGGAAGGGGGATCTAGCAAACAGACTGTGCTCGAACCCTCCCTGCCTGCCGCCCTCCGTTCCAAGGTGCCGAGGAGGCTGCGCTAAGTGAGCCCCTTCCTGAAGCAGGTTCCTCTGCCCGAAGCCAAGCCCTGTAGGCAGGAAAGGCAGAGGTCTGAATCTCTTCCTGAGCCTGCTGGCTTTCGCTGTTTCCCGTTTGACATAAACTGCACACCAGGACGGCCCGTTCTGGGGAGACAAGAATGCACCGCCGACCGGGTAACAGCCGCCACTCGGGGTCAGTGCGGGGGTTCAACGGAGCCCTGCCCTGTGACACACAGGTCCTCCCTCTGGCTGCCTGGCTGGCATCTGGGATTGAATCCGGGACTCCGAGGGGCCGGCTGCTGGCTCTCCTCCGCTGGCCGGCTGTCCCCGAGCAGCTCTGGGACCCCGGGTCTCAGCAGAGAAGGAGAGCGCTTCCTCCTCCCGGGCCTCAGTTTCCTCATCCAGGGCAAGGGCACTGCCGTGGCGATCGAGACGAGACAGGAAAGGGCCTCAGACCACGTGAGGCCATACTCCCGGGCACAACAGACACAGCGCCATAAACAGGAAGGTCTGTGGGGAGGGCTGGGCTCAGCGACTTCCGCAAGTAAAACTAGAATCGCCCTGCAAGGAGAAGCTGTGGGAGGGGTGCCCCAGGGAAGAGCCTGGGGTGCTGGGGACCTGGTGGGGAAAGGGTTAACCCAGGGTGCTAGGACATCAGGGCCAGGAAATCGCTGCAGGGGGGTGCCTTTGTCCCAGGGGGCCCTGGCCTCTGCCAGGCATCACCCCCCCCATCCTTGGTCTCTGAGAGACTCCCTAACCCCCTCTAGAGGCTCAGTCACTTCCTTTCCTGAGCCACCCGCCAAAGTGTGGGGACAGCGTGTGTGTGGGTGCGCATGCGTGTGTGTGTAAACCTGCCCCTCCAGCTCCCCCTGAGGCGATGGTCCCCAACACCCCCAAGTCACTGACTTTGCTGGAGGAGGCGCTGGGAGCGGGTGGGGGAAGAGACAGACTCCGCTTGTCAGAGCCCCCTCTGGGGAAAGACAGGAGCCACGAGCTCCGTTCACCCTCCTGCCTCTCGTCCAGCACTGCCATTTCGGCTCCATGCACATGCACACACACACCCAGTCCCACCCGCCGGGCAGGCCCTGCCTCTACCTCCTGCCCACGTCCACCTCGGCCACCAAGTCACAGCACATACCCTTCCTCCCTCCCTCGGACACGGCGCCACGGGACACGAGCACAGGAACTGAGGTGGCACTCCCCTTGCACACTCTGGCACCAGAGTCCTGAGGGCAAGGGCTGGTAGGAATTCTGAAAGGATGCCCCCTACTCCGGCCCTCTCCCCAACAGGCCCCACCGGGACCGTCCCCTCCTCAGGGGCTCAGCCCCTGTGCTCACAGCACCCAGGGCCTGAACTGGGGGCACCCAGTGGGGGTCATGCCAGCCAGGACTCCTTAGAGGCCTCTGCCCCAGCTGCCCACCATCGATTGCCCCCGATGCCAGGTTGGCTCAGGCTGCGCAGGAGTGAAGCCAGCACCGGAACAGGCAGGGAATAGAGGAATCCCCAGGAGGGACCCAGAAGCCTGGGGCATGAGCCCGGCCTGGCGCCTGAAACAGCCAGAGCAGCAGGCCTGAGGAGCAGTGTCTCCGGGCCAGGGGGTACAGCCAGGGCCATCGGATTCCCTGGATTTGGGAGGAAGGGGGCGTGGGCAGGCAGCTTCTCCCTCGAGACTGCCAGGGACCCCAACCCATAGAAAGGCCTCCATGAGTCCCCCAGGCCAGGCGCCACGCCTGGGGCCCACCGTGACCAGCTTGTCACCTGTTCCCTGGTCCTGGAGACCCACGTGTCGAGCAGCAGCTCCAGGCGAGAGCGGTGGAAGGCGCCAGTCGTCTTGACCGTGATGAAGACATCCTGCAGCTGCAGCTCATGCAGCCGAGGGCTGGGTGGGCTCAGCCTGGGGGTCTCCGCGCTCTTTGGGGACAGACGCAGGTGGTACGGAAGGGAGAAGAGCCCCATGCACAGAAGGGTGAGGAGGGCTCCTGCCAGGCCCCTGAGGAGCCGGCACTGCATTGGCTCTGAGAACCCCCCCACAGCTCAACCCCCAAATCCCAATTGGACGGGGCGGGGAGGCAGGTCAGGCAGGGGCCCCGCCGAAGGCAAACGTCTGGCAGGCACCAGGGGCCAACAAGGAGGGGACAGGTGGGAACTGCTGCTCTGTCCCCAGAGGCGGAGCCATGGCAGCCCCTCCGCCTCCACCTCCTGCCACCAGCCAGCCCTCCACCTGCTCTGGCTGCCCTCCCACTGAAGCCCGGCGGGCTCTGGGGCTCCTGGCCCCGCCCCTCCCTCCAGCACAGCCCAAGAGGCGGGGCCGGCCCAAGGGAGCCCCAGAGGTGGCTGAAAAAGAGGCAGCTGAAGGGACAGCCCCATCTCTGCCAGCAGCTGCAGTGGGGGTGGGGGCAACAACAAACCCTCCAAGGCCAATAGAAGGGACGGACCCCCTCCTTCCCACTCCCCAAAGACTGTCAGCTAAGCTCAGCCGACACCCATTATTTGATGGTGTCCTGGTATCCAGACTCGCAGCTTTTGCTCACACTGTTCCTCCTCCTGGATGTTCTCCCCATCCCCTGCCATCCCCATTCACGTTCCCTCCACCAGGCTTAATTCTCTTTGGACTTTCGGGCTCAGCTCAAGGGTTTCCTCCTCCAGGAAGCCTTCTCTGATGCCCACCCCCGCCACAACTTCCAGGGCTCCCAAGTAGTTTGCTCAGTTCCTTTGGTCTTCGCCACAGCACTAGGATTGCTCCTCCCGGGTCAGAGCTGAACACAGAGGCTCAGAACAATCTAAAACGGTCCAGCAGCGGCTTCACAGAGCCACGAGGGGCCCGGGGCCCTGGCCCACAGGAGGCTCCCTGAGGCCGCCTGCCTGTCCCGCTGTGGCCTGCCATACCCCACCGCACTCAGCGGTCACTACTGCTGCCTCTCCCCGCCAGGCCAGTGGGCAGACAGGGGACCTTCTCCTTCCGCCACCCCCACCTAGTTTTGCACAGGGTCACTCACATTTCATCTGTCCCCTGATAGAACCCTGCACTGGCTCCCCTCTCCCTTTTTGAACATAAGCCGAGGACCACACACGCCCCTACAGGTCCTTTGTGAGCTGGCCCCTCGTTACTTCCAGCCCCACCTCCTCCTGCTACCTTCCCCGTGCCCCCTCCACCCCAGACACGCTGGGCTTCTGGCCAGTCCAGGCACTCACCCGCCTCAGGACCTTTGCACATGCGGCACTGTTCCCGCCAGCGCCTCTCCCCCAACAGCCACGCATCTCACTCCCTCATCTCCGTCAGGTCTTTACACAAACGTCACCTTGACCCTGAGGCCTTCCCAGGCCGCTCTATTTAAATTGCAATGCCTTCTCTCCAGCCAGGTCCCAGGCCCCCCAGCCTGTCCTTCCCACGCCCCCTTTCCGACTACGTTCCCTCCATAGCATTTTCCATCTCCCGGCATCCTGCCTAGTTTCCTTCTCTGTTGTCTGTCTTCCTCATGAAGATATCAGGGCAGAGATTTCTTCTGTTTTTACCCACTGAATCCTGGCACATAGAACAGGGCTGGGCACACAGTGGGAGCTCAATAAATATGTTAGTTAAACACAATTGAAGCGAGTGTGGACTGAACCGGGCCTGCTGTGGCCCGTCCCTACATCAGGACTGTGGAACCCAGAGCTGAGCCGCTGGGTTCCCACATCTTCATCCGGACACACGGGTCCTCGGACCAAGGACTGGGCACACAGCAAGGAGGGGAGGGGTTCACGCACTCAAGTGAGAAGGACCCAGTCGCCTCACCCAAGGAGCCCAGATCCACCCCCAGAGACCTGCCTTCCTGCCACAGGCAGGGTGTGGCACGGCCAAGAGGTCCCAAGGGCTGAGAGAATCAAGCAGGCTTCAAGGAGGTGGCGTCTGAGCCAGACCTCAAAAGGCACTGAGAATAAGGCAGCCCCGCCCCTGAACTCCTGGCCTCATTTCCTCCTACTTCCCAGTGGCCACATGCAGCCCATTTTCTGCCTCTGAGCCTTTGCTCTTGAGGTTTCCTCCACCTAGTGACCCACTCCCCCAACACCTCCCAGGGGACTGCCCAAGTTCATTACCATTACCAAGAACAGTCATGGGACTTACAACAGCACATAGGCACACAGGGCCAATAAATGCTTCTTGAAGAAAGGAATCTCAAACCCCAAGCTCAAGTGGCACCTCCTCCAGGAAGCCTGCCTAGATTTCTCCCACTGGAGGTGACCCTCCGCTCCCTGGAGCTCTTGGGGACCTGGTTGCACACTGATGGTTTGCTCTTGGTCTCCTGGACTCAGCGGCCAGGCCCCTTAAACCCCAGGCCACACCTTGCTGGTCTCAGTGTCCCCACCCCAGGGAACACTCCTTTGATGTCAGACACAGCCAGGCTAACTGTGGGGGTGGCCTATCTGTGGGGCCCTCCTCTGGTCATTCAGGGGCAGGTAAGGTGATGCCAGCACAGATGGCGGGCGGCTCTGGGATGAGGCAGGAGTGAAATCTGACCCTCCCCAAGGGTGAGCAGGGACCTGAAAGGTTGTATCAGCCTGAGCTGGGGGCGGGGACAAGTGAGGGGAGGGAAGAGGGACCCCAGACCAGGGACGCAAGCGAGCAAAAGGCCACCAACTTCTATGACAAACTGTTTAATGTTCCATAATGTGCAGCTTCTGAGTGAAAAAGGCCCGTTAAAAACCCACGAGCCGTACATTCTGGTGACGGAGCAGCCAGGCCCCTCCCGACCTGTCCCTCGACAGGGGGCCGGGCAGGGAGTGGGCGCCGTGAGAACATGGTCCTGGGTGTGCTCACTGGGCACACACGTGTGTTAGTGCCCAAGTGTCATGGGAGGGGGTGGGCATGACATTTACACAGGAGAGAGAACCACGGATGTGTGTGACAACAAGACACAGGGGCACAGGTGACAGTGGACAAGGGCGGCTACAACGCCCACGTGTGGACACATATACAAGAACTGCGAGCTGGACGGGCGGACGTCACAAAGGGCAGGCTCAGGGCTCCCGTGAGCAGAACAGGCTGAGAGCCAGGAGACCTGCTGCGCCTGGGGGTGGGGACAGACAGGAGCCTGTCCCTTGAGAATGTGGGCACATAAAACTGTACACAGGAGCGAGAACTCAGACACCCCGGGGTACGCAATGACGGAGGGACACAGACCCACGAGTGGGGACACGGAGACACAGGGGCACACAGGAAGGCCCAGAGCAGCAAGTTTGGGGCAGGCAGGTGGAAGGTCCACCCGAGGGCTCCGGCAGGATCACTCGGAGAGAGCCCAAGGCCAGGCCCAAGGGCCTGAGGGGGCTCAGGACAGGGAGGACCCAGCTCCACCACAGAGGCGCCAGGGTCCCCGCTGGTGGCTTCCAAAGTGCGTGAGGAAGCCGCAGGCATCCGAAAGGGCCCCTCAGGCCTCGCTGCTGCCACAGCCTCGGCCGCTGCCACACTCGGCCCACACGAGGCGGGCCTGCTCCTGCAGGATCCGGCCGCGCACAACCTTGGCCAGCTCCTCCGAGTGGCCCCACTCGTGGGCGGGCACCTGCACCCAGGAGCAGGGCAGCCCCCAGAGCGCCTGCTCGGAGCCGCGGCACTGCCGGAGCAGCTCCGAGTCCCGCCAGCCCGGCCGGCCCAGCAGACTCCTGCCAAGAGAAGAGAGTGGGCAGTGAGCAGAGTGGGGGACAGACAGACAGACAGAGAAACAGACAAAGACGGAGAGTTCGAGAGAAAGGGCGAACGTGGAGGAAGACAGAAAGAGACGGACGGCAGAGAGAGACGGAGAAGAGACAGAGAAACAGAGACAGGCGCCCACAGAAAGGAGGGGCTCTGGGGCCCTGCCTCACCTGACCTCCCGCACGTTCTTCTCGGTCACCTCCACGTGGATGACGATGGGGTAGATCTCGTTCTGGACCAGTTCCCGCACGCCCCGAGTGCCCAGCTCCAACAGGCAGTGCTTCTTCTCAGGGGGCAAGGCTCCGTTTTACTTTCGGCCCAGAGACACTAACCTCCCTGCCCCCCCACCCCCACTGCACCCCCTATCCCTGTGCCATACCCTGACCCCGACCCCAGGGCCCCCTAGCAAGCACAGCTCCCTACAGGGTCCTTCCTCCCCATCCGGAGAGACCTTGGCAGCGAGGGAAGAGCCAAAAGGGAAGGCAGGAGACCTGAGGAAATCAGTCACTCTTCCCCTCTGGACCTCAGTCTCCCCATCTGTAGGATGAAATTAGCCCCACCCCCCACAGTCCCTGCCAGCTCCCAGGAAAGCGGAGACTTTGAGGACAAGGAGGCAAAAAGGTGAAAGGTATCGGCCAAACACCTCAAGGTGACCCACAGGCAGACGACTGCCCCAGCCCACCCATTTCAGGGAAGGGAAGCCCCAGAAGGAAAGGGACTTGCCCAGAGCAGCCCATGCCAGCGCTCAGACTGGTTCTCGGGCCCAGAAGGGCGGCCCCACCCCGGCACCTACCTTCCCGACAGACTCCTGGATGGCGCGAATCCTGCCGCCCAGCCCAGGGGTGGCAGGCCGGGCCTTGGGGGCTCCGGGCGCCGAGGGTGCGCCCTGTTCCTCCCCAGAGAGACTTTCTGCAGGGCCAGGAGAAGCCAGATCAGAGGACCGGTGGGCCTGGCCGTCCCGGGCTGCCACCCTGCCTCCCCCTTTCCGGGCACAAAGGCTCACCTGCTGGGCACACCTGGAAGTCCAGCCGGGAGTTGGGCAGGTCCAGCAGGTTCCGGATGAGCCGGGGCGCCAGGCACTCGGGCAAGAGCACCACGGGCCGCAGGGAGGGCACCAGCAGCGGCCGCACCAGGCTGTAGGGCCTGGGGCTCCACTCCGGCTCTGTGGCAGGGGAGGGGTGCAGAGGAGATGAGGGTGCAGGCAGGGCCCCAGCTCCTCTTCCCTGGGGCAGCCAGCCCCCTCCATACTTGAAACCCCATCATCTCCTCTCAAGTCCCCCCACCTTCTTTCCCGTTAAGTCCTGCTGCTGCTCTCCCTACACACTCACACACACTCACACACACACACACACACACACACACACACACACACACAGCAGAACTGCCCACCCTGAAGCTGATCCAGGATGCTCCTCCCTGACCTCCGCCTCTCTCTTGCCCCCTACAGGCCATTCTCCACTCTGCAGCTAGAGAGAGGTTTTCAAACTAAAGTCAGATCTTGTAACTCCCCTGCTTTCAATGCACCAGTGACTTCCCACGACTCTCAGGGAAAAGGCCACATCTTCCACGTGGGTGACCCAGCCCTGCCAGAGCCTGGGAGCAGCCAGCCTCATGCCCCATCACAGGCTCTACTCCTGCCTCCAACCACAGGGCCTTCTCGGCCCTGGAGAGGCCACAGCCTCACCCTGGCACCCAGGTCTCCATTACAAGTGTCTCCATCACAAGTTGGGGAGGGGGGACCACTGTGCCCTCTGGACCAAGAGCGAAGCATGACAGAGCTGGCGCTCAACACCCACTTGCTGCAGTCAAGGTCCTTCAGACGCACCAGGCACGGCCCTGCCCCTGGGCCTTTGCACTGGGCTGCCTTCTGCCTGGAACAAGCTGCTCTTCGTCCTTGCCGGCCCCAGTTCAATCAGTCTCCCTTCCGACACGGCTTCCCTCACCACCCTCTCCTCCCTGCCCCTCGGAATGACTCCTCCCTCATCTGGGCCCCCCACCCCCTCGCCCTGATCCGGCCCAAAGCCTCACCCTACTGCCCCCAGGAACCCATTCTGGGATCGCGGCACAGCTGCACACGCTCTGCCAGACCAGACAGGCCGGAGCCCGTGCGCACTCCACGCTCACAGACTCCTGACACACCTGGACACGTGCGCCTGCCCCACTGAGTGGCTCCCTCCACCGGGAGGCCTGTCCCCACCCGGGGGAGCCTTGTTTCTCAGGCCCCTGGCATGGGCCCCACCCCACCGGAACTCCCAAAACCGGCCCTTCCAGGCCGAAGGTGCACCCAGAGGCGCACTCCTGAGCTGCACGGCAGCCCTGGCCGCACCGTCACGCCTGCACACTCACCTGAGCAGGGCTCCAGCAGCAGCTGCTGCTCCGGGGGATCCCCTGCAGCGGGCCCAGCATTCTTGGGCTTCACCAGCCGCAGCTGATCCAGGGCTCGCTTCTTCAGCTGGGGAGGGCAGAGGGAAAGAGGGGCACCTGTGAGCTCTGCTCCATCCCACCCTCGGGCACCACGGAACAGCCCCTTCCTACTGGGCCTTCTCCTGTGCCCCCACCCCCAAGCCAACGCAGCTCCCCAGACAGGCGAGGACAACTATCCCTAAGGGCCCAGGGAAGCGAACCTGTCAACCAGCTAGAGCTGGGGGAGCCTTAGGTCTGCCCGCCCCCACTTTACAGATGGGTGAACTGAGGTCCAGAGACCAGAGGAACCTAAGGTCACAGAAGAGACACACTTTGGGGTCTCTTCCGATGACTTAGCCACGTGGCCTGGGAGAGGAAGAGTAATGGAACCAGTAACAGCAGCATTCATTACACCAATAGCTGGCAGGTGCTGAGTGCCTACCATGCGACAGCCACTAACGAGGCCCCAGACATGCAGGAACCACTGCGGCCTTCTATGCCAAGGGGCCAGGCAGGCGGTGTCACTCCCTGTCTCACAGATGAGGACACAGAGCCTCCAGGGAGGGTCAGGCGGTCGTCCAAGGACACACGGCTGAATCAGTGGCAGAGCTGGGATGCAACTCCAGGCTGGCCCCAGAGCCTGCGCCCCCAGCCCCTCTCCAGGGCCGCAGCCTCACTCTGCCCAGGAGGATGGCCCTGCCCAGCCCTCACCCAGAGACTGGAAGAGGGGGTATGACTGTTGTCTTGTCAGGTGCTTACCGTGCGCCAGCCACGCTCCTGAGCACCAGGCACTGTCTCATGTAATCCCTCAACTGCCCTGCTCCTGCTGATTCTATTTGCTGGCACACAGACGGTCGACCAAGTCCAGGTGAGGGGGACAAGGTGGGGGTGTCCTTCCTCCCCTCCCCCAGGGCTCCCAGAAAATAAAGCCTGGCCTCTCCCTTTTTGACCCCAGCCTGGCAGCCGCTCTCCCCAGACCCGCACCCAGCTGGCGCAGCCCTGCTTACGTTACTGCGGGACCCTCGGTGCCGGCTGGCAGACAAGCACTTCTCCTGAACTTCCAGAAGCTGCTGGGCTCTGGGGGAGCGGGGGGGAGTCATGTCATATGTTTGTAGGAAGACAGGGAGCCCCTCACCTCCTCTTCTCTAGCCCCGCCCCTCTGCATCCTGTTCCAGAGGATGGTGAAGGATTGCAGAAGGAGAAAGAGGCCCCACCCCAGTCCCAGCTCCCAGTGGGCCCCGTCCCCAGGCTCCTATCTCTGGGTCACCTCTGGTAATTGGGCACTGTGCCCCGGTCCAGGTCCCGCAGCGTGAGAGGGTCGACCCGTGTGCAGAACCACTCCTGCCGCCGCTTATACGCTGGGTCCACCAGCCGCAGGATCTCTTGGGCTTTCACGCACAGGGCATGGGGGTCTGCCCGTTCGGGCAGAGGGAAGTTGGCTCGAATGTAGAAGGGCTCGGCGCCCAGCCCCTTCATCCAAGCGTCTAGGGCCTCGTGGAAGGACTGGCAAGCTGGGCGTGGACAGGGCAGGGGGCAGCAGGGAGAACAAGAAGAGGATGAAGTCGGGGATCGGATGTGGCCCTCCCAAAGCCCAGGCTGCCAGGACCCCACTTTCCTCTCTTCAAAAGGACACTCTGAGACCCAGAGAGAGCAGGACTTGCCCAGGGCCACCAAGCCCAGTAGGGACAGAACTTGGACTCAAACCCAAGAGTCTGGACTACTGGCCAGTGTGCCTTTCACTACTAGCTGCTTACTGAGGACAGCGGGAGGGCACAGGAAGAGACAGCCAGCACGAGGCAGCGACACAGGGGACAGGGGCTCTGCCAAGAGTCAGGAGACAGAGCGTCTCCCTCTCAGTCCTCAGCTGTCCCACCTCCGCAGACCGGATGAGCCCTCCCGTGGGCCCTCAGCCTTAGCTCCGACCTTCTACGACTGGTGAGTTCCCAGTTCCTCCCTCCGGGTCAGGCTTACCCTTAGAGTCCAGCAGGAAGGGGCGTGTGGACACCTGGTTCCGGAGCAAGGTTCTCTGCTGGGCTTCACCTTCCAGACCTGCCCCCTCCAGACCAGCAGCCTCTGCCCTTGGCTGGGAGAAAACCCAGGCAGGAAGGGAGAAAAGTCAGCTTCCAAAGGCAGGGCAGCCCTGGCTCTGGTGGAGGATGGAGTAGGGCTGACCATGCCTCACAATTCAGATGTCCACCTCAGCGGGCAATGAGACTGCCCCTTTCAACAGGGCTCTCCACCCAGCGGGTTTATCCAGGTCCTTCCCATATTTAAAAAAAGGACTCTGTCAAGGTGCTGTCATTCTGCCCCGCCTCCCAAGCCCTGCCCAATCAGATTGTATTTAATGCTGGCTGGGGCAGGACAACCAGCAGTTAATGAGAGCCTGCTTCCTCTCTGACCAATCCCCAGTAACTCCGCCCAGTGACCTAGATCCACCAATCAGAAGGCATCCAGCCCTGGCAAAAGCACTAACTCCACCCCCAGCCCGGAGTAAATAAGGGACCTCACCTCTCTAGGTTCCACCCTGGCAGACCCTGGCCCAGAGAGCACCCTCCGCACCACAGTCCCAGACAAGCTGTCCCCAGGAAACAGCAGGCCATCTGGGCCTCTGTCCTGGGATTCGGGTCCCCCAGGGGGGCTCCGGCCAGACACATGGATAGCCAGAGACCTGAGAAGAGAGAAGGGGGATAGGAATTAGAGTTCAGTCAGCATTTTGCTTCAGTTCAACATTCTTGGAAAATGATAGCAACTCCCCAAGTATGCCCACGACTCCCACCCCCTGGCCAGTGCACCTGCCGTGCCGCTGCCTGGAATGCACCCCCCCACGCCCCACTGGCAAACTCTGCTCATCCTTCAGGGCTCGGGCCAAAAGCGACCTCTCCCGCCCAGACCCCTGCAAAGGGCGAGGTGGGGCTTCCCGCAGAAGCACCCCACCTGCACCTCGCATTTCCCCTTTTGATGCCTCCATCAGGAAGGACGCCCACGGAACCAGGCAGCTGCCACATTCCACTCCGGATCTCTAGCACCAAACCCAGCATCTGGCGCACAGTAGGTGACGAATCAAAGCTTGCTATGCTCACAGACTAGGAAGGAAGGTCGCCCTCAGCACACAGCGCAGATCAGAGAGGGGCCCAGCCAGCAGCCGGGGCACACAGGGTGTGGCTTCCCAGAGGAAGCAGCGGCTGGGCTACACCATGGTCAAGAATAGAAGCATTTCAGTAACGGAGGAGACGGTGTTCCAGGCTCAGGGGTGATGAGCAAAGGTGTGAGGGACGGAATGGCGGGTCGTGGCAGAATTGCATGACAACAATGATAATAATAGCAGCCGACACTCACTGGGGGCTTCCCACATGCCAGACACCACGCAAAGCTCCACGCCCTCCTCAACTACTCATACGTCCTGGGAAACAGCCCCCAGAAAAAGGCAAGCTGCAGCCAGCCTACACAGGGCGCGGCATCTGGCCTTCCTCTCATGGACAGTGGGACATACTGATGGTTGAGGCAGAGTCACCAAGGTCCAATGTGGCAGGGCCCTCTGCCTGTCCCTGGGTGAGAACGGGTGAGGCCTGATGGCCAGGCTCACAGGCCCCCTGGCCCCAGGACTGGGAAAGGGAGAGGCCAGGGTCAGTGGGTGTGCCCCAGCTGAAGAAGTGGCTGGGGCAAAGCCCAGGCAACCACCCACCTCCCCACCCAGCCTCCAGCTGCAGCACACAGCCATACTGCCCCCTGCTGCCAGCCTGGGGTAACAACGCTACAAGGACCTTAACCCAATCAGCACCCAAGCAGAGGGAGGGAGCTTTGGCCCTGGGGAGCCCATCTTGGCTCCTGCCCCCTCTGTCAAAACCAAGAGCCAGGCCCAGTGGGGCTGGGGCTGGACACGGGTGCTGGAGACATCAGAGCTGCCTTCACGGGTTCCTTCGGTCCTGGGACTGTCCTGCAGCATCGAGGTGGCATAGAAAGGCCTGTGTAGACCCAGGAGGCCAAGGCCAGGCCTTGGCTACCCTGCCCGCTGGCCTTATGGCTGGAGCAACACAGTCCAGTTTCAAGCCCCAGTGTTAACTGTGCCGGTGAGCTGGCTGCCTGATTCCCAGCCACCGCATCCATACAGCAAGGACAGGAACAACACCTATCCCCCCCTTTGCGTGTGAGGGCAGACGAATGGAAAGACTGTGCAGGTGGAGGGGGCCTTAAACTGCAGGCCTGTTCCTAAGTGGGAAGTGAAATTCTGGTTTTTAACGCCATGGAACAGAAAATGTAAGCCTGTCTCCCTTTGAGTAAACCCAACTATTGTCTCATGCCCCATGTGTACGGGGTCTCCCTCACCATGGGCTGCGGACAGAAGTTTCGGAAATGTGGCCGGAGGGTGCCGGCAGGAACCCCGGGGCCAGACGGCCTGGCGACTTGACCCCCAGTCCTCAGCGGCCCCTCTGCCTCTACCTGTCTCCCTGCACGACACAGGGAGACAAGACGGGGGCGCTCCCAGAGCAGTGCCCGGTGAGAACTGAGTGCCCGGTGGAAATCAGACAGCCAGCGTCCTCAAGTGTCATTCAGGACACATCACCCCGGGGACGGGGGCACCGCTTCCCCACCTGTTTTGAACCCATCGCAGCTTCCCCAGGCCAGGGCTCCACACCCCTGCCCGGCCATCCCTCCCTGCCCTGTGACCCGCACGGTCAGGGCAATGTGACCCTCCAAACCCAGAGTTTTCGGGCTTAGTGCCAACTCCCACTGCTTCCTGAAGACGCGGCTCAGGCAGCCCCTCCAGGGTCCCCCTCTCCCACCTCCCTGAGGGACCCAGCAACTTCCCTGAGGCTCCCAGCCCCTGGCTCCCAGCTCCCAGCACCTGGAGGCCGGCTGAGGGCAGGGTCCTCATCAAGTCCTTCTCAGTCCCAGGCCTCAGTGGACAAACAGGAAGCAGGGGACAGTGACCTCCTAGGACTCCAGGTCTCTAGCAACACAATCCTACAGACCCCTGACCCTGCCTGGGGGCGGCATGAAGGATGAGGTAACCTGCCCACCAGGGGAAGGCTCCAGGCCCCCTTCCCCAGTATGGGGCCAGGAGATCAGGCCCCAGGGAAACAGGGGGAACGGGGCGGTCCTTCGCTCTGCCAGCTCGGAGCAGTGACAGCCTGAGGGGCCCGGATGAGGGCTCCAACCCCACCCCAGGGTGCTTTGGGAGACCTCTAGGCAGTGTACACGACAGGACTGCTGTGTCCCAGGTCAGAGACCTCTGAGGCAGGGACTGGAGCAAGCCACACATATTACCTCATTTAATCCTCCCAGCAACCCTATGGGAGACATCTATTATTCCTTCATGTTCGAGAACGGGGAAACTGAGGCACGGGGAAGTCATAATGTAACGAGGGCTACACCGCTGGCAGGTGGCAGAGTCAGGCAATGGACTATTCAGACCCCTGGGCAAGGACGAAGGCGCCAGAGTCCTGAGTCTGTGCACAGGGGCGGGCGGGGGCGGGTCCTGCCAGGGCCACAGCACCTGATGCTGTCCCCACACCACTCAGTGCCTCACTGTCGCCCAGCCCGTCCACCTGTCCGTCTGTCCTTCAGCCTACTCCAGCACCCCCACTAACCATCTCCCCCGCCCCGCCCCAAGGCCCTGTGAGCCCAGCATGGGAGACAAGGGCTGAAAATACCCGGTATGTCGTGAGTACTGAACATGAGTGTGAGGGTCAAAGTGACTTAGATGGGCCCTGGCCAGGTGGCCCGGTCGGTTGGAGCATCGTCCTGTACACCAGGTTGCAGGTTCGAGCCTGGTCAGGGCACGTACCTAGACTGTGGGTTTGGTCCACAGTCAGGGCACATACGGGAAGCAACCGATCGATGTTTCCCTCTCACTCTCTCTCTCCCTCCCTCTCTCTATAATAAATTCTGTTTTAACATGACTTAGACAGGAGGAAGGCACCATGAAGTCCCCAACTGCACCCCTAACTGGCCTTGGGACAGATCCCTGACACTCCGAGCCCCATCCTCCTTATCTGAGTGACAAGGCTGGAAATGCCAGCCTTGCGGGCTACTCGGGGCTGAGCAACAATACTAGCTACACGCTCACTTTCCCACTCGTGCTGAGCCGGGCGCAGCTCCAAGCACTCCACAGGAATGCCCCCACAATGACCGAGGGGATGGGCACCACCGTGGCCCCATTGTACAGAGCAGGAAACTGAGGCACTGGGAAACTGAGTGACGTGCCCAAGATTCCAGAGCAGCAAGTGGCAGAGCCAGGATTGCGGCCGACTCCCAAAGTCTGTCTTCCCCACTGTGCTGTCCCTCGGCCCCAGGACACACGCTCCGCACCTCACCTCCCTCTCTGCCGGGCCCTCGGCCTCTTTCTCTCCCTGTCCACCACCCCTGCGTCCACCCGAATCTGTGTCCTCCCCTCTCCCTCCTCCCCAGGTGCAGTATGGGCAGCAGAGCTGGCACCAGGATCACGTGGCTTCTGTCCCTCCGCCACATCCCGGAGCCCCCTGGACAACAGCCAAGACCCCTTTCGCAGGCCTGAGCTGGAAGGAGGAAGGGCCCAGTCAGGCAGGAAGGGAGGAGCCTCCACCCCTTCCCCCCGAAGCACATCCTGCACAGGGAGAAACAATGTCACACTGGGCCCGATGCCGGGGGTGCGGGTGGGGGCAGGGCGCTGGACACGGGCCTGGCCAAGCTGCTTCCAGGAGGTGGGAGGCCCCGGGTGCTGCTCTGCCCCGATTTCCTCATGACCTGTTCCCTATCTCTGGCATCCCCACTTTCCAGCTCTGACATCAGTGCTTCCCACACCCTTTCCAAAGCCCAAGTCTGATCAGGTCACTATGGACCCAGGCCAGGGCACTTTCCAGCTGTGTAACCTCGGGCAGGCCCCTTCACCTCTCTGAGCCTCGGACTCTTCCTCTGGAACAGGATGGTCATACCGCTGCCTGCCTCCCCGGGCCGAGTGCTCCACGGCAGCCAGCAGCGGGCCTGCAGTTAGGGACAGCTAAACCCTTGCAGGCTTCCCAGAGGGCACCTGCCAAAGTCCACTCTCTGCCTGCCTGACTCACACGGCCTGCTGTGCTCGGCCCTCCGGCCTTCCCCCGCGCGCTCCGGTCAAGGCCAAACTCCAAGCCCATGCCTAGACAGCCTCTGCGCTCTCTTCCGGTCATCCAGCTGCCCTCCCTCCCTACCAGCTCTCTTGCCAGGGCTGAGTTCAAAGGTCACATTCTCAGCCCTGCCTTCTCCCTCTCCCCCTCGAGGTCTGAGATCCACGGGGAGCCTGGCGAGGGAGGCCACTCATGGACCAGCACACAGAGCTCACTGCCTGCAGCGCAGTCTGAGCCATCACAGGGCTGTGTCCAGCCCTGGCCGAGGTGGCCCCACCCCGCTCAGCACAGCACGAAGCTCTGCTGGGCGGGGCAGCCTTGCGGGGGCTCAGCGCCGGGAGGACAGGCAGAGTGTCGGTGTCCGTGCAAGTAACAACTACCATTTACTAAGCACCTACTATGCGCCCGGCAGAGCCAGGTGCTTTACTGACATGAGTCCTAGGCCCCAAACATCCACATGCAGAAGAGACAGATCGCTGTCCCCTTTAGCCGATGAGGAGCCTGAGGCGCAGAGAGGTGAAGTGGCCGGTCACACTGACAATAAACAGTGGTGACAGGGCTGAACCCAAGGTTGGCCTGTGTCTGAAAACCTTGCTGTTCTGACCGCCGAAGAAAGGGAAGGCTCAGCTGGCTGCTCCCTCCCACCTTGCCCCCGCTCACCCAGCGTCCCCCTCGGCGCCCCCCACGCAGCTTCGGTACCTGTTGAAACGGTCCAGGCCTTTGGCCAGGAGACCGTCCGGCTTGCCCAAAGGCCACACGCTGTCAGAGGACGAGGACGAGGAGAGGCCAGGGGACCAGGGCTTGAGCGTTACACTGTCTGAGGAGGAGGAGTGAGGGTCAGGGTGCTGGACTGAGAAACAGTGCAGGGGGCGGGGGGGACCAGGGACAACCCAGGGCCCAGAGGCCGGCGGCCTTGGCAGGCTCGAGGCCCCAAGAACACTCTGGACCCCCTGAGCTCAGGGCTGGCCTGGGCCTGCCAGGATGACCGCTCGGTTCCCTCAAAGAGGGGGAAGGGGGGACCAGAACTGAGGAGGAGCCCCGAACAGCCCGGCCGGGACCAGGGCTGAGCTCAGGGCACAGCAGCCCCCGGCCAAGGTCCCCTGAGCAGAGCCTCAGGGAAGGGGACACAGGCCAAGGGCAGAGCGGGCAGCAGAGGCCTCAGGGGAGCTAAACAGCTACCCCCTAGGTGAGCCCTCCCCATGGGGTCCCCGGGGGGCCTCACCTGTGATGTCTGACATGCTGCTGAAGGACCTGGGCGGAGAGAGGGCAGGGAGGGGCAGGAGCTGAGGCTCAGCGGCGTCTGCCCCACTCCCTCCTCCCGCCCCCACGCCGCCAAAAGCTCCTGCAGCCCCCAAGCAAATGCAGGCTCGACCCAAGGTGGGGGCCCAGGCACAGGGCACTCAGGCCAGTGGCTCCCCCAAACCCACGGGGCAAGAAGTGAACCTCCTGACCTCAGCCCCGCGGCCTCCGCCTAGGCCCCTCCTCTAATGCCACGGCCTCTAGGAACCCTGCCCTGACCTCTCACCCTCACGTCCACATTGTCGTCTGGGGCTCCTAGGCCTGCCTGCCACACTAGACCACGACCCCCATCACACGCTCTGTTCAGAGCAGATTGATTCACGTAACCAAGCCTGCGCCTGGGACGCACGCCAGGAGGGAGGCCGGTCACCCCCACCCCCGGCCCCACCACCAGTGGAGGGGGCTCGGTTCTCCTGGGCCTGCTGGCTGCGGATGCCCAAACCCGGGGCAAGCCTTGTGGCCGGGGACCCTGACCCTCTACACGCCCCAGCCCCAAACCACCCAGCTTCCCCGGGTCCAGGAACTCTGAGGCTCAGCTCCTAGTGGCTCTCCTGCCAGCCTGCTTGGCTGGGGACACGCTTGTTCTGCCCTGTGGCCTTGTCTTAACCCCTGACCTCAGTCATGCCTGTGACTCTCAGGGTCTGGGTTTGCAGCGCTCTAGCCATTTAAAGGCAGTAAAGGGAGGGGTCTGCCTGGAGTTGACTCTGGCTTTCGGGATTCTGGGAGGGGCCTGCTTACCTCTTAGCCAGGGCAGGGTCCTCCTCCCGCTGCCGGCGCAGGATGGAGCCAGCGCTGGGTGGGAAGGGCAGGATGGACAGCCGGTTGATGTCCTTCTCGTTGTCTGTGGCCTCTTCCTGCAATGTGATGACAGGGCCCGGGTCACCCCCTCGGCACCTTCCCACAACTCCACAGATGCAAACTGGGGCCCAGAGTGGAGGAGTGAGCTCTGAGGTTGCACCGTGAGGGCTCCCCGGGTCTCCTGGCTCCTAGTCCCAGTGCAGAGGTGGATCTGGACAAGCTTAAATAAGGCACTGGGCCTTCATGGGCCACCGTTTCCTCCTCTGAGACACGGGCCCGATGGCACACTGGAGGGCACTGGACATGTTAGTCATTATGTGAACGCTAACAGAACCCTCACACTCCGGTGGGCTGGTGTCTTACCGAGGTGTGGGGCTCAGGTGCCCCTGTGACGGCGGCCTCCCCGGCTGCTTCTGGGCCTCCCAGCAGGGAAGGAAACTCGCTCAGGCTCCAGGTGCTGCTGAGGTTGGAGCACAGGGAATGGGAGGAGGTGCAGGCCTGGGAGGGACGGAGGGAGGGGTGAGGTCAGCAGCGCTGGGCGGGGACCAGGGCCAGGCTGGCCACAGTCACCTGCCGAACGCCTGCCCTGTGCACCTCGGGAGAAGAGGCTCCCTGTCAGAGCTCTCGGCCTGGAGGACACAAACCACAAGCAAGCAGACGTGAAGGACGCAGCCCCGCACTGCCAAGGAGGTGGGAAGGCACCTGAAGGCCCACCCGCCTGGGGCATCAGAGCACTTTCCGGAGGCAGCGTGCTCTGACCTGACAACGCGAGGATAAGAGGGTGCTATGCAGATAAAATTGGAGGGGTGGTCTAGGCAGATGGAACAGTGTGTGCAAAGGCCCTGGGGCAGGACTATGACACGTTCCAGGATTCAAAGGCTGAGGCCCAGAGAACCAGGCCAGGGGAGGATAGTAAGGGCTTTGTCTTTACCTAAGAACTAAATTAAAAAAAAAAAAACCCACTGAGGGTTTAAAAGGTGCGAAGTCACGACTCACACTGTCCTTGTCCTGTTCCCTTAGGTGTTAAACACACGGCCAGGTGATTATCTCCAAGCAAAATCAAGATAGGAAAAGGCAGAGTTCCTGGCAGAAGTCCAAGAACTAGTGTCTAGTTTACAAGGGGCCTCGGGGGCACAGCTTCAGTATTTGCTGGCCATGTGACCTTGAGCAAGCCCCTGACCCTCTCTGGGTCCTGGGCAATGAGGGAATTGGACTAGCTGGTCTCTGAGCAGCTTTTAGAGCCCGCAGTTTGCGTCCCAAGATGCTCCCAAGTCCTGGGGCAACTGCACTTCTCCAAGTGTACGCAAAGACAGCCTTCAAACTAGTGCCCCAGGAGCAAGCCCCGTTGTCTTGTTCCCTGATACAACCCCCCTAGCTGGGGACATTCTCCACCCTGGCCAAGAGCTGCCCCCAAAGCCAGGACCCACCTATTTCCCTCCCTAAACCTGTGTCTTCTCAAGCCCAGATGAGGGTTCCTACGTGATCCCACTCCTGCCAAAATCCCCCACCCAGTCCTGCAAGTCCCACAACCAGCTGAGGGCTCCTGCCAGTTCCCCCATATTCCCACCCTCGGCTGCAACCTCCCACCAAGTCCCACATGTTCCCCCCCACCGGCCACAAGCTCCTGCCAAGACCCCAGCGTGCCCACCAGGACCCTCCACTCCAGCCCCTGTCACCTTGAGGCAGGGGCCACCCTGAGCCCGCTGCAGCTGCGCCTCCAGCAGGTCCTTGGTGCCCTCCAGGCTGGTGAGCGTGGTCAGCAGCTCGTCCCGCTCGGCCTCCAGGCCCCGCACCTGCTTGCGGTACTGGTCCTTCTCAATGAGGCTCTGCGAGTACTGCAGCTGGATGCGGTCTCGGCTCTGGATGGCCTGGGGAGAACGGGCGGCACGCTGACTAGGCCGTCTGGCCTCCGACCACACACACAGGGTGACGGCGGGACCAGCGCTTCCTGCGTGCCTGGCCCTGGGCTAAGCATTGGCTCATTCAGTCAGCGCTATGCTCGCTCCCTGAGTGAGACGGCCTCATCACTCTCACCCTACAGATAAGACGCTGAGGCAGCGAGCCCGGGGCTGGGATTCAAACCCAGGCTCTCACCCTTTCTCAAGAACAACTAAAAACCTCGAGGCCTGCTGTGTGGGGCCATCTTCATTCCCTGCAGCCCGGCCTAGTGCAGGAGAGACCGATTCCAACCCAGCCCACTGCGTCCACAGCACTTTCCCCCGAGGAAGACCAGGGTCTCTGAGCACCGGCCAGATGGTCTGGACCCACTGCCTCCAAGAGAGCTGGGGCCAGAGACCCAGCAGCCAGGAGCAACGGGGCAACGTGCAGAGCCCTGAGCCCACCCAGACCACAAAATCTGAACGTCCGGGATGAGGCCTTGAATCGGCCTTGTCGCCAAGCCGGCCAGGGGATTCCGAGGCCCATTCCAGTGTGCAGACTTCAACTCCTCCAGCGGGATTCACGCTTGATCCAAGGACCGAGCCTCCTGCCCTCCCGCTGCAAGGCAGCCTCGAGCAGGAGGGCTGGGGAACTAGAGGAGGTGGCCTCTGACCGTGACAGGGGCGTCACCCAGAGCCTGGGAGCCAGAACTTTTGAGAATTCCTTCATTAGCAAATATTTGCAAGCACCTCCCCTGGGCAGGCCTTCTTTTTATGGTGGAGAGAATAGGGACTCAGAGTAGACAGCGCCTCCGGGACCAACTTCCCCACCTGTCCCAGGGGCTCGGGTGAGGCAGGTGTGTTCAGGTGCGAGGCCGGAGTATCTCAAGTGCTCAAGGCCCCACATCTGTGTTTCCTCGGCCTCCCTGCTCCTTCCTCAACCATCCGAGCCCTGAGAAAGTCTCTTTTCTGCACTTCTACTTCCATTTGCCTCCCCCGCACCCGACCCGGCCGCCCACTAGGCCGGGGCCTCGCACACAGCAGGCTGGGCTCACCTGGTCCCGCTCCTTCTCGATCTCCTCCAGCTGCGCCAGCACGGTGGCCATGCGGTGCTTGTACAGGTCGCAGTCCTTCTGCAGCGTGCGGTGCTTCAGCCGCAGGTCCTCCATCTCCTGTAGGTACTGCAGACGGGCCAGCGGAGCAGCAAGGGTGCAACACGCCCAGGTGAGACCACCGGGTCGGCAGCCGGGGGACACTAACCAGCAGGTGCCCGGCAGGTCCAGGGAGAAAGGCCTGAGCCCCCAAAACAAGCGCCCATCCCATCTCCCCAGATGGGCCTGACCTCACCTCACCTCACTGGGCCTCGGCAGCCTAATCTGTAAAATGGGACTAACAATAATAACGACCCCCCTCCAGCCCACCAGGGCCTCCCCGTTTTCACTGCAGTCTGCTCCCTCGCCCTGCTCTGCCCCTTCCTCAGCCCTCACCAGCCTCGCTACGGGAAGCGGTTGACTTGGGTTGCATGTATGGCCTACGGTCTGTCTCCCATGCTAGAACGTAACTCCCCAGGGATAGAGACATTGCTTTGTTCACAATGTGTCCCAATAGATACTTGAGGCTGAATGAAGGCCCAGCTCCCAGCACGGTGCCTGGCACACCTGCAGGAGAGGTTGGGGACAGGGCAGGGGGTGGGGGGCACACAGGAGGGTACACGGTGGTGTTACCTTGTCCCGAAGCTCCTCGGCCCACTGCAGCTCCCCCTGCACGGCGTGCAGCTTCTGACACAGCTCCTGTCTGCTGTCCTGCGCCTCCCGCCAGTCATGCTCCAGGATGTCCAAGAGGATGCGCTCCGAGCCTGGGGCCCCCGGCTGGCTTGCCTCCTGAGGGTCAGAGGTCAGGGCTGCCTCAGTGTCTGGTCCAGGGCCCACCTCGAGTGTCGGGAAAGGGGACACATGACCCTCGGCCCTCAGCCCCTCCCCACTAGCTCTGACACCTTGGCCAAGGGCCTGGCCCTCCTGGGACCTCGGTGTCCCGTGTGCTAAGTGAGCAGGGCTCCGCCGGCTCTGCCCGCCCTCCGGGAGTGCCTGGGTGTGCATGAGGTAAGCGGATGAGGGCTTGCGTGGACAAGTTCAGCCAGGGCCTTGTTGCTGAACAAGAACTAGGCACGCTTTCTCTTGCTCTAGTCCCCACCCACTGCCCAGGGCAGCAGATGGGCGGCTACTTCCAAGTCTATTCTGTACCTCAGATGGTGGCCTGGCTTAGGTCAATAGACCATGGGCCCAGGATCCGGCCCCCCAACCCACATCCCAGCCCAGCACCCCTGACCCTATGAAATACCCCAGAACCCTGGCTCCCATCCCCCACCTCCTGCATGGGGTAACGGCCAGGCGACCAGCCTGCACTACCACTGACCGGCCATAGGACACCTAGCAAGCCCGAGGCCACCCAGACCTCAGGGGTCTCAACCTTTACAGGGCCACAGACTCTTCTACAAATCCGAGAGAAGCTAGGGGCCCTGCCCCAGAAGAAAGCTCACACACAAAATCAGGCGCACAGTTTCAAGGTGTTCAGAGACCTCCCGGGGCCGCCCGGAGACCTCAGACTAAAGGCTGGAGAGAGCAGAGCGCTGGGGGCTCACCACAGGAGGCCAGCCAGGCTCCACCCAGACCTCAGCCCCCAGTGTGGACTCTCCACCCCCTAACCACCGCACCCCCACCCAGGGCCACCCCCCTTACCTGCTGCCGGCCCTCCTGCAGCTCCTGCAGGGACGCTGTCAACCGCTGGTTCTCGGCCCGCAGCTCCGAGACCAGGTCCACGCTGTCCGGCTCTTTCTCCTTCTCCTCGGCCCCAGGGGGTGGCCCCCTGGCCCTGCGTAGCAGCGTGCACTCTTCCTCCAGCTGGCTCACCTTGAGCTTCAGCTGATCCACCTGGGTACAGACGGACACACGGCTCAGCCCAGGGCAGGACCCGAGCGAGGCCAGTGGACAGAAGCCCTGCTCCTCACTCCTGGGTGCCTCCCAGACCCCCAGGGGGCCGAAGCAGGAGTCCTCCTGAACTGGTCCATGAAGAAGTACAGGCTGGGTAGATGCGATAAGGATGGAGCGGGGCAGCAGGGCCAAGCCACCCTCCCAGGGGACTCTGCACCATAACACCCTGCTCTGTTCGTCCACCCGCAGTTCTGGCACGGGGTACAGGCTGTGGAGCCCAGCACCAGCATAAGGGAGGAGAAGGAGGAACAGAGGGAACCAGGGTCTGGGCCCAGCTCTGCCTCTAACTCAGCGTGACCTTGGGCAAGTCACGGCTCCTCTCTGTGCCTCAGTCTCCTCGCCTCCCAGGGAAGAAGAGGAAGAGGATGGTTTTGAGGGTCTCACCCAGGCCGAGAGTCAGAGGGTTCCCAGCCACCCCCCCCAGAAGGCTGTGCTGTTAGTTCATCCCCAACAAGCACTCCAAGCCCAGGGTGCAGGTTCCAGCTGTCCCACTTTTGCCCTCTGTCATCCTGAGCAAGTCACTCGCCTCCTCAGGGTCTCAGCTTCCTTGTGGGTAAAACAGGCCCATTCAACCCCCCGTCCCACCCCCAGCCTCCCAAAGTCATTGCAAAAACCAAACGGGGCGGAAGGCAGGCAGAGACCTGGTTCACACTGGCAGAGACTGGCTACAGAGCTGCCGGGGTGTGACAGTGGCTGTCTTCACAGCTTTACACAAAATCCCGACCTACCACCCGTTCAGTGAAGCAGCCAGAAGCTGGCCGGGGTGGGGGTGGGGGGCAGCTGAGCCACACCGCCTGGCTGAGCGCAGACAGGCATGATCAGTCTGCTGGACGATGAGCACACTCCGCCAGAACTCTTTTCCAAATGCACGTGGGGTCCGAGTTGGCTAGACAGTGACAAGAGGAGCCGCAGGTGGCAGGCAACGGAATGAAGTCAGTGTTGGGAAAAGGCACAATGACCTCTGGCGCTACTCTCCGGCGTGCCAACGTCCGGCGCCCCAGGAACGCCCTGGCCTGTCTTGGAGATGGACCCGCAGCCCCACGCCGCTCAGAGCCCAGCATCACAACACGCATGTGCGTGCATGCACACACACACACACACACACACACACACACACACGGGCCTGGAGGCAGGGTCAGTTCCTCCTCCGCAAGGGACTCAGAAAGAAATTCATGATTCTCACATTCCTTTCGCCTCACAAAACATGCTCTGTGAGCCACCAGACAAAGACAGCCAGTTAGAGGGCAGTGTGGCCACACCCTCTTCAGCAAACCGCAGCCACACACCACGGCCTCCCGCCTGACCCTTGGCCAGCAAGCTCCCCCGATGAGCTCAGGGGACAGGGCACCTGGGAGTCTCCGCTGAGCGCCAGGAAACACGGATGCATTTAATCCTGGTGTACAAACCCACTTAGCACAAAATTATAGCGTTGGTTCCTCAAGTTTATGTTGCTTAGAAATAACAGCTCATTAAATTTGCACCTTATAAAACACGGTATTAAATCACAGCCACCACACACCTGTCCATGGGGGAAAGGGGACCCAAGCTGCCAAGACAGACACCCTCAGCTGTTCTGTTCATTTCCATCTGCCCTGCCTTTGTTAATTTTTGTAGCAATTTAAAAAAGCTCCAAAAATGTAGGCAACTTTACAGTAGCTACATTTAAAGAAAAATGTATCTATTAGTTGAATTTCACTCCTTACCCTCTACCCCCTAAACTGGGAAAAAACAGCCACGCCCTGCCTAGTGGCAGATTACCTTACGCCTAGGTGGTCATACTATGTGCACCTATGGCTAATCTGGAGACACCTCTAATGCCTCTTCTTCACCCCCTCCCCCACCCCAGGAGACCCTAGTCGGCCGGACACACACACAGGACACTCCCCCTGTCACATGCCCACACCCACCACTTCAGGGGACCCAATTCACAATTACACCCTTTCCTCAAAGGTGAGGAAAGCCATTCCAGCCCCAGCGCCCCCAACACCCTGGGCGTCGGCCATCAGGCTGTCCCCTCCTAGCAGCAGAACCCTTCTCCCAGGAAAAGCCGCACAGCCAGGCTCACAGGTCCATTTCAGACAAAGAGGACATGGATGGAGACGGGAGACCCCAGCTCTCCCCGCCTGCCCCCCACTCCACCCTACCCCAGCAGTGCCAAGAGCAAGGTCAGAAATTCTCAGTCTTGGGACCCTGGGAAGTGCTGTAACCGACCTTTCTGTGCCTCAGTTTCTTCATCCATAAATGGGGACAATAATGGTGTCCCCACCCCTGTCCCAATAGAGTTGTTGAAAACTCAAGGAGCTGGTACAGGGCAAGCAGTGAGGGCCATGCCCGGCGCACAGGAGGTGCCATTCCATTATACCATCCTTATCCATGACCTCTCACCTCCAGCATGACGAGGAAACCGAGGCAGAGAGGGAGGCCTTGCCCTGGCCACCCTTCGCTCAATCTGCAGCCAGTCGTGGGCCTCAGACAGCCCCACCTCATGCCAAACCCCAAGCAGGCCCTCAAAAAACAGCCTCCTGGTCCCCTCACACCCATGTGTCTGCCTCCTACACCCTCGAGCAGGCCTGGCAGCCTGGGCCCTTCACCCCCTGGCCTCAGCGGGACTCACTTCCCCAAACACCGACAGGCTGGCATGCACAGCCGCGGGCTCCTTCCTGCTCACCTGTGCGCCCACGCCGACAGCCTCCCACAGGCACCCGTCATGGCCTGCACAGCCGCGGCCTACACCGAGGCTCACAGGATCGGGGCTTCAGACCCCCCTGGTCAGAGCCTCCTGTGCGTTGCTGGCACGGTCACATCCTTGAAACAGCTCCCTGGGGCAGGAAATACCAGCTCCACCCTCACGCTAAGTGCCACCGAGAAGTGAGGCTCGGTGTCTCCACTGGTGGCAGGCAGACCTGGTTCAAGTCCAGGTTCCATTTCGCAGCTTCGTGACGAGCAAGTCCCTTTCCAATCTAAGCCCCCGCGTCTGGGTTTGGACATGAGAACCTAGTGCACGGTGGCTCCGTGGGATGGTGTCCCGGGACGCGTGGACACAGCACGGCTGGGTAATGACAACAGCGATGACAGTGGCTGACGGCGACGCAGGCTTGAGCACAACTCTGCGCCACGCCCTGGACACACCTTCAACTGACGGCAACTTATAACCCAAGGCCTCTCCGCCTCGGCGTTTACTAACATTCTGGGTTAAGCAGCTCTTGCTTGTGGGGGGCTGTCCTGTCCACTGTAGGGCGTCCAGCAGCATCCCTGGCCTCTACCCAATGGCACACTCCCAGCTGTAACAACCAAAAGTGTTTCCAGACATGGCCACTGTCTCCAGGGGCAAAACATCCCCCAGCTGAGAACCACGGTCACAACTCAACGAAATAAGCACCACCAACGCCCCCACATTACAGATGAGACAACCGAGGCACAGGGTGGTGAAAGGACTCGCCCACGGTCCAAGAGCTGGCAGATGGCAGCTCTGGGATAGGAGCAGGCTACTCTATTGCCGTCATTTTTTGCAAAGTTCGCCCCTTCCCGCTCCCAGGGCCTACCGCCAGCTGCAAGTCGCGGCTGCGCAGGATGGCAGAGTTCTTCTCCTCGCTGAGCTGTGCCAGCCGCATGGCGATCATGTAGTTCTCGTCCTTGAGCCGCAGCAGCTCCAGGCTGCCCACCTCCCAGTCCTCCCGCAGCCGCTGGCAGCGCTCCTGCGCCTGCTGCTGCTCCCGCAGCCTCTGCTCCAGCCTCGCCCGCTCCTCCTCCAGCAGCCGGCCCCGGGCCTGCAGTTGCTGCTCCCGCTGCAGCTGGCTCTTGCGAGCCTCCCGCAGCCGCCGCACCTCGGTCATCAGGAACTGGGTCAGGCCCTCCGGCCCCTCCTCATCTGCCGGGGAGAAAAGTCGAGTCAGGCAAATAAAACCCACGGGGACAGCCAACTGCACTGAAAAACCCGAACCATAAAAACACTAGGGGAGAATTCCGGAACATATTTTTATAATTTGGCAGTAAGGAAGGCCTTCCTAGATAAGGCACAAAACCAGAGGCTATAAAAGAAAAGGTAGACAAATCATTATAACAACGTTCAAGTTTCTGAATGATGAAAGATACAACAAATGAAGTTGAATGACAAGCAACGGAGCAGGAAAAAAATATAACAAAGGACTCAGAGCCACAATATATAAATAGCTCATATCAATCAATAAGAAAAAGCAAACAACCAAATCAAAACATGGGTAAAAACTCAGTAGGTACATCCCAAAATAAAAATGTTCTACTTCACCAACAACAATAATAGTAACCACTAACGTTTTACTTTATTCTGTGGGCTAGAAACCTATATTAATTTATTCAACCTTCAAGACAACACTTAAGATAGCTACTATTATTGGACCTACCCTAAAGACAGAAAAACTGAGGCACAGGAAGGCCAAGTTATTTGCCCAAGGATCCCTAATCAGTAAGCTATGAACTACATCCCTCAGTGAAGTACAAACTCAAAACAGTAACGTTATTTTTCACTTATCAAACTAGCAAAAATGTTTTACATCCCAGGATCCATGAGGGCACAGCAAAATTGACACACACACTGGGTGGGATGTATGTGGACTTAACACACACAGTCTGAGAAAAAGCACTTCTCGGAGCCTCTCCTCCTGACACACACACACACACACACACACACACACACGCAAAGGCGCAGGCAGAAGGGTGCTCCCAGCGTTGTTTGCAACGGCGCGGGACTGGAAACAACCTCGATGTCCCTCCACAGGAAACCGGCCCCACATCACCGACAAACACTGCACAGCCACTTAGGACTAGGTAACAGATGTGGGGAAATCAGAAAAGTCCGTTGTTCTGAGAAAATGGATTTTGTCAGAATGCAACACAGATAGGATAATCCTGTGTGTATGTGTGTGCATGTGTGTGTGCATCTGTGTGTAAACACAAAGACACAGGAGACTCGCCAACATGTGGCCAGCGGAGCAGAGCTGAAGGAAGGAGTGAGGATCTTTCTATTCAAGCCAACTGGAGTGCTTCAGTTTTTTAATGTTAGAAACGGCACACCCGTGTCTGCCTGACGCACATGTGTCCACAAACAATCTTAGGGGCCTTGTTAGAGCGTGGGCTCTGAACCCACACTGGCTGGATGAGAGTCTCAGCCCCACACGCGGCCTGCCAGGGGCCTCGGCAGACCTCAGGATGGGGCGAGGAGGGAGCCTCCGCAGGCCGTCCAAGGTGCAGCACCCGCTGCGGACCCACTCACCGAGGATCATGGAGCAGCGCTGGGCGGGCTCCTGGCCGGTGAGCAGCGTGAAGTGCTCGGGGTAGTAGAACTCCAGGGCCTCCAGGAAGGCCTCGTAGCCCCTCTTGCCTCGGCAGCGCAGGATGTCCATCAGGCGCCCTGGAGCGAGGAGGGAGGGTGCCCGGGGTTCAAGGTGGGAGCTTCCCGCAGGGCCCATCGGCCAGTTCCTGGGCCCACGCTCCCCCAATGTTTAAGCCACTGACACACGCAGGGGCCTGTCTCAACACACCGTGGGGCGGGCCCGTCTGCCACAGCCAGGAGAGACAGGACTCTCCCACCACCACCACAGCACCTGCGCTTCGGCACCCAGCACCCAGCCCACCCCCGCCCCGACCCACAGACACAGGGCCAGCAAATGCTGCCTGTCTTTTCAGTGACACTCAGAAGTTCCCTTTGTCCCCAAAAGCAAAGTAAAATATTTCTCCCATTGGCCAATTCCTGCAAGTCCATTAGGCTCTCATTCCCTTCGCCAGCCCTGGTTCAAACTCACATCCCGTGGCCGAGGACACCCTCATTAAGCAGAGACGGGTCTTGAGCACTTGGGGGAGAAATGACTCTCCAAGGAGTGTGTGGCTCACAGAGGGAGGGGCAGAGGGAACCGAGGAGATCAAAGGGCACGGAAGATGCCAAGCCCACCAGCTGTGACTCTGAGGTCCCTGGCTTTGCACCCCCTGCGGACCACATCCAATCCCTGCTTTCATGTGGGCGCAGGAAGTGGAAGGAAGCCCCAAGGCAGACAAAACCCAGACGCGGGTTGGAGCGCCACGGACCTGCTGGGTCATGAAGGTGGTTGGGGAGGTGGCAGGACGGTGGGCACACCAACCGCCCCACTCAGCGCCTGTAGAGACCAGGGCTGTTGGCCTGGAGCCCAGGGCTGGGTGTGCGGCCTTCCGGGGCGCCACCCACTTGGGCCCAGGCCCCCGCCCCGATCCCGATCCCGACCCCGACCCCGACCCCGACCCCCGCGGCTCACCGGTGCGGTTGATGCGGCACGGGAAGCGGTAGGTGCTCAGCACCTCCTCCTCGTCCTGCTCGTCGATGACCCGGCACTGGCGCAGATACGGCGTCAGTTTGGCCGGGTTGAGGGCGCGAGTCAGCCGGTGTCGGACGCCCTCGATGCGTTCCCACAGCGCGTCCTCCTCCGCCTCGGACCCCGAGCCGGCCCCAACCTCCTCCTCCGCCTCTCCCGCCTCGGCCCCTGCCGGCATGGCCACGTCGTCGGGGTCTGCGGGTCAGAGGCGCTGAGGATCAGCAGGGTGCCCGGGGCGTCGCCCGCCCGGTGTCGCCGGCGCCCCTCTCCCGCGCCCGCTCGGCCGGGCGGTCCGCGGCCCCAGCGCCCCCAGCGGCCCGACTCACCGCGCACGCCGCAGCCGGCTCGGGCTCCGGGCTCTGCGCTCGGGCGGCGGCTCCGCCGGCGCAGGGGAGCGGTGTCCCCCGCGCCCCCGGCTCCGCCCCCGTCCCCGCCGCCGCCCGGACTGCCCGGGCCTCCCCACATCGCCGCCCGGGCCGGGGCCGAGAGTCCGGCCGGCTGGCCCCCCACAGGTCCGCCCGCACGCCCGGCCTCCCCGCCGTCCGGCCGCGCCTCCCCCAGCTTCCTGTTTCCCGCCGGCTCTCCGGGCCAGGCTCCGCGGGGTCGGCGCGGCCCGCCCACACCTGCCCGGCCTCAGCGTGGGGCGGGGCGGGACACGCTCGTTCACACCCTCCCGCACGCCACGACACACCTTCCCGGTCACACGGCGCCACTCTCTGAGCCCCGTATGGTCCCCTCTGCCACCCTCCACCCCCAGGAGGCTCAGGCTGGCACCTGGCGGGGACGCAGCAAGGACGCGACCGCGCACGGGTAGGTCACTCCAGGACAGTGTCCTACCAGCACAGGGCGACACACGGGCACACCGCCTCACACCCAGAGCTCCTACAGCACAGGGGTCCTACCCAACCTACACGCCGCACCCACCCTGTACATATGCCACACACGGTCACACTCCTACATACTTCTCCATTTCCCAGGAAATTACCCTGAAGTGTGGGGCCAGGGCCCCCAGGCTTCAGAGAACTCCCGCGGCACCGCACCCCTGCTGCCAAAGCTCTCCCAGCCCGCTCAGCTGTGGGCCACAGAGGCCCTGCCGGACGGGGTACTGCCTGGGAGCATGGCATCCTGACCCTAGCTGGGCCTCCGACCTGCCCCTGACCTGGGCAAGGACTCACCCTCTTGGGCCTCAGTGTCCCCAGACAGACCACCAGCGCCGGCACTTTCCCTCGAGCTTTAGGGCAAGCCCTTGGGGCGGGCGGCCCAGGACAGAGGTCACTGCCACCTTCTCGGGGAGGGGAGTCTGAACTCTCAGAATTCTGCCAGCTGCCCGCCTACGCAAAACCTCATACAGACCGGGAATCCCACATTCCCCGAAGCATGTTCCCCCAGATGCTGGGCCCAGAAACACGGGGGAGCCGGTGTGTGGTCAAAGTCAAGCGAGTTTGAGAAACGCTGCACCCACACTCCTCCCTCCGCCCTTGGGAAACTCATGGTCACTTGGCAAGATAAAGTCTGTACCCCGTCTGCTGATAGGAGCGATGATACCATCTCTCTGGGCCCTGGAAACTGCCGACAGCAGGGTCCGAGGGGCAGAGCTGGTGCAGGAAAGAGCCGTGAGCCCCCCAGCCCGCCTCCCCAGACCCCAGAACTGTCATGTGCCAGTGTATTATTTATCAAAAAAAAAACTAGTTTTCAGCCAATAAAAGCTCTGAAAAGCCCTGTGGTGAAGACATTGGTTTGACTTTATACATCCTGGTGTAGTTTCCCAAACTTGATCACCCACAAAAGTTTGGGGGTGATGATTTGCCGTTTGTTTCTGCCTGGGGATTACCTGTTTACATCCAGCTTTGGAAGTACTGAAGTCGAGTGTGAATTCCCCAACCCACAGAGGAGGAAGCAGAGGCCCAGCCGGGCAAGGAGGCTGCCCCGATTCACACAGTGAGGCCGCAGCGAGAGCAGGCCAGAGCCGACTCCCGGCCCCTCCGCGGCTCCCCGGCCCCGGGTTCAGGCAAGCACCGGGTCGCCTCCCAGCACACCCCTCCTCCCTGTGACCCCAGTGCTCTCAGCCTAGTGCTCCTCCCAGCCGCAGCCCTGTTCCTTGTGAAGTTTTAACTTGGCCGGGAGAGCAGGGTGGGAGCCTTGGAAAAAGAGGCTGTGGTTAATTATTTTCTCATCAGGAAGCCTAAGCAGGGCCTGGAGAGAAGGCACAGTGAAGTGGGAGGACTCGGAGCCCTGGCAGGGGTTCGCTGGGTGCCCCTGGGTGCCCGACACTCCGGAGGAAGCTGCAGTCCCCGTGGGTGCCAGGCTCACATGTTCGCTCACAGGCAGTGACACACACCCACGCCCGTAGTCTCACACACACACACTCCCCCACAGTGGGCATCCAGCCATGTAGGAGGCCCGTGGGGATGCACCCGCTGCCCCACAACGCCGAGCCTCCTCACCTGCATCCGGGCCTGGGCATCCACAGCACGGAGCGTGGGGATGTGCAATGAGGCGTCACCTCCATTACTGTCCTCTTGTGGGTCTGCTGCGGCCACACCAGGAAGGCAGGACTGTGGCGGGGAGACGGGGAGGCAGAGGACTGTGGCGGGGAGACGGGGAGGCAGAGGCCCTGAGTCCTGTCCCAGGCTCGCTGCCAGGAGTGCTCTTCTTCGGGGCCTCAGTTTCCTTCTGCAAAGGCCAGGTGCTGAGTAATCCCAGCCACACCTAGAGAGAGAGACTGTCTAGAAGCAGAGAAAGTGTCCTAGGGACCTACACTCGACCTTCACTGTGTCTCCGTCGACAAATGCCTTCCCTCTCAACGGCCACATCTATAAAATGGGCATAGTAGTCCCCCAAGCCAAGCTCTGCCTCTGAGCTGCAGTTCCTTCATCTGGGATCTGGGCACATGGACATCAGTCCTCTCCCTGCTTCGTAGCAAAGCAGGTCCCCAGGTCCTAAACCCGTCCACGTCCCACCACCTCTGACCCCACTGGTCCAAGCCACACACTGCCCACCCACGGGGCTCTGGTTTCAGGCCACCCTCGGCCAGAGGGATCCCTTTAAAAACGGAACAGGTTGGGGCCGGCTTTAGCTCAAGCGGTTACTTTGTCATGGCAGATACTAAAAACAGAACAGTTTTCTCTCCTGCTTAAAACCCTCCGAAGGCTTCCCAGCCAGCTGGAATAAAACGCAAGTGCCAGCTGCCCCACCCCCTCTGCCACTGCCCCACTCACTGGCGGGCCTCATTCTGTCCTGGAGCCGATCCACTCGCCCGGCCTCTTCCCTCTGCCTGAAATGCTTGTCCTGCGGTTTCTGGCATGGCGGGCTCCTTCTAGAGCTTCATGTCTCCCATTAAGTGTCACCTCCCTCCTTGGGACAGGAGCATGTGCACAGGGAGAGCGCCCCTGCGCGGTCCCCACGAACCCATGCAACTAACCCCCCCTCCGTGCTATTTTCTTCGCATCACTTGTCCCTGGCACACATTTCACGTCTGTAACTGCCCGTTGCTGCTTCCCCTCCGAGAACAGGGGCGTCCTTGGTCAGCAGGAGTGGTTTGGAGTGTTCCAAGAACAGTGAGGATGAGGAATGGAGCGGGGCAGAGAGGAAGTCAGAGAAAGGAGCAGGACGCGGAGCAGAAGGCCGTGGCCACGGCTCCGGGTTGCCCTTTCCTCGGTCGTCACGCGGAGTTCCTACTGCCTTCCCCGCACAGCCGCAGAGCCCGCAGAGGTGGGGGTCTGCTTTCCCATCGCTCCTTCGAGGATGCCCCTGGCCCCGGTCCCTGTCTCTTCCCCTTTGGCAGCCTCTGACCACATCCCGCGAACTGGAGCCTTGACTTATCTCTCCTGCTACGTATAAATGTGGGTGCGCGGTCAACCCAGGCTCCCCCACTCTAGCCACAGACAGATGGCGCCTTTTCTGGCTGCCTCTTCAGCGAGAGCAGGGCCTGGGTCGCACCAGTGCCCCGCAGAGGACCTGGCGCGTAGTAGGTGTTCAACAGCAGACTGGTGAACAGATCCAGGACTGGGGAGAACTTTTGATGGGCTGCACACCGCGAAAGCCAGGCCGCCCGGGGTTCAAATCCCAGTGCAATCGGTGTGTTGTGATCCTGGGCAAATTCCTCACCTTTTCTCTCCCAGCCCGAGCACAGCTCGGTCTAAATGACCTCACTCAACTGAATGCGTCCTTCAATGTCTGTTCCCTCCCCACTGCTCCGTGTCCCCCAGGGCGCCTCTGCGAGGTGTGTCCACCCCCTGGGACCTGTTCCGTGGGGCTGAGGACGGAAGGGGATGGGCTGGGAGTCTGCTGTCGTCTACGCTGGAAGCATCTTTGAGACCACCATTGTACAGCCGCCGTGACCAAGAAGGAAAGCCCGCCACTCCTGAGAACAGAGATGGTCCACAAGGGCCTTCTGCTGAGTGAAATAAGTCACACAGGGAAAGACAAATCCTGTGTGATCTCACTTATTTGTGGGATTGAAACAAAAAGAAAAAATGAACTCGGAAACGGAGAACAGATTGGCGGTGGCCAGGGGCGGGGACATGGGGGAAGAGGGCCGAAAGGCCCCGACTTCCAGGTACGAGACTAACGGTTTCAGGGAACGTGGCGTCCGGCACGGCGCCTGCCGTGGACAGCATCGTGTTGTAGATCTGAAGGTCACCAACAGAGTAAGTCCTAGAAGTTCTCATCACAAGAAAAAGAAGACACTTTGTAGCTGTGAGGTGACAGATGTTAACGAAACTTATTGCCTCTTGTTTTGCCATATAGATACATAAATCAAATTACTATGTTGTACAACTGAAATTAATACAATGTTATATGTCAATATATCTCGATAAAACTGAGGGGCAAATACTACCGTTTTACAGAAACAGGAGACACTGAGGCCCGAGGCTGCAGGGGCCTGAGCGAGCCCTGGGCTGTCCAAGGCAGGGACAGCAGGGCACCGAGAAGCAGAGGAAGAAGTGGCCTGTGGGAGCTGTCCCCCGGAATCATGTGATGCTGGGGGCTCTGCAGGGCCCAGGGGAATGGGGGGGTGGCCCCATGTCTGCCTTCCCTTGCCCCCTCCACCCTTGGCAGCCTTGGTTCAGGGCAGGAGAGTGGAGTGTAGAACTAGTGACCCACCCTCATCGCTATGAGGATCAGTGGCAGAGAGGTTCATTCCTGTGCGTCTTTGGGGTCCCCGTGGGGTTCGGAGCTGAGCTGGGCAGAGCAGTCCCTGGCCGAGGGGGTCCAGCCTATGCCGGGGGGATGTGGAGAGCTAAGAGAAGACCGGGAAAGAGGCCAGAACTGAAGGTGGGCTTCTCTGCCCGGCCTCCCTCACTGTGGCAGTGCCACCTGGCCACATCACTGGTCCTCTCTGTGCCTCAGTTTCCCCTAAGCACCAATCCACCATCAGAGGGAGGGGCCCATCCCGTAAGCTACTGACGCTCCTCCTGAGAGAAGCTGGTGACTCCAGAGAAGACAAAGGACACCATGCCTCCATGGGAGCTCGAGCTGCCCATCAGCTCGCCGGGGAGGACACCTCAGCAGAGGCGGCCACCTGGGGGTGCGGCCTGGAGCCCAGAATTCCAGAGAAAGGCCTGAGGAATCACCCGGGCTGAGTCAGTAGGAAAGGGCAGACTGGGGGACCGGTCTGCTCTGAGTCACTGGGGCCCCACCGGCTTGAGGGCTTGTTTGCCTTTCTCTGCTGCCTACTGAGATGGTGCAGACCACAGTTCAAATCCCAGCCCCGCCCCTGCAATGAGGCCGTGACCCTGGGTGGGACCGAGCAGCAGAGACAATAGTGATCGTGTGGCTAAGGGAACAACTTTAAATGCTTGGCACCAAGCTGGCGCTCAGTGACAACAATGGCAAGCGGTTCTGAGAGCGCGTCATGTATGGGATGTATTGTGTACGTGCGTTTTCTAGACTTAGCCCCGGACAATCTTCTTAACAAACGTTGCCTAAAGTGGTAAGAAGAGGGAAGCCTCCACTCTGCCCAGGGACATCCGAAACTGAAGCGGAGGGCGTGGCCAGAGAGGGGAGGGTGGTCTGGCAGCAGACGCAGCCCTTGGAAAGGCCCAGGGTTGGGGAATCTCGCGTTCTGCTCCCCGAGGGCCCCTCATTCCTCGCGCTTGCTGGAACTTGCACTGTTCCCAGCCATCAGCCCTGCTCACTCAGTCCTCATGACTCAGCCCCCCGACACGCACACACATCGTGCGTACGGATGAGTGAGTGGGCGGGTCCTGCCCACAAGGCAGGTGAATAAGCCTCCCCAGGGCTTCACCGAGAGGACTGCAACCCCAGGCCCGGTGCTGAACCTATTCCGTGTCACGCAACCCCAGAGGGTGGGCCTGTTACTGCCCCTGATGCAAGTGAGGAAGCCAGGCCCCCAGCAGAGCTGACCTGTCCCACCCGGCCCCCCCGGCCCGTGACTTCAACACGCTCTTGAGAGAATAAGCAGCCTCCACACAGACAAGGGAGCTGGGTTTAAGTCTTTCTCTATTTTTTTTAAAGATTCTATTTATTTATTTTTAGAGAGAGGGGAAAGGAGAGAGAAAGTGAAGGAGAGAAACTGCGATCAGGTGCCTCTCACGCCCCCTACTGGGGACCTGGCCCACAACTGAGGCACGTGCCCTGACTGGGAATCAAACCGGCGACCCCTCAGTCTGCAGGCCAGCGCTCAGTCCACGGAGCCACACCAGCCAGGGCCGGGTCCAAATCCCTTGTTTGTACTGGGCTTTGGGGAGCAGGACCCTCCTTTCTGGGCCCCATTTTCCGCCCATACAGCGGGCGCGGCCTGAATAAGGTGAACCTGCAGCCCAGCACAGGGGGGGTCCTGCCTGCCTGCCTCAGACCCCTCTCTCTCTCCTCCCGCACCCCGCTCTCTCTCTCTGCCTCGGTCTCCTCACCTGTGGAGAGGGTGCTAGCACCTGTCGGACAGGCTGTTGAGAGGATGAAACGAGGTCGGACGCAGAAAGCGCCCTGCTCGGGGCAGGTGTCCAGTGCAGCGTCGCCTGTTGCTGCAGTCCACGCGGGCTCTGTCTGCTGGGGAGCCCCCCAGACTCCAGCAGATCCTGCCCTGCTCCCGGCCTCCCCCACCCCCCGCATGCTGCCTCAGTGCCAGCACAGCTGGACCCACAGGAACCTTAGCACCGGCCCCGCCCCCTTTACTTGAGACTGGCTCCTCCCTCACCTTCAAGTCTCTGCTTAAAGATGGACCCTCCCCGGAGAGGTTTCCCGGACCTCCACCTCTTTCCCCGCCTCCTCCTCCTATTTTCACCCTCTGTAGCTCTCACAAAAATCTGTCAACTGTCTGATGTATTTGTCTGCTTCCATCCCCAATAGAATGTAAGCTGCCGAGGGCAAAGACGGTGCCCCCCCCCGCCACTGCTGCACCCCTAGAGCCTAGCCCCGTGCCCGGCACACAGCTGGCACTCCAGAGACACGGGAAGAACAAACGGGCACGTAAATAACATGTGTTAGGTTTCCAATGCGTCTCACACACGGAGTGAGCTCCCAGCGCTCACAGGGGACAGGACTCCAGGGTCTGGGGCAATAATAATAATAATCGTCAATGTGGCAGAGTGCTCGCTGTATCAGGGGTCATGCTGAGTGTTGTCCACAGGTCAGTCCCTTTTGTCCTCACAACTGACCTGGGAAGTAGCCGCTATTATGACCCCATTTTATGGAGGAGGAAGCTGAGGCTCCAAGTTAAGTAACTTACCCAAGGGAATCCAGCCAGAAGTGGGAAATTTGGGATTTGAACCCAGACTCAGTCTGCTTTTGGAGTCAGCTTGTTTTATTTTCTTAATAGATTTTTTATTTTAGAGCAGTTTTAGGTTCAAAGCAAAACCGAGTAGAAGGTACAGAGATTTCCCATGTACCCCTAGCCCCCACACATGCGCAGCCCTCCTCATTAACACCATCCCTGCCCCCATTGACTTGCTGTTAAACACAGACCAACACAGCAACCAGGAAGCCTTCCTGGAGGAGGTGGGGCAGAAACTGGGCCTGGCAGAACTGGGGCAGATTCCTCACCCCAGACAGGGAAGCCCATCCCTGCCTTAGGGAATGGAGTGGGCCAGGTGCAGCTGGCGTGATGAGGGCAGAGAGGGCCCGGAGGAAGCCCCGGGGGATGGTCACCAGGTGTTCCTGTTGCCGACAGGTGCATAGCAACCCACCCAGGACACAGCACAAACAACTGCCGCTGGCGATGCTGCCGTTGGAGAGCCGGTCTCTGCTCACACGGCCGGCAGCTGGGGCTCCTCAGGCAACTGTGTCCGTCTTCCTGGGGTCTCGCTGCCTGCTCTCTACAGCCTGATGGCATCGGGACATCCAGCTCCCGATGTGGCCGTTCCAAAGGTGCATGTCGCCAGAGAACCAGAAGAGGCCATCGCCCTTTATGACCTGGCCTTGGAAGTCAGCCTGTGTCACCCCTGCCACACTCTATTGGTCAAAGCAGTGACAGACTGGCCCAGGTTGGAGGGGGAGGGGACAGCGGGGCATATACTGTAACTTGTGATGGAAGACTGGCAGAGTTCTGAAGAGCGTGTAGAGTAGAAAATACTGCTCCAGATATTCTTAGAAAATTTAGCTCTGGCTGCTGTGGCCCAGTGGGTTGGATGCCAGCCTGTGAACTGAAAAGTCACCGGTTTGATTCCCAGGCAGGGCACATGCCTGGGCTGCGGGCCAGGTCCCCAGCAGGGGGTGTGTGAGAGAGGCAACCAATCAATGTTTTCTCTCTCACATTAATGTTTCTCTCCCTCTCTCTCTCCTTCTCTTCCCCCCTCTCTAAAATCAATAAGCATGTCCTTGGATAAGGATTAAGAAGAATAAGAAAAATTTACAGCTGACGACCGGGGCTGATCCAGGTATCAGCCAGGGAGCCTGCTCTGCCCCTGCAAGGCAGATTCTGTCTCCAAGCTTTTTATTTTTAAAGATTTTATTTATGTATTTAGACAGAGGGAAGGGAGCAAGAAAGAGAGGGATAGAAACATTGATGCATGAGAGATACATCAATTGGCTGCCTCTCGCACACCCCCTACTGGGGACCTGGCCCGAAACCCAGGCATGTGCCCTGCCTGGGAATCGAACCGGCGACCTTGAGGTTAGTAGGCCAGCACTCAATCCACTGAGCCACATCAACCAGGGCTGGTCTCCAAGCTTTTCAAAACTTTTTACTCAGGTATAAAACACAGTAAGATGCACAGATCTTAAGTGGGAGCTCAGTGGATTTTCCCCTACGTACACACCCAAGTGATCACCACCCAAGTCAAGACACTGAACGTCTCCAGTGCCCAGTTCTGGGCCTCCCCCAGTCCTCCTGTCCTCCATGGCTGCAGACTGATCTCCCCTGCTTCTGTTCTCCACAAGGACGGAATCATCGCATGGTGTGCGTTGTCTTATCTCCCGTCTCTCCTTCACCACGTGTCAGTGAGATTCTTCGTGTGGGCGTGTGTCTTTGTAGACTGTCCACTCTCGTCACCAAATAGTGTCCCATTGTGGGACCACAGTGGGTTTTGGGTTTTTTTTTCCCTCACCCAAGGACATGCTTATTGATTTCATAAAGAGGGAAAGAGAGGGGGAGAGAGAGAAAGAAACATCAATTCAAGAGAAAAAAAAATTGATGCAAGAGAGAAACATCGATCTGTTGCCTCTCACTCACGCCCCAACTGGGATCAAACCTGCCACCTAGGCATGTGCCCTGACCAGGAATTGAACCCACAACCTTTTGGTGTACTGGATGACGCTCCAACCAACTGAGCTACACTGGCCGGGGCTACAGTGTTTCATGGGCATTTGGGTAGTTCCTGTTCAGAGGCTATGAACAGTCAGGCACACTTCTCCTGATAAACGCATGCACACCTCCCTGATGGGTTCATTCCCAGGGGTAAGCTTGCTTGGTGGTCGGGCCGGTGTGCCTGCATCGGTGGGTGCGAGTCCCACGCCCCCACCAGCACCTTCGGTGGTCAGGTTAACTCTGGTCTATGGGAGATGAGATGGAAACCCCTGTTAGGAATAAAATCTCACCAGGGGCCACTGTTGCTAAGACAGGTCAAAGGAGAGGTGAAATGAAAGCGACGCCATGCCCAGCAGGGAGCCCACGGGAGCATCTTGCTATTGTCTTACTTGGGTTTGCTTTATTTCACATGTTTATGTCTTCACTGAGGTGCTTTCATACTGTTAAGTTAAAACAGTAACATAAAGCGCATGAGCCCTCCTTGAAAAACCAACTTGGTCGTGACTAAGCGCCGACTCTACGTGAACTCAGAAATGCAGAAGCTGTGGGAAGAGGGCCGAGGCGAGCATCGGATCCACTTCCACAGAGAATTAAAACTAAACAAGCGAAGACTTCCCGGCGGTGATGGCGACGACGACAACATGCTTCTCGCTAGGGACCTCCTTCATCCCTCCGCAGAAGAGAAGAGGAAGCGCAAGAAGCAGCACCTGGTGCAGAGCCCCGGTTCCTACTTCAGGGACGTGAAATGCCCGGGCGGCTGCAGCCTCCCCACCGTCCCCAGCGCCGCACCGACCGCGGTTCTCCGCGCCGGCGCCCGCCCTGCCCTGCCGGCCTGCAGGGGGCGCGCCGAGGCTCACGGGAGGGCGCCCCTTCAGGCGAGAGCAGCACAAAAGCACCCCAAATCAAGTGAGTGGAGAACCATCCCAAGAAACACACTTTGGATTTTTAAAAAACGGAACAAGTGAAGAAGTTATGGTAACAAAACAGAATTTAAATGTTATAAACTTCAACAAAGCAAAAATAATATAAACAATAGTAACCGGGAAGTGGGGGAAAGTGTGAAACAGCTACTTCATCTTTTATTTCAAAGAGTCAAGTCAGGCTGATTAAATTGAAAACTTCAGTGTTTTTTTTTTAATTACTCCACATATTCCAAGTAAAAGAGAATATCATCAGACTAGATAAAAATAACAACTACACACTGCCCACAAGAGACAGGACTTAAGGTAAGCAGATAGAAAGGTTGAAATCACAAGGGCGGGCCCCTGGCCGGTGTGGCTCGACTGGTTAGGGGTCTTCTTGAACAGCGAAAGGTTGCTGGTTCAATTCCGCGTTAGGGCACCTGCTGGGTGGCAGCTTTTTTTTTTTAATCATTTGATTAATGACTATTTTTTAATTTTTATTTTATTTATTTATTTATTTAGAGAGGGGAAGGTAGGGAGAAAGAGAGAGAAACACCAGTATGTGGTTGCCTCTTGTGTGGCCCCCACTGGGGCCCTGGCCCGAAACCCAGGCGCATGCCCTGACTGGGAATCGAACCCGCGATGCCCCGGCTCGCAGCCTGCACTCAATCCACTGAGCCACGCCAGTGAGGCTGGGTGGCAGCTTTGATCCCCAGGATCAAATTTGTGCCTACGATTGCTGATTAATGTTTTTCTCCCTCCCTTCCCCTTTCTCTAACAACTAATTAATTAATTAATTAATTAATTAAAAAGAAAACAAAAGGAGAGAGAGAGAAACCACACAGACGATAGCCAAAGAACTGTGCTGTCACTGAGTGTGACCAAGTGACAACGTTAAGACAAGCAGCACCGTCGACATAAAAGGCACATTTCCAACAAGAAGAGACCGCATCCCACATCCGTACGCACGCAACAGCAGAGCTTCAAAGTGTCTGGAAAACAAGGGGGCTGACAGGAGGAGTGGACACACTGCTGTGCGTCTGCCCAGCAAGTGACTTTAGCAAAGTCGCTAAGGTGGGGTCAACGTCAGAAGCAGCTGTATTCTCCCCGCTGGCCACAAATATACAACAACATTTTAAAACTGAAATCATTAAGGTAGTATAGGAGAAAAGCTACACAACCTTATGTTTGGTGATGAGTGTTCAGCTATGACCCCAAAGGCAAGATCCGTGGCAGGAAGAATTGATAAGCTGGCCCCAGCCAGGTAGCTCAGTTGGTTAGAACCAAGGCCGCAGGTTTGATCCAGGGTCAGGGCACATACAAGAATCCAACAATGAAGGCATAAATAAATGGAAAAACAAATCGATGTTTCTATTTTTCTCTCTCCCTTTCTCTCTCTCTCTCAAATCAATAAACAAACAAGAAAACTCAAACTTTAAAAACAAGAATTGGTAAGTTAGACTTTATTAAAGGAAGATGATTTGGCAGTTTCTTACAAAATTAAACACAGTCTGACCTTATGATCCAGCAATCACACTCCTCAGTACTTATCTAAATGTCCTGAGAAGTTGTGTCCACCAAAAAGCCAGCACAGAGACGCTTATGGTGGCAGTTTATTCGTAATCACCAAAACATGGGAGTGACCGAGATGCCCTTCAGTGGGTGAACAGATAAATAAACCATGGGACATCCAGACAACAGAACATTATTCAGCACCAAAAAGAAATGAGTTATGGAGCCGTGAAAAGGCATGGAAGAACCTCCGAAGTATCCTGCTAAGTGACAGCAGCCAGTCTGAAAAGGCTACCACTGTACGATTCCAACCACGTGACATTCCGGAAAAGGCTGAACCATGGAGACAGGAAAAGGATCGACGGTGGCCAGGGGTTGGAGGGAGCGAGGGGTGAGTGGATGGAGCACCGAGGATTTTCAGGGCAGTGAAAACTATTTTGTATGGTGCCGTAGTGATGGATGCATTTCCTTACACACTTGCCAAAACCTGTAGAATATATAATAACGAGTGACCCCTCAGTGCAAACCATGGACTTGGGTGATTACGTGTCCACGTAGTTTCGTTGGTTATAGTGGAGGAAGCTATGCGTGTGTGGAGGCAAGGGATATACGGAAATGCTATTTTCCACCCAGTTTCACTGTGAACCTACAACAACACTGAAAAAAATTAAATCTCTTTTTAAAGATTGTATGTATTTATTTTCAGAGAGAAGGGAAGGGAGGGAGAAAAAGACAGAGAGAAACATCACTGTGAGAGAGAAATATCGATCCGGTGCCTCTCCTACATGTCCCGGCCAGGGACCAGAACCCCAAACCCAGGCATGTGCTCGGACCAACGATCAAATCAATGACCTTACATTTTTCGGGAAGAGGCTCAACACACTGAACCGCATTAGTCATGGCAATGAAATCTATTTTTAAAAATGAAACTATCTATAAGATTATCAAAAATATCAACTTCCTAGAAATAAATTAAACACAAGGCGGGAGGTCCCCTACTCAGAGAACTACAAAATATTATTGTGTAGTAGTCACTGGAAAAACCCAAATAAAAACCACAATGAGATCCCATTTCACACCCAGGAGGATGGCTGTAATCAAAATGACAATCAGTGCTGGCCAGGTCGTGGAGAAATTCGAACGTTCTCACACTGCTGGCAGGAAGGGAAAATGGTGCGACCACTTTGGAAAACTGCCCAGCAGTTTCTCAGAAAAGCTAAACACGGGATCGCCATATGACCCAGTCTCAAGTGTAAAATACCCAAAATGATTAAAAATATGTGCCTACACAAAAACCCACACCTAATGTGCATAGAAATATTACTCATAAAAGCCCAAAAGGGGAGGCAACCCAAATGTCCATCAACCAATGTACAGGTGAACGAAATGAGTGTTGTAGAATATTATTCAGCCATGAAGAGGGAATAAAGTTCTGATACCCGTTACGACTTGGGTGAAGCTTGAAAACGTCACGCCGGGTGAAAGAAGCCAGACACGACAGGCCATAGAGAGCATGTTTCTGTTTATATGAACTACCCAGAATAGGTGAATCCGTGGAACCAGAAAGTGGACTGGTGGTCGCCAGGGGCTGGGGGTGGGGGGTGGGATAGGGAACAACCCCTAACGACTGTGGAGTCTTTTGGGAGTGACAGAACTTTTCTGGGATTAGATAGTGGTTATCATTGCACAACTTTGTAAATATACTAAAAACCACTAAATTGTACACTTTAAAAAGAGTGAATTTTAGGTATGTGAATTATATCTCAATTAAAATTGTTAACGACGTTATTGTGCGAAATTGAATAAGACCTAAATAAATTTTGGGACGCATCACGGCCACGGACTAGAAGGCAATGTTATAAGCACACCAGTGCTTCTTAGATTACTCTGCAGATTCAGCGTCGTCCCAGTCAAAATCCCAGCTTGTTTCCCTGGAAAGAACAAGCTGATTCTAAAATGTATATGGCAATGAAAGGCAAACCATTCATATAAAAGAGTAAAGGACAAAACTAGAGAGCTTACCGCACCAGACACCACGAACTATTGTGAGTACGGGAATTGCGTGCGGTGTCGGTACAGGAACAGCGGACTAATGGGTCAGAAGGGAGCCCAAAAACCCACCCCCGAGCGGGGGGAGGAGGCGGCAGTGCCGCGCAGTGGGAGATGGATGATTTTTTCGGTAGATAGTGCTGGCTCAACTGAATAGGTAGATGGTGTATTGGTCAACCGGATAGCATATTTTATCTTGACCCCATCAGAGCTTCCTGTGCTGCTGTAAAAAAAAAAAAAAAATCACCACAAACTTGTGGCTAACAATAATAGAACTTTGTATCTTTACAGTGCTGGAGGCCAGAAGTCTCCAGTCGGTATCACTGGGCCAAAATCGAGGCGTCAGCAAGGCCGAGCTCCCTCTGGCGGTTGTAGGGGAGAATCACTGCCCGCCGCTTCCAGCTTCTGGAGCTGCCGGCGTTGCTTGATGAATGGCTGTACCGCCCAATCCAAAAGCCAGCAACTCCACTCCGCTGCACGTCTCTCTGCTGCGTCTTCACGTGGGCTTCTCTGTGTGCGTGTAAAAACTCCCTCCGCCTCCCTCTTTTTTCTTAAGACTTTATTTATTTATTTGCTTTTAGACAGGGGAAGGGAGGGAGAAAGAGGGAGAGAAACATCAATGTGTGGCTGCCTCTAGCGCGCCCCCCAGTGGGGACGCGGCCGCCACCCAGGCCTGTGCCCTGACTGGGAATCTGCAACCTTTGATTCACCAGCGGTTACTCAATCCACTGAGCCACACCAGCCAGGGACTTCGCTCTTGTAAGGACACACGTAATAGTATTTAGGGCCCAATTAGGAAATAAATGCAGGCTAATCGTCCCATCTCAAGATCCTAAATCACACCGGCAAACACTTCACCACACGAGTAACGTCCGCAGGCTCCAGGGACTGGGATGCACCCGTCTTGCGCGAGCCCGTTTTTCAGCCTATCACAGCCCCACCTCCCCTCACACCCTAAACAGAAGTAAATCCCAGACCTAACTGGGGAAGACGAAAACAACGAAGCCTTAGAAGAAAGCACAGGAAAACATCTCCATGGCTTTGAATCAGGCAAAGATTTCTGAAACCAAAAGCATGAACCTTTTTTTTTTTTAAAGAGATGCATTGGGCTATATGGAAATTAAGAACTATGTTCAGCGAAAGAAACACTTAGGACAGTTCAAAGACAACCAACCCAGAACGTGGGAGAGGATATTTGCAAAACGTACATACAGCAAAAAACGTCTACCGGAAAGGTACAAAGCACCGCAAATCAGCGGGAAGAAGGCGGAAGCCTCCATAGACAAATGGGCAAAAGACTTGAACAGATCAGAGAATTCCCCAAACGGCCAGGCAACACAGGGAAAGGTGCTCGGCTGCGTCAGTGCTCGGGGAGATGCGAATGAGGGCCCTACACCTGCCAGAAAGGCCGCCGTGGAAAAGGCGGGTAATCCCGCGCTGGGTGAGACGGGTGTTGGGATAACAACTTACTGGTGGGCATGTCCACTGTTACCATCGCTTTGGAAGACTTTTCGGCAGCTTTGGCTGAAACAGGACGTGCACAGACCTTTCACCCAGCAATTTTATTTCTAGGTATATACCCAACAGAAATGTGCACACGCATTCACCAAAGGATACGTACCGCACGAGAATGTTCATAGCAACACTATTTGCAAAACACGGAAACTACCCAGATGTGCATTAATAGTAGAATGGATCAGGCCTGGCTGGTGTGGCTCAGTGGATTGAGCGCTGGTCTGTGAACAGAAAGGTTGCAGGTTCGATTCCCAGTCAGGGCGCATGCCTGGGTTGTGGGCCAGGTCCTCAGTCAGGGGCACAGGAGAGGCAACCACACATTGATGTTTCTCTCCCTCGCTTTCTCCCTCCCTTTAAAAATAAATAAATAAAATCTTTTAAAAAATACTAGGATGGATCAAATAAAATCTGGTATAGTCACACAATGGAGAACCACACAGCAAGACAAATAAATACTGTACAAACTGCAGGCAGCAACACGGATGAACCCACAGATGTAACACTGAATGAAAGAGGCTGCCCGGAGAGGAGGGCCTGGTCCCATGGAGAGCAAAAACAGGTCCCGGGCAGGGACGTCCCCACCGCGGCTCCCTTTGTGGGGAGTTAGAAGGGGACACAAGGGGACTCCTGCGGGGCGTTCTTTTTTGTCTGGGTACCAGTACACGCTGTGTTCATTCCGTACACAAGTATGATTTTTGTGCACATATATGTTATATTTGAACAGAAAATTGCAAGCCCCAAAATAAGTTATAGGTAATCATACGAAGTCAAAGCAAACACATCATCACGTGATGAAAGCAAGTGCAGAAATGTATATTGCATACCACCTTTTTTTTATCCTCACTCAAGGACATTTTTTCATTGCTTCTAGCGAGAGGACAAGGGAGAGAGAGAAACATCGATGCGAGAAACATCGTTCAGTTGCCTCCCACAGGCGCGCCAACCAGGATGGCACAGGCCCCTTCCGGGGATGGAACCCGGGCACGCGGCCCGACCAGGAATCAACCCGCAACCTTCCCGTTACCCAAAGACGCTCCAGCCAACTGAGTTACACCAGCCAGGGCTGCCGCCTTCTGTTTTTAGACAATGGGAAGAGGTGGTAATTACACGTGTGTGGGCGTGTGTACTCATGTATCTGCTTAGCATACAACATCCCTGGAAGGACGTGGACGAGACTGCCATCAGCCTATTGCCTTTCAGAGGGGGTCTCTGCATAAAGGTCTTACCCAGTAAATATATTTTTTAAATTATCAAAGAGTTTGCACAAATGAAAACGTTTAGAAAAAAAAAATGAGCGCCTAAAAATTTCGTGGAAAAAAAAGACCAATGTTCGCAAGTACGCGGAAGCAGCGCCATCCACAGGCCACCTCTGCAAAAGGCTGAGTTTGGGGTTCTTAGGGTTTCTCTTGGGGTCTAAGAACTGTAAGGGGCGTCCGGGTGGGCTCACCTGCAACCCACCCCCTCACCGATAGGGAAACGGAGACCCCGAGAGGTCGCGCAGCACGCAGGCACCTGCCGGTCCCGCCCCAACGCCGCGCACGCGTTCGGTTTTCGCATGTAGGTAGCGCGGTGGGGCTTTGGAGTCAGGTGGGAGTGGAAGGTAGTGTGACGTTTGCGTGTCACAGTCTCTGAGCAGGGGCTCCTCGTTTGAGAAAATGGGGGAAATGACCCCCACTTCATGCTGAGGCTGTGAGGAGCAGAACCCGGGGAGTGGGCAGCGGCTGTCGGACCGCGTGCGCCGAGTGGCCAGCACTTGCGGTCAGCCGGGCAGGGACCCGGCCGGAACCTCCGCCCGCACTGCTGCAAGACAGACGCACGGTGGCGCCCGTTCCCCACAGGTCCCCGAGGTCGCAGCCGCCTAAGGCTTTGATCGCCAGAGGGAAGCGGGGAAGGAGGGAGGGAGCAAACTACGTAGCTTTGCGCACAGGGACACACAGCGGGGCCGGGGTGGAAGGGTGAACTCGGGGTCCCTGCTCTAGGAGGCAGGACTGGAGGGGCTGGGGGGGCCAGGAGGAGAGGAAAGGGGAAATGGTCTCCATCTGGGATTACCGTTTGGGGTTCGATTTTAGGATCTTGTCGTGTGTTGAACGGTGGCCCAGAAAAGACAGGTTCACCTGGAAGCTGTACATGGGACTTTATTTGGAAAAAGAGTCTTTGCAGATGTAACTAAGATAAGGATTTCAACATGACCCATTCCTGGATTGTCCCCAGTGGGCCCTGAACCTGACGAGTGTCTTTATCATGGACTCAGAGCCTGCATCGTGGCACCCAAGGCCCCCCAACTCCTGACCCACCACACCCACTGCTTTCCAAACACAGGCTCTCTCACAACTCTAAACTTTTGCTTTTGGTGGCCCTCTTTCAGGGTTGCTGTCCCCTTGTGGGTCCCCTGGGCAACCCGTACACACACCCTCCAAGGACATCCTTAAATGTCCTCTTCTAAGCATATCAGTACCAGCGGCTCCCAGCACGCCCAGGCTCCCCACCCGCCTCAGGCTCTGAGTCTGCTCAGTCACTGTCCCATCACCGCGGGCTCGGCTCTGTGTCCCCACCGGTCCACCTCTCCTGGCCTGTCCATCCCCAGTGTAGGCACCCCCATCCCTCACCACCAGGACCCTGGTGCCACCTCCTCACTGGTCTCCCGGCCCCAGCCTTGCCCCTCCCGTCCATCAGCACTCTGTGGCCTCGGTACTCACATCCCCCGTCACTTCTCTGCCCATGAGCCTTCACAGCTCCCTGCTGCCCTGAGGAGGATGTCCACGAGGAGTGACAGTACTTCAAAGACCCGAGCCCACCGATGAGCTGCCCACTTGGGCCTTTGCACAGGTCGTGCCCTCGACCCGGACGCCCTCTCCCTGTCTGCCAGACGCGCTCCAACCCCTGTCTCAGGCGGCCCCTTCTGCGGTGCCCACTGTCCAGTAGCGGCAACAGCTAACACGTCACCAGGCTGACCACACACCGGACGTTGTTTACGTGCTTTGCACATGTTAACCCTTAGAATTCTCCTAAGAATCAAGAGGAAGGCACCATTACTGTGTCCAGTTCACAGGTGGGAGAACTCACTCCCAGGTGGGAGAAGAACACTCCGGAAGTGGCAGAAGAATCTGAACCCAGCCTGCACTGACATGGGTCCTGGTGGGGGCCTCAGAACTGCGGGCCTGGACTGTTGGAACCCTCCCTGATCCGTGCCACAACCGCCCTGTCCCAGATCTGTCATTGTCCCTGGTGGATTCTGAATTTCGTCAACACGAGTACAGGGTGGTCTCCCCACCAGGAAGCTCCTGGAAAACTGCACTTCCCTAGGTCCACGGTAGCTGCCACAGTGTGAGGGGTGCAATAAACTAGAATGAATGAGTGAATGGTTTCCAGGGCTCCCAGGTCTGGGGGCGGGGTCTCATTCCCCCTCAAGGGAAAGAATAAATTATGCAAATGTTCTGGAGCCAGACCTTGTGCCTCCTCCCTTCCACACTCCCTCCCCCGGCCCCTCCCCCGGCCCCCTCCCAGGTTTCTGGGAGGGCTTGGGGCTCTCCTGAAAATGCCCCGGGCTCTCCAGCGGCCTGCTTCCTCATTACAGATGAAACTAGGGCTTAAAGCTGATGAATCACTAACAGCCCAGCCAGGGTGTGTTAGGGTGTCAGGCAGGAAAGGAGGAGCCACCTCCTCATCGACCTTCCCTAATCCTGCCACCCCCAATTTTGCCATCCCCAAGTGACCTCCCAGCCTCTGGAGTCTCCCTGCCACCGGCTGGAAAGGGGCCTAGCCCTGCATGCAGATGAGTTTCAGCAGCTCCTAGACTGTCCCCCCTCCCCACTCCCAGGTCTCGAAGAACCAGCCACCAGAACAGTTCCCAAACCCTGGTCTGGGCAACTCAGTGTTGACGCCCAGGGAGGTGCTGTGTCCCCATTTTAGACTCAGAGAAACCAGTTCAGGGAGAAGGAAGTACCTGAGACCACCATGGGAAGTAAGTAGGACACAGGAAGTTGAATCCCACCTTTCTGCCTCTCCGGGTGGTCTAAAGCAGGACCAGTCACTTTTTGATTCAGGGGTCACAGCCTTAGAGGGCAAAGAAGTATAGTAAGTATTGATTCCCAGCTCCAAGCCACCTGGAGACATCGTATCAACTGTCCCAAGGGATCAAGGCAGGTGGGGAAACTACAATCCCAAAGGCCCAAGTCCAAGGTCAACTCCCAGATTGACTCCTGACAAGTCAGTGACAGTGTTCTCTTGATCTTGGGCACGTTTCTTAGCTTCCGTAGGCCTCGGTTTCCCCATCAGTGAAACGGGAGCAACTCTAGACACCTACGTGTAGATCATTGTAAGGTCCTAGGAGTTAACGCAGGAAGGGCTCAGTGAAGAGCGGCTTTTTTCAAGAGTCCTGAGAAGGAGTGGGTTCCCAAGGAGGAAGCATGTGGAGTGGATCCTTGTTGTCATCAGAGAGGAATGCTCCCCACACCTGTCTCTGAAAGGCTGGGGCTTCCTTATAAGTCCCGAGGCCTGTCCCACCCGGACCTGCCAGGACAGCGTGTGGGGGGTGGGAAGCGGCTATTTTAAACGAGAGCCCAGGGGGTCCCTTGGATCAGGCAAGTCTGGAAATCCCAGGGACTGAGTATCAAGCCTCGTTTTGAAGACTCCTAGTAACACCTTCCGCCCACCTGTCAGCACGCCGTTGGAAGAAAACCAACTTTCTCTTTCCCCCAATTAGTGATCATACTTGTTAACTGGAATAGGCGCTCCCGAGTGCCAGGTGCTTTGCTAAAGTAATTCCATCCACCAACAGGCCTCTGAGATAGGTTCTGTCTTTGGCCCAGCTTTGCAGGGGGAAATGGGCCAGGGACGTTAATAACTGGCCCAAGGTCACACAGCGGGAACCAGCCAGAGGCAGGACTCTTCCCCGCCACAGGGTGGCCTGTGCCTGCGGCCCGCGCCCTGGGGCGGTGCTTACTTGCTCCAGCCCAGAGCGGACCTGTCAGGAGCTGGAAAGCCTGCAGTTTGGGCAGCCTTACAGAGCCAGAGGCCTGGGTCCCGGTCCCAGACTCCAGGCCCTTCTCTTCACCATGTCCAGTCGGCCACACCAAGTCCCCGTGGTTCCTTTATGCTACTGCCCTCCACCTCCTGGCCTGGGGCAAAAGAGGGCGCTCCAGAGCCAGAGACAGAGCCCAGGCCTTGAAGACAAAGGATCTCATCCCCTACCCCCAGCCCCACCCCATGCCTGCACTCCTACAAATCTCTCACTCCCTCACTCGAATGTTCCCCCAGCCCCGTCCTGTTACTGGCATTTCTGGGGAAATCCCGTGCCTTTAACCAGACTTTCCTGGGGCATTGCCCAATTTTAGGCTTCTATGTTGAGAGGCACCTTCCTCCAGGAAGCCCTCTCTGACTACCTCCTCTGTGTTCTCTGACTCCTCATCACCACCACCCTCTAGGGAATGACTGCGTCAGGCACTGACGATGTTGTGTCCTAGGAGTCTGTCTCCAGGTACTGGGGGAGTGGGGAGCCGAGACAGACAGGTGTTGCTCACCTCCTTCTGGGTTAGGTAGGGGAAGAGAGGCAGGAAGGGTTTCCCTCTTTATGGCCTCTTCCAGCTGGCCTTGACCCTCAGGCCTTTGGTCAATCAATACCAGTTGGGCAACCGTGGAACGGAATGGCCAGGGCCGCCCGGGGGGTGGCAGGGAGGACAGGGCTGTTCGTCACCCCAGGGCAACTTTGGCCAGCCCCACCCCTCCTGCTGCCCCTGCCCCGCCCCACCCCTGCCCCTGCTTGGATCCCAGGCCTGGAACCGGAGGGATTCTTTGAGGTGAAGAGATGTCTTGGCCCAAGTGAGGCACAGAGGCAGAAGGGAAATTCCAGAACCAAGGCTGACGGAGCTCGCTGCGGCCCTACCGCTGCTCCCCACACATGAGAGGCGGAGGCCGCCAGAGCCTGTTCCAGCCAGAGATGAAGCCCTGTGGCCCCAGCGGGGGCAGGATGGGGTCTGGCCTCCTCCTTCCCGCTCCCTCAGCCCCTCCCCCATGGAAGCAGGGCAGGGCGCCCAGACTTGGAGGGGGCTGGGCCCTGGAGCCGTGGATGCTTCCTGCGGACATTCTGGACATTCGACTCCCACATTCCTGGCCATTCCTTAGACTCCTCAGTCCTCCTCCCTTCTGGCCCTCCCCACAGTGGGGGAGGGCGGTAGCCTGGGTCTGTGCGGGCTGCCTGGGGCCTGTAGGGATGTGTGGGGGCCTCTCTGGGAGCGACTGAGGTCTAGACTAGAGGGGCCGCCAGGAGGCCCGTCCGAGGCACCGCCCCAGGGGTCTTTGTGATTCTCATAAACAGGAAATGCCCCCCCACCCCTGCAGACAGGCCCCTGTGTGTGCAGATGCTGGGCTCTGGAGCCCCAGCGGCCCTTGACCTCTCCGGCTGCTTCCTGTTAGCTGGGCCAAAGGAGAGAGAGGGAGACAGCAGCAGCCCGAGATGGGGAAGAGGCAGCCTGAGATGGGGGGAGGCCCGAGGGAGTGTGCGCACAAAGGAGAAAGGCACGGAGAGGCCAGGCTTGCCTGGCGCATAGTAGGCACTCAATCATAATTTGCCCTGAGGTTGGGTGAGGAGGAGAGGGGCCTCTCTGGGCAGAGCAGCACAGCTGGAGGAAAGAGTGGCTGGAGGTTCCCACCCTGTGTTCAGGGAGGCCTAGCACACAGTAGGTGCTCAGTATATGCGAGACCATTGTTTAGGATAGGTGGGGAGGGAGCGCTCTTAGGAAAGCACCACTGTTGGCGGGCGAGGAGAATGGGGCTCCCGTGGCCTGGCTGCTCCCTGTGGGTAGACAGCCTCCAAGCCTCAGCATCCCATTGTCCCTGTCTGGCCCCCACCCCGCCCCGTGGCCGGCTGGGCCAGGCCACTGTCTCAAGGCCCTTTATTTATAAAATCCCTGCGGTGTTCCCACCCCAAACCGAAGGAGCAGTGCCAGCCACAGATCCGCCTTCGGCCTGGGCTCGGGGCCCAGAGGCCCGGGGGTGGGGCATCCGGCCACCGACAGCTGCCGATGCAATTCTGGGAGGGCTGCAGGCCGGGAGGGCTGCCTGAGCAGGGCGAGGAGGCCCGAGCTGTCAGCCCGGAGGCCCGCTGGGGTGGCAGCTGGACCCTGTATGCGGGAGCCGGCGGCTTATTCTTCTGCAAAGCGAAACTTCGTCCCCCTCCCAGTGCACGAAACGGACACTGTGTGTGCACAGCACCCCCTGTGCGTAAGGGAGGAGGCGCGGCCTCTACCTTGTGGCCAGGACCGGGGAGCGGGGCTGGCAGTTCTGGAAAGAACCCCCGACTGGCTCCCTTCCTTCCTGGCTGTGTGGCCTGCGGCAAGTCATTTGCCCTCTCTGAGCCTCAGGCTCCTCCCTGTAGGATGGGACAATAGTAGCTACCACCGAAGGCTGTGGCCCATCTCCAGACCGAGCGATGGACAAGGCAGTCACCGTCCCTCACAGAACCTGACGTCCTGCGGAGACGGTTCGGTTCTGCCGTGTGAACAACAGAGGCTGCCTGCGGGGCAAAGGGTGGGAGGGAGAAGTGAATTTGGGTGGGTGGTCTGGCAGGCTTCTGAGAAGGTGACACTTGAGCTGAGCAGGGGGTGGCCTTTCACTCATCGGGGGAAAAGTGTGCTGGGCAGAAGGAACAGCAGTGCGAAGGCCCCGAGGCAGGAGGTGGCGGGTGACCTGAGATAATAGGTATGGAAGGAATTTGCCAACCCTCAAGGGCTTTGTACATCCAGAAAGTGGTGTCATTATTGCTATTGTCACAGTGTCAAGCCTGCCCCAGGGAGGAGGCAGGGGTGTCGGGTAGACTCGTGCCACAGCTGCTAGCTGCCCCTGCGTCCCATCCCCTCCCCTCACCCCGCCCAGGGGAGACCGGGCTGGCAGGCTGGCTGCTGCGTGTGGGCCCTCGGACTACAAAGGGTGTTCACTCCTGCCCAACTGGTTCTTCTCCTTTGATCCTCCCGAAAGCTATAATAAGCAGCCGGGCTTATTGCCATTGCACCCATCAGATGGGCAGGGAGACTGAGGCGGGGAGGGGATGGGCACAGGGCGTGGTGGCAGCTTGAGAGACCACCGAGCTCATCCGTGGGAGAGCCGGGCCACGTGCCCAGCGGCTGGGTTCCCGGGCTGAGCCATTCATCTTGCGGTGTCCCCTTGGGCCCCTGGCCTTGATCCC
>CM052539.1:6497864-6551570 GCA_028533065.1 Trachops cirrhosus | reverse complement strand
CCGTTAACTCTGAGTGTTTTCTATTCAAAATGCTGCTGCCTCAAGTCCATTGGCACACGAAGGCTGACTACATCGTGACAACTTATTTTAGGGTGGATTCGCGGAGTAGAATTTTCCTGGAGCCCCGGGTTGGCGAGCCGGAGGCTTTTCCATCAGAGCTGGCGGGGGCCTTCGGGCAGGGTGCGGGGAGGCTGGCGCAGCCGAGGGCCCGCCCGTGCCAGGAGCTGACGGGTGGCTCGCTGCCTGGTGCTTACACAGGACACCGCCTGCCGTCCCCTGCCTGCCCCAAGAGAAGAATGGTTTCCTCATTCTGTCCCCAAGGAAGTGAATTCCTTCTCAGCCTTTCTCCCAGGGCTGCGGTGAAACCCTTGCAAGATAAGGAGTTCTCAAATGCTTTCTACACGGAAACGCTCCAATCAACAAAAACTACGCCTTGTAAAGGTGGTATTTTCCTGATTGTAAGAGTAATTCTAGCTCACTGGAGAAGGTTTTGGAAAGTGCACAAAGTAAAAAGAACTTCAAAGTTCACTTGTTTCAGAAGAAATGTTTAAAGACAAGGGACACCTTTCTGAATTGTGTACTTTTCTGTGTGTGTTTTTTACATCAATGAAAGGTAGAAAGGAAGAAAGGAAGAAAGGAAGAAAGAAAGAAAGAAAGAAAGAAAGAAAGAAAGAAAGAAAGAAAGAAAGAAAGAAAGAAAGAAAGAAAGAAGAATCATCTGCCCTTGCATCTCCACGCTTATTCTCTTAACAATGCCCACCTTCTGCACTTCAGAGAACGCTTTCTCCCTCCCTCTTCGCAATAAGCTCAATGAGCTCTCGGGTAATCTTTGTTATTACTCCAGTTTCCAGAGAGTTAACAAAGGCTCCCAGGGCATATACAACCAGTGAGCAGCAAAGCTTGCCTCGTCTACCAACCCGTCGCTCCAATCACTCTCAAAGCATGCAACGCTGCCCTCCTGTAGTGAGAGGAATATTTGACCTCCAGGAGTATGACCTTAAACCCTTTGGGCGGTGGCAGCCTCTGAGGTGGCCCCTGGTATTCGCACCCTTGAAGGACTGGCTCCCCTTGAGGGTGGCTGAACCCAGGACTCTGTTCTAACTAGTAGAATACTAGAACATAGCAGAAGCAATGGGATGTCACTTCCAAGGTCAAGTTACAGAAAGAAAAATCATCACAAGGCTGTGTGCTCTCTTTCTCCCCACCCTGTCCTATCCTATTCCTCTCTCTCTCCCTCTCTCTCTGTCTCTCTCTCTCTCTCCTCCCTAGCTCTGGAGGAAGCAAGCCAGTCAGCCATGTCACGAGTAGTCCTATGGAGAGGTCCACGTTCCAAGGAACTGCCGTCTCCAGCCCACTGCCAACGAAGACCCGAGGCCTGCCGACAGCCATGGGAGTGAACTTGGCAGTGGATCTCCCGCACTTCAGCCAGCGCCGTGACTGCAGCCTTGTGGAGACCCTGAGCCAGAAGTCACGAAGCGAAGTCCCATCTGGAGTCCTAACCCACAGAAACGGTGAGAAGCGTGTTTCTTATTTTAAGTCCCTACGTTCTGGTTAATTAGTTACACAGCAACAGGTAACTAATACACTTGGCCAAACAATTGTTATCGGAAGTTGGTGGGAGAAATAATACTAATGAAGACCTTCTGACTAAAGAATTTCAGTCCATGCAGGTCCTGAGGCATTCTACTGTCTGGATCTTTTTAAAGGACCAGCAATGGTTTCATTTCCTTCCTTTATGCTCACTAGCTTTTCCTTTTAGTGTTTTTTTTTATTTTATTGTTCTTTTTCTAGCTTCTCAAGTGGAATGTCTAGTTCATTAGTTTTTCATCTTCTGTTTTTATTAATAAGTGCATGGAAGGTTATAAACTGCCCCCCACCACCGTGGCCACCTCTGATAGGTTTTGGAATGTTCATCTCAGTATTCCAAATGCTACCCTTGAATTACACCAGATGATCAGAAAGTTGTTCTCAGCACATAGTAAGTGCTTAATAGACCATGATTGATTGACTTATTGAATAGCAATAATAATAATATTAATGGTCTTTGGGGAAGAGTTGGAAAGTGAAACGTCAATAATACAGGACTAGCTAAGTAACGACGCTATGAAAATATAAACGAACTGTTATGCAGCCATCAAAATCACATTTCTTGGAGGCCCCCTGTGGCCACATCTCCTCGCTGACGGTGCAGCGTTACGTGCGCAAAGCAGCCGCAGAGGCGGGGTCCCAGGACCTCAGGACGGGCCCTCACTGACTGCACGGGAGGCCCCAGGGAGGCGACAGAGCAGAGCAGCCACAGCACAGCAGCCGGTGCGAACACCTCTGGGTGCCCAGAGGCACATCGCCGAGCCGGCCACCCAGGGTGTCCCTCACGCAGCCCAAACACGTACGACTCCATTGAAATGCACAGGATGGAGGGCCGCCATAGAGGGAAAGGACAAAATATGGGTGGGCCTTAGAGAGACCGAGTCTAGCAGGGGAGACCAGCTTGGGCACAGGAAACAACTAGAAAATGATTCCTTGCCCCCCAGTGGAAGGCTCCAGAAAGTCCCGACTCCCAGGGCAGGAAGGAGACCTCGAATGTCATTTGAAGGACGACCTGGGACTGGACTCTTGGTCCCACCATTTACTCACTGCTGCATGACGCCAGTCCCAGTGAGATAACCTCTCTGAGCTCGGTCTCCTCCTCTGTAAACCAAGAACAATCGGTGCTGTGAGGATCAGGGAAATAGAGCCCGGCATTTTGTTAATAGTTAATAGATAGCATTTGTTACCACTCGCAGGGGCCCAGTGTCCCACCTGCGTTGTCTGTGGGGGGGGGGCAGCTCACCCCCAGCTGGAGCTGTATCGGAGCACTCAGGCCTGTGCCCCCCAGGTCCCCACTATGGCTTTCCTGTGCCTGAGGCACTTCCGCGTTCGATGGCCCCCCTACACTAAAAAAATATTTATATAGTATACATAGGCGTACATAAACACACACACATACGTGTAACTATATTTTACAACTGCATCGAATGAATCTATCAATGTTACATAGTAAAACATTTTCTTCGTCCTAAAAGTTCAGTTTCTTCTTCTGATTTTACGAGACATTAAAACATTCCAGCGGCCCCTAAAGTGTCCTGCGTCTGAGGTCTTGTGCCCACTGCACCTCGTGGAGACGTCAGCCCGTGGCTTCCAGCACCTGTGCCCGTGGCCTCCTGCTGTTGCGGAGTTGGGCCTTGAGGTCCTGAGGTCCTGAGGTCCCCGCCTAGCCTGTCTCCTTTCCTGTCCTTTTCCTCCCAAAGAACAAAGGGATCAACACATCCCCCATCTGCCTCCCTCCCTGCCCCTCCCCAACATCCTCTTTAGAAGATGACAGTGAGCAGCAGAGGGGGTGGGGCACAGAAAGCACTGAGGGTGAATGTCACCCTGGCCAGGTGGCTCAGTTAGAACATCGTCCCGACACCCAAGGTTGCGGGTTCGATCCCCGGTCAGAACACATACATTTATCAACGGATGGATGCATAAATAAGTGGAACAACAAATTGATCTTTCTTTCTTTCTCTCTTTCTCCTTCCTTTCTCTCTCTAAAATCAATAAATTTGAAAATATGTTTAAAGGGCGGCTGTCGAGTCCTGGCTTTGTCACCTACAAGTTGAATAGCCACAGCACATCACTTCAAACCTCAGTTTCTTCATCTGTGAGAGGGAGCTCATAGGACCTTCCTCACAGGGGAAATGTGAGAATTTGTTTAAATTTTTTAATTTCAAAAGTTAACCTATGTACCATGTGGGGCACATAATAGATGCTCAAAAAATAAATCCATTAAATTTATTATTCTGTGCTTTCTTCTTCTGGGAGAGAATTTCTAAATGGGTAAATGTTTCACCCGAGAGGATGAAGGCAGGGGTCCAAGCAGACACTGGGGGGTGGGGGGATTTACAAATGAGTAACAGAGGGGACTAGCATCCCACTGCCTGGACACTCCTCCCTGCCCCCAGGGTGTGTCTTCCTGGGGAGCCTGGGACCAGATCACGGGGGAGTGAGAAGGAAGACGCTGGTGTCAGCCAGATGCACCGCCCCTCTAGGGGGCCAGGCACTCACACCAGCGAGCCAGGGGCCCTGTCTCTCCTGCACCAAGCTGGGCGGGGCTTGTGATCTGTGCTTCCCAGTCTCTATGCTGATCAAAATCCCTCCCATTCCCGAAGCCTGTCTTCAGGTGTGTTAGCCTCAGGCCCAGTGAGGCCTTTCTTGCCCTGTGTGACCTTGGGCAAGTCACATAACCTCTCCAGGCTTCAGTGTGACCACCGGTCAAATGGGAACTGTGACTGTCACACCTGACAAGGTGTATGTGAGCCTTAAGGGCCAATGTATGTGAAGCACTGAGCGCACTGCCAACCTACGATCAGTGCCGAATAAATGTTCGCTGCCGTTAAGTATCGTCTTCAAGTCTGCTTGGGTGTCCAGACTGCCGGAGCGGAGGTCCAGCCCTGCTTCTCCTGCTCTGCCCAGATGACTGTCCTCCTAGGGACTTCCACAGAACCCGTGACTCACCCAGCCCCGGTGCCTTCCTTGTTTAACTGGATCCCCTGTTTCAATGGCCCTCCTCTGAACCCCAGCTGCTGGCTGCACTCCTGGCTGGCACCCCTCCAGGATCGCGTGGGTCCCCTGGAGCTCTTGGGCCACCCTCACCTTACCTGGAACTGGGGAGAGGCATTGAGGGGGGGAAGGAAATTGGAGAAGGGGAGGAGGAGGGGATGGGCCACAGCCACTTGGAATCCCCCTTCTCCATTCCACCCCCACGACCCTTCCCCCACCTGGCGAGGTCTTTGCGAAATGGAAAAGACCACGCCCTGCTCTCCAGCTCTAAACCCTCCAGTGGCTTCTCCTCACCTGAGAACAAAACCCAAACTCCCCTCTTGGCTGACAAGGCCCGCCTGACCTGGTCCTGTCCACCTTGCTGCCTCATCTCATCCCACGAGCCCCCAGCCATGCTGACCCCTCTGTCCCCTAAATTCACCACGATTATTCCCGCCTCCAGCCTGTGGCCTTGTTGTTCTCTCCAGGGAGAACTCTTCCTCGGTTCTTGGCTGCACCTTATCGTGTTGACCTTAACGCCAAGGTGGGTGGATGGATAGGTGGGTGGATGGTTGGTTGGTTGGGTGGTTGTGTGGCTGGACGGTGGATCCGCAGCAGGAAGCACTTATCATAGCGCCCAGAAGGGCAGACATTTCTGAAGGTTGCCATGGAACAATTCAGAGCCTTATCACTTCCTCCTCGACCCCCTCCCACGTATTATCTATGCCCTTTGGACAGGGAATCTCCTCAGGGTCACACCTTCCTGCACACGCTCTTGGTGCTGGGTGGGTTTATGGAAGAGACACCCATTTGTCCTGCAGAGGATACGGTCCTGCCCAAGGGTTGTAATCCAGATGCTTCCAGCCCCACGGATTCGCCCATCACTGTGAGCAGGTCTCGAAGGCGTACCCGGCTTTGCTGTCCACAGGGAGAATGGATGGCTCGGGCCTGGGAGGAGGAACCCCGCTCAGGGCCGGGTCTGCCCTCCCGGGGAAGAGCAGCCCAGGCCCACCAAGTAACAGGAGGAGCTCACTTTCCTTGTTTAATTTTCAGAGAGATGCTCTCTATGCAAAATAGTCCTCTTGCCACTCACCAGAAGCAGAACACAGAACATTATGGTCTCTTCTGGGCTCGGCATACACGATCTGACACATGGAAGGTGCGCAACTATTATTATTCTGTAGTTAGCGCTAATGACTGGCTTTGCTGAATGTTTCCCAAGCAGGGAAAGGCCATTGCAGGATCCCTCGTTTCTGGGCACAGACGCCCCAGGCCTGGGTCTCCCCACTTGCCACAGGAGGGGCTGGGGGCAATGACCTTCCAGCTCAATGTCTGGTGATCTCTGGGTCTCAGTTACTCCCTCTGTGTCCACCACCCACCTCACAGGCTGGATATCCCACGGGCCTGCTCGCAGACTTGGGAGCCCTCCCGCTGCAGAATTCTAGAGGCCCCACCCCCTTCCTCCCATTCCCCACACCCTGTGTCCGCAGCCCAGGCTATGAGAATAAGGTCTCACCATTTCAACCCTCACGCATTGCTGGTGGGGATGGAAAGTGGTGCAGCCGTTGTGGAAAATACTCCCACAGTTCCTCAAAGCTTAGAAGTACTCCATGACCCAGCACTTTCACTCCTACGGGGAGTTGAAAGGAATTGAAAAGAGGGCCTCGCACAAATACTTCTCTACCATCGTTCATAGCGATGTTATCCCAACAGAGAGCAGATGAGCTCATGGACGAAACGCGGCCTTTACACACAGTGGGATATGAAGCGCCGGCGCGCGCCGCAGCGCGGATGAAGCCGCAAAACGTTAAGCTCAGTGAAGGAGAGCACAAAAGCCACACAGTGTGCGATTCCAATTAATGAGTATCTGCGATAGATACATTCACGGGGACGGAGAAGAAGTTAGAGGCTACCGGCGGCGGGGGAGCGGGAATGGGGAGCGGGGATGGGGGACCGCTGTCCTACCAACGCCGGAGTTCTGATTGGAGTTCTGATGAAAACCTCTTGGAGATGGATGGTGATGGCTGCGCAGCATTGTGAGTGCAATTAAGCCACTGAACTGTGCACTTAAAATGGTTAAAACAGAAAATTTTAGGCTATATATATCTTGCTAAACTTTTTTACATTCATAGTGTAAGGTACACATTCCGAATTACCACGTACGGAGGCCATGAGGGTGAAGAGGGCTGCTGGCAAAAACGGGTTCATTTGAGTGACAGTGCTGGGGGAGGGCTCTGCTGCGCCCCGACCACCAGGAAGACGGGCGAGTGGGTCGGACAGCACGCGAGCCTGAGACAGCGCTGCAGACAGAAGGGTCAGAACCGAAGCTGTCCTGCTTCGGGCACAACGTGAGAGGCAGGGTTCTTAGGGAAAGACAAAAATGGGGGGGGGGGGGGACAGAGGCAGCAGGAAGAGAGGAAGACCAGCTGTGGAATGGGTGGACTCCGTTAAAAATGCCATAGGCACGGGTCTAGAGGAGCCGTGGAGGGCTGTCGAGGACAGGACGGGTGGACATCACTCCTTCGTGGAGGCACCAGGAGTCAGAGCCGACCCAGGACCCGGAACACGCACATCCCCCAAAACAGTGAACTGTACACTTACAGTGGACGAGTCCTGTGTTATGTGAATTATATCTCAGTAAAGCAATTTTAAAAGTCAGAGCTTCCCTGGAATTCATAACGCCAATTTATTTCACTTATTTTCCTTGTAAGCCCCCTTTTGGAGGCCGGTTCCAGGCACAGGGTGCGGGCGCTGTGTTTTAGGAGGCGGTGGAAGGGGTAACCTCTGTCTAGGAGAGAGAAAGCATTTGCCTCCTCCTGCTGGCCACTAAGAGAACAATCTAAGTCAGGAAGAAAAATACCTTGTCAACTGCTAGGCATCTTTCTCAAAAAATGAAAAATTAAGATACGTGTGTGATTTAAAAATACTTCATAGCCCCGACCGGTGTGGCTCAGTGGGTTGGGCATCGTCCTGCAAATCAAAAGGTCACCAGTTCGATTCCTGGCGGGGGCACATGCCTAGGGTGCGGTTCTGTTCCAGGTTGGGGCTTAGGAGAGGCACCTGATCGATGGTTCTCTCACATCGATGTTTCTCTCCCTCTCTTTCTCCCTCCCTTCCCCTCTCTCTAAAAAAATAAATTAAAAAAAAAAAACCACTTCACAAAAGCCAAAAGGCTTTTGCAGGAGCAGCTAGCTTCCCTCCTACCCCAACCACCAAGCCACCCAGAGGCGAGCACCCTTCTCGTGCTCCTTTCCAGATATTCCTCGGGCCACACGGGTGACAGCGTGCCAGACACACGGTTCTGCACCTTGGTCTCATTCCCATAACGCTGTATCTTGGAGATTGTCCCATATCGGTAAAGCACTTTTCTCTTTTTGAATCCTGGGTCTGACTAATCTGAGATCCGACTAATGGGAAGTTGAGCTGGACATCCACTTAGTTTGAATTTAGTGGATTGTAGTTGTAAAGTTCACAGTCACTTCTGGGAATAGTTAGATGGTTGCTAGCCCTAGTCCTAATCTAAAGAATGGTTTCCAGAAACATTCTTAATACTCACACCCCCTCTGCTGATTCACCTGGTGTCCTGACCAAAAGGTGCAGGGACAAAGGTCATGTCACTACATCAGCACGCCATACGTCCTAGGCACCCGACGTGGGAAGACTGTGACCAGAGGAGGAGAACCAAGGTTTGCACCATCTGCAGCCAGAAGCTGGTCTGAGACACGTGACATCACAAGTGGAGGGGTCAGTGCCCACTGACACCTGTCACCACGGAACTGCACGCCGTTGGGGAGACCACCAGCAGCACAGCAAAGGTAACTACGAATGCGCCGAGTGTAAATGAATGCACAACGCACTTGGTTCTTTTTGGCTGGGGGTCATGTGCAGTGGGATGGACCAGAATCCCCGGCTGCAGGGCACAAACTGTAGCAGCGCCGCCGACGCGAGCGTGCCTGTGTGTGACGTCGAGCATCCTCGAGGTCACGACCCGCGGGGCTGTGTCTCGGCACCTAGCATGTCGTGGAAACGTGGCTTTCCCAAGTTGGACAGCATTAAAATTCTAAGACTTGCACGACATCATCAATAACAGGTTATGAATCTGAGAAAAACTTTTGTAAAACAAAAGCATATTTTTTTATCAAACACGCTGGGAGTCTGACTTTTCTTTCTCCTTATAGAAAATGCAATAAAATCACTGCTATATGAAGCATATGCAGCCCAAAAGTATAGGAAAATTGTATTAGAGTGGCATGTCAAGTAGTTAAATCAAAATGTCTCATTGTTCTGATATCACAGTTATGGTATTTGTCAGATTTTTAAAGTTTGTAATCTATAGGAACTTATTTTCACACTCTAAATACATAATTTTAAGTGTGAAATTCAACATATGCATGTATACACGTATGCATGTATATACACATATGTTGTCTGTGCATACATGCATGTGTGTGCACATGCTGCATGTATGTATGTGTGTGCACGTGTGTATACATATACATGTGTATCCTCAACCAAGGACATTTCTTCACTGCTTACAGAGAGAGAAGGGAATGGGAAAAACATTGATGTGGGAGAGAAATATCGATTGGCTACCTCCCGAATGTGTATGTGCTCAGACCGGGGATCGAACCCACAACACTTCAGTTACTGGATGATGCTCCGACCCACTGAGCCACACCAGCCAAGAATTTCACATGTTTTTAAAAGAGGGCTCCAAAGTCTTATGAACTTCAGGCTCTGTGATGCTTGCCCTCAGCTGGCCCTGAGGTAAGTGCGTTTCTGACCACGGATATGGTACCTGAGAAGCTCCGGGCTAAATAAGTGACCTCAAAGATTTCTTCCAGCTCCGGAATTCTCTTAACTGTGGGAAACACACCCTGTCCCCTTCCTCCCAGCAGCTGCAACTCTGACGGGAAGACAAGGAAGTCCTTTCCTGGAGCTTATCCAAGTCTTTCTCGCTGTATTTGGAGCCTTTGTCCCTTGGGAAGACAGGAAGGCAAAGCGCCAGTCTGCCGAAGTTCCCAGGGGAGAAGGGTAAACAGAAGCCTGAAGGTGTACGCTTTGGGGGAAGGGAAGAAAAGCGAATCGAACCAAAGCCCCAAACCTAGGAAACAGAATTGAGGGCTTCTCCGAATATAACAAGAGTAGTCACCATTTGGAGCCTTATTTAGCATTTATTGAGTGCTTACTGTATGCTAGGTGTTCTAGGCTATCTCTAATCTTCCGCCAGCTGAGGCTCCAGAGGTGAGTGATTTGCCCAAAGTCATGTAGCTCTGCCCTCTCCTGCCCTGCACACCCTTCCCTCCAGCCATGACAAACTTCCTAGGTTCCCAAAGATCTAACTTCCGGCAAACCGTCCCGCATCTAAGGGAGGAAATTCCTTCTCCTTCTTGAGCTCCCTGCTCAAGGGCACCTCCTCTCTATAGCCCCACCCCCGCACCTCCACGAGGATTGATCTGGCCCTCCTCTGCAGCACTTTGAAGTTACCCGTGTCGCGCGCTTGTCACCGCGCTGCCGGCTCACAGCGCCCTGGTGTGTGTCTTCCCGGCACCACCCAATCTAAAATTACATTGCTTATTTCTGTGTTTATTAGTTTGCTAGAATGTAAATTCCACGAGGGCGGTGTCTTGCCTCCCTTATTCACACCTATTCCCCAACACAGGACTTGGCACAAAGTGGGGTCTCACAGATTTTGTTTTCATGTGTAGTTTCTACCTCAAAACTATGCTACAAGCTCCAAGTCCCAGAGCACGTGAATGAGTGGTTCGTTGGCGAATTAATGAGGGCAATATTTGCATATTGCCTTCCTATTGGTGAAATCCAAGGTTCTTGTAGTTTCCTTCTAGCCAGTGGGGTGCAAGTCAGAGTGGCGGCCTCTACGGCCACACCTCCTGCAAGCCAGATACCAACCCTCCGGAAAGGGGTAGGGGTGGAAAAGATTGCTCAGGTTCTTCACGCCCCAACCCCTTATTCCTCTACTCCCAACCCAGTTGTCATGTTGGCGAGCAAGTGTGACCCGCCTTATATACCTGAGTGCCAGAGCAGGGAGAGGCTGAGGTTAGAAGAGCTGGGGTGAAGGGAGGCGGGAACCAGTGTCCCACTGAGCTGCAGAGATGGCCCACACCGTCCAGTCAGACCCCCTGGGTGAGCCTTTGTCACCCTGGTCGTGCCCATCTTGGACCTAAAGTTTTTGAGGAACCAGGGCAGGCAGGAGCAGGGGTCTCCTGGAGCAAGGGGTGCACTGAGCACAGGATGAAGCTATCTTTGGGTTGCGAATTCCTGGGCCACATCCCCAGAGAATCAAAGCTGAATATGAGGTTGTCCAGGAGCCTGCATTCTTTTTTTTCTTAATTTTTATTTTAATTGTTGTTCAAGTACAGTTGTCTGTTACTCCCATCCCAGCCCTCCCCGCCTCCCTCGCATTTCCACTCCCTGCTAGTTTTTGTCCATGTGTCTTTTATACTTGTTCCTGTAAACCCCAGGAGCCTGCATTCTTCATTAGCTGCCCAGAGGATTAAACCAGCAGAGTAGAGCCGGCAGTGCAACCTTGGAAATCAAGCAGAACTAGGTCTCGGTGCCCCACTGACTTGTGGCCTTGGTCAAGGTTTTCTCTAACCTCTCTGGACCTCAGTTTCCTCCTCTGTAAAGTGGGGGGGCTAATCCCTACTTCAGAGGTCTGATACATGTCACACAGCAGGTGAGTCAATAACTGGCAGCAAATTATCTTTATAATGGAATCAAAGCAAAGGCGGTGAAACAAACCATCACAAGGGAAATTCTCACCCATCCCCCAACACCACGTCATTGGACATGGAAAAGCCCAATGGCCAAGTTCACCACTGTAGTGGCCTCAGCCCTCTCCCTGCACACACAAGGTAGGACCCAGTTTCCTTTGAACCGAATCTTATTTTTGCTGTCCCCTTATTTCAGGTGATCCAGATTTTCTAGGAGAGCATTAATTGCAAACACTCAATTAGATCACCTTCTGTAACATAGGTATTTATATATGCCTTCCACCTAAAAAGGTTGTTCTTCTCTTTTTAAAGATTTTATTTATTTAGTTTTAGAGAGTGGAGGAGGGACGGAGACAGAGAGAGATAGAAACGTTGATGTGTGAGAGATACAACGATCAGTTGCCTCTCACACACCCATAAACAGGGACTGGCCCACAACCCAGGCATGTGTCCTGACTGGGAATCGAACCAGCAACTTTTTGGTTTGTAGGCCAGAGCTCAACCCACTGAGCCACACCAGCCAAGGTAAGGTCATTCTTTTCAGTAAAGAAAATGTATTAAACATACTGAGAACTAGGGCTAAATTTTAATACTTTGTGAGCCTTTTCATGTATGTAAAATCATAAATCAGCGCAATAATCTTCCTTACACTGTGTGGTCTAGTTCTGCTTTGGAAATGAGCCCCTCCCTGTTTCTGCACACCCACACAAGGAGTTCCAACGCTTAAACCCCATGCATCCCATCTTTCTGATGCCTGCTCTCTCTTCAGTACGAACTTTAAATGCAGAGACTCAACCTTCAGTTCAAATTCTGACTCTGGTCTTAGCTGGCCTCAGGACCTTTGTACCTGCTGCTCTCTCTGCCTGGACACCCTTTCTCCAGCTGGCTCCTTCTCAGCTTGAAAGTCTCATGGCCTCCAGTCTCCTCTCACCAGCTAGCTTGGATACCTTTGTAAATATCTCGGTGGGTTTTGTTTGCTTTTGTGTTTTTTGTCCTTTTAAAGGAAAGAACTTGGTCTTATGTAGGTTCTTGTGATGGAGGCTGTATGGGAACATTGGGCAAGCACCCCCTTACACAGGGCCTCAGAATCCTCTTCTGGAAAGCAGAGAGAATAATACCCAACTCTGAGGTCTGTGTGAGAATTACAGGAGACAATGACAGCCACGGCCTTTGCATCTTCACCTGGAAGAAAGAAGTAAGTTGGAGTCTGACTGTGGTCACAGGGGCTGGAGTGGAGGCCGTGTCTCAGCCTGTTCCCTGGACCTTCTACAACCCCCCAGGAAAGGATCGTATGCCTTCCCACGTAGCACTCCTCCAAGTTCTCTCCCCGCCTCCTCGTCCTCCTCTCCCACCCGTCCTCACGAGCATTTCCAGTGGTGGAGGGGTTTTCCGGGGAAAAGTCTGAGGTGTTAAGCCATTGGGGGCCAGCATGGGTCTGCTGATTAGAGCTGTTTCGAGGACAGCTCAGTTTTACTTGCCCTTCCCCTCCCAGGGGTTCCCAAGTCACTCAGAGCAACACGTTTGCCAGTGGTGGCGATGGGAAGGGGTGGGGGGGGGTGGCGCACAGGCTAAATCCCTGCACTTCCTGTTTTCTGTGTTAGTCCTCCTTCCTCTCCCCATCCTCAGGTTCCTCTTTCCACACCTTCTACCCTGACTCCCGGTCTGGGTCAGGCCCTACCTACAAAGGCACAGCTCCTGAGTGTCCCTCACCAATCCCCGTTCTCTGAGTTTCCCCGAGGCACAGCTAGGTCTTCGGTTAAGAGCACAACCTGGAGTGTGCGTGAGTGCACACGCACTCACTGTGCACTATTGAGCACTTTCCTGCACCCTTCTATCCATAAAACTTGTGAATAATAGTTTCTACGCATTCATTGATTCAACGCACGTTTGGTGAACACCTACTCTGTGCCAGTTACTCTTTCAAGCTTTGGGGATACATCGGTGAGCCAAACAGATACAATGCCTTTTCCTGATGGAACTTACATTCTGGTGGGGGAGAGAGATGAAGAAACACAATGAAGAACGGTGGAGATAAGTGCTAAGGAGACAAGTCCAGCAGAGAAAAGAGTAGGGATTGTGTGTTGGGGGCTTCAATGAGCAAACGCCTGCTCATTGAATTCTCGTAGCCTCGTTTCAGTTAAGAAGCCTGAGAAGCAGGGCAGTTGAGTGACTTGCCCTAGGCTATATGATTTAGAAAGCAGTGAAGGCAGAATTTGAACCCAGGTGAAATCAAATCTATGCTATCTTCAAAAAAATGACACCTGACAGGGTGTATATGCCCCAAACCAAGGCAGTGTGGCGGTTCTATTTCTGTAATAATTCACTTCAGTAATAAAAGAAACCAATTCTAAGTTCATATTATGTCACAACTTTTATTGAGAAATGCAATAAACATACATACCACTTTCCCATACAACTTCAAGGGCGGGCGGGGGAGAATTGAGAAACCCGTCCCAATTACCTGAATGGTTGAATTTGGGAGAAAAAACTGACCTAACATAACCTCGCATCTCCCAGATGAGGTCACTGCTGTTCTGCAAGTTGAATCGAGGCCGTTCGCAAGGTCACAACGAAGCAGAACTGGATTCGTCAGATTCCCTAGTCTCGGTTGCGCTTTAACCCTCCCAAGCACTGGGCGGCTGGAGAGGGTGCCACTCCCCGACGGGCCGCCAGGGGGCGACCGACTGCAATGACCTGGGTGAGCCAGACTGGGTGTGACGTCACCGGGTGTCGGGGCGCGGGTGGCAAAGGCAGACGAGAAGAGTCTTCCATAGAGGGAGAAATGGCGGGAGAAAAGGCCGCGAGGCTGGTTAGTCAGTCACCCTGCCCTCCTTGATTTCAGTCAGCCCCTCCCCCCTACTGCTGCCGCCTGGACCTCTCTAAAAGAAAAGCCTGACTTTGTCACCACCCGTGGTACCTCCAACATAGCTTACAAAAAAAAAAAACAAAAAACTAAAACTAAACACAGGACCTGCGTGATCTCGCCAGGGCCAACATCCTTCGGAGCCATATTGAAATAATTTCAATTCCCTGAACTCCATACTCTCTCTCCCCTGTAAGCCCTGAAACGTTTGATGGCCTCCATCTGTTAGGCAACACAGATAGTAAACCAAGGCAGGGAGGAGGAAGGTGGTTGGGGGTCCACAATGCCCAAAGGAAAAGCCCATAAAACAACTTTGGCTAATTGCCTGCCTCTGGTCACTGTCTGTTTTACAAGGGGGTCCCCAGTACTTACAGAGAGAACTCATAAATAACTTGGAGTAGCCACCTCAACTTTAATGAACCGCCTCCTCTCATCTATTTTACAGCAAGATGAACAAATGTGGTCTGGAGCAAGATAAGATGCTGGGCTAACAAGCCTCCACACCCACATTTAGGAGGTCACGTCCGTCCCTGGGGGAAGCTGCCACTGTCTTTACCCACCAATCTATATGCAACTCCCTCGCCCCCATCCTGCAAGCTCTATTAAGTCCTCAAGACAAAAGACCTGATGCTTTTTGCTGCCCAAGCCCATGCCTTTCTCCCCCACCTCAGCAAGGTCCACTCTCTTCCATCACAACGTATCACTAATAAACCCTGCTTACATACTAACAGACTTGCTGATCTGTAATCCTTACTGTATCAGCAAGAAGAATCAAATTTTCCCCGCAACACACCAGGGGTATCTTTTTACACCGGGTTTACCTGGAGAACTCTGTCTTTCAGCTAAGTATCAATCTCTCCGTGACAAGAAGCCCCTTATCCCCCAGACTGCGGTTTGCGGTGGAGCGCCTCCTGAGTTGCCAGTACCCAGTAGGCTTCCTCCATCACACTGTGTAATAAGTATCTGTCCTTGTCTTTCCAATGCCGGTCACAGAGCTAAGCAAATGCACCGAGCATTAAATGATCGCAGAAGGAATGCAGGAAGTAGTACGGGGTTCAGGCTCCGACATTTGTGTGACCTTAGGCAAACTATCTGGCTCATGGGTTTGTTGTACGAAGTAAATGTATCAGTGTGCAAAAAGAGCTTAGAACAATGCCTGGACCGTTGTAAGCAATCGACAAATTTTGACTCCTTGTTATTTTCACAGCAGCCAACAAATGTCATCGCCCTTTTAAGGGACCCGCCCACTTTATCCACTAAGCGGAAGTACACGCTCAGGGATCCCGGAGTGACCTCACAGCCCCGGAAGTGACTTCGGAGACCCTCAGAAATACTGTCGCGGAGCATTCTTTTGGACGCGGTCACAGGCGTCTCCGTGACGCGGAACGAGTTAGAGCGTCCCGTGGGGTTTCCATGGTGTCGCCCTGGGTCCCTAGTTCCCCCAGTCTGACTGCCTTGAACAAGAAAACTGGTGGCGGGTCCCGCCCGTGACGTAGACGCCGCTTGGGGGAGGGGTTAGGAGAGCAGGTGACACTCTAGGCGAGTTCGTTCGTATCTCTATGGCACCGAGCGCTCGCGTGCGCCACTCCGGAGCATCCGGGCGAACGTTGCCCCTTTAATCGGTGGAGGGCTGTGCCGAGGAGGTCCCGCGAGAGCAGAGGGGGGGTGGGGGGCGGTGCCGAGGCTGGGGGCCGTGGCGGATGGAGCCGGAGATGGAGCCGGAGACTCTGGAGGCACGAATCAGTGAGTGTCCGGGAGGGGCGCGGGCCGGGCCGGAACCGGAACCGGGGGCACAAGGCGGGCCCCTTCGCGGTGGGGGCGGGGTACGGGGCGCCCCCTCCTCACGCCCCGCCCCCGTCCCAGGAGGGGCGGCGCCCCGAGCGGGTTCCTCGGACCCTGGGATGAAGTAAGATCCTACACGCTGGGCAGCCCACCCATCAGATCCCTGGGCGGTGACCCCCGGCGAAGAGGGAGCTGCGCGCAACCCTGAGCCCAGGAGCCCCGGGATGGAGATAGCAGCCTCCAACCCCTCCAGGCCCAGACTTGTCCGCCGAGGAGCGGACCCCCAACTCACTTCCTTGGGTCGCGAGAGGGAGCAAGCGAACGCAGGGCTACACCTCAGACTCGGGAAGGACCCACCTGTCCGGGCCCGAATCCTTCACTATCTGGCCCTGCATGTCGTGACTCCCTCCTGTCCCATCCTTGAGCTTGCAGCAACTGTCAGGTTTGCTCATTTCCCCTGCCCCAAAAGGGAGGACGCACGGATTCTTCTGATCCTCCAGGCTCTGGCCACACAGTAAGAAATCCGCAAACCCTACAGACGTGAAAGGGCCCGTCTTTGACTCCAGAAGTCATTTCAAGTTCTGTGTCCCTACCCTCAGCCCAGCCCCTCACTGTGCGCTGCCGCTGGAGACTCCTGTCCTCGCTGAACTTCCTCTAGAGGTCCCTGCACCCCTTTCCCCGAATCCTCAGACACACTTCCGACTACTACTCAGGCTCTGAGCCCTCACACTTGCACTCTCCACCTGAGCCCCCCACCCTCCAGTCCTGACATCCTTGCCTCTCACAGCCCCACTCCCGGACTCTGCCCCAGAAAGCTGGCTTGCTTATCCCTGGGCCGGTGCTGGACCCATGTCTGTGCCGTGGCCTCAGGGAGGCCTCTGGGCCTACCCTCAGCCCAGCCCCTCAGCCCTGGGCACACCAGGGAGCTACGCAGGGTGAGCAGAGTTGAACCCTGAGGTTAGCCCCAGAACCGCAGCATCTCCAGGGATGTCTCAGTGTTGTCCTCGGGCAGGGGGAGGGGGGGAGTGGAAAGGAGGCACTTAGCGGCCATTAAGACTCTTCCAGAACGCCACAAGTGTCCAGGTCTCTGATGGGTCAGGCCCTGGTTGAGGGATATGACAGGCGGAAGGACTTGAGGGCTGGATGATACAACAGTGTCAGGTTTAGCAACAGTGGGGATTTTCTGAGAGACGGGAGTCTGATCTGGGAAACTGAGAGGAATCAGGACACCTGGGCTTGGCGGTAGTTGGACCCCAATAAATTGGGACTGACACTGTTTTTCTCTTTTCCTTCCCCTTTGTGCCCTAGCAAAATTGTAAGCTCTTCCCTTCTGGTGGTTAGAGCTAAAAAGTAGCTTCTGGTGGGTAAACGATAACATTGTTACCACTGTGAGTGACACAGTGAAGTCATCCCCAGTTGTGAAACACCTCCCTCCCTCCCTCCGTCCCTCCCTGGAGGTGTTCTCCCCTGCTGCCTATCAGGGAAAGTGCCCCCCACTATCAGCAGGTAAGGGGACTGGAGGCAGGGGCCCGGTCCAGAGATGTTGGTCAGATCTTGCACCCAGAGTCCCTCACTCTGTGAAAGATGCATGTCTCGTGATCCCACTGCTTCCGTACTGGCTCCTGACTCAGGAACTATCTCTAGAATCAGCCTCTGTCCACAGTCAGACTCACGTGTCTTTGACACTTGAAGGGACTTCCTGTTTTAGGGTCCCCCATCTGGGTGTCCTTGAGTGGGTAGTATCCAGCCTCATCCTCTCTGACCTCGGACTGGTGTTCCCCAGCCTCAGGTCATGTGGGGGGGCTACGAGGCAGAGTCAATGGCCACATTTATGGGGGGTGCCTCTTGCTGGTACCCTGGCTGGTCCACGGGGCTTCTTTCCTCTGAGGGCCTGGAGGGCTCTGCAGGGCTCCTGGAACAGAGGTTTGTACCCAGAGAGAAAGTGCTTCGTTCAGATCTCTGCTCAGCTGTACCAGAGAGTAGTCCCCCCGCCCCCACCTGCACTTTCTATACCTTTTCCCTGCTCTGTTTTTCTTTCTTTCTTTTTTTCTTTATAGCACTTCACACCAGTGTACAGTATTTTGTGTAGGCTCATTTGTCTGAGCAGTGTGTCTCGTGCTGGGCTGTGAGCTCCAGGAGGGGAGGATTTAGTTTTGCTCGGTGCGGCGGCTCCGGCACTCAGAATACTTACCGAATGAGTATGAGTTGAGTGGATGGCAGCCGGGCATTGGGCACCCAGGGCTCCAGGCCCCCTGCCACAGCACAGGACCCCAAGTGGGCAGCCGCCACGTGCTAGGTCTCCAGCCCCTTTCTGTCCACAGATCCTTCTCTGCCCCACCTCCGGGGCTGTGTTTCCTCGGCGCCTCTGGCCCAGGACTCAGGCTTGGGCAGAACTGGCTGGGACAGGGTGAACCGTGGAGACAGACTCGGGGGAAGTAGTGAAGACTTGCCTTTGGCCGCCGCCTCGGCCTTATCCTCTGCAAAGTACTTCGTCATCCCAAATCAGTGCATGTTTCGGTCCAACTTCACAAATGGGGAAACAGAGGTTCGGGAAAGTTCTGTGACCTACTTGGCTGTTTTTAGCCAATGTTGGAGGTCAGGGAGGTGACCGCCTGGCCTTGTTTACCGCCCCCTCCTTACTACTCCTGCCTGCCCACAGCTGAGCCCTCTTTCACCCATTGGTTTACCGGGGGAGACGGGCCTGTACACAACTGGCCGGTGTGGTGCGTGGTAAGCTGGGCCCATGATCAAGGTCAGGGGACACAGAAGAAAGAGCTGACGCAGCAGTGCCAGCCTGGGCAGCAGTGGGGGGTAGCGAAGACTTCCCGGAGGAGGTGGTACCTAAGCCGTACACCTTACCGAGGCCCTCCATGCTCTGCCCTGTGCCCAGTTACCTACATCTCACACAGCCCTTGAGCTGTGCAGAGGCGTGCACACCTGGCCTGGGTAACTCCCTCCAGTCCCTGCTTGTGTTGCCTCTTCCAGGCAGCCTCCCCTGATCCCGGGCTCAACTGAGTCCCCTCCTCCAGTGCCCGTGGCTCCTTTGCCTCCCTGTCTCATTGTACGGAGAGCCCAGTTCCCTCGGCCCACTTGCCAGCTGGGCAGACCCTTGAGGGAGGAACTATGCGTTTGTTTTTCTCCTACCTCTGGATCTCCTCTGAGCATAAAGTCCTTGAGAATTGTGGGGACGCTGTTTCCAGGAGCAGAATCAGAGGTGTAATCAGCCATGGCAGACATGGAGCCGTAGGGGTGGGCGACGGGGAGTAGGGGACAGCCCCAGAATAGTCTCTAAAAGTGGGACCCTTCGGGGAGAAGCGGCAAGGGGAAGCTAGTGGATGGGCTTTTTTCCATCCACAGACTTAAATAATGCATCAGCACTGGGGTCTCAAGACTGTGGCAGCATGCCCCCTACCGAGCACCCCTGCTGCTGGGGTGGGGAACGAGAGGCAGGGATTCCTTTGCTAGGTCACACTGGCCCTCTCTCCTCCTGCAGACAGAGCCACGAACCCCCTGAACAAGGAGCTGAACTGGGCCAGCATCAACGGCTTCTGCGAGCAACTCAATGAGGACTTTGAGGGGTAGGTGGCTGTCCCCCTCTTTTGCTCACACTCGGTGACACTCACTGTATGCCTGCTGCACGGGCTCCAGACGCTGGCCTCGATCAGAGATGTTTCCGTTCTTCATGTGCTCACAAATTATTGACAGCGGTGGGCACTCTGAGTGCTGCTTGTGAACCACCCCCGGAGGTGGCCCTTGCTGGACCCATTTTACAGGTGGAGAAACTGAGGCTCCGGGGGCTCAGCAGTTGCCCCAAGATCTCACAGAAAAAAAGATGGTAGTTCTGAGCTTGTGAAAACACATTTTGGGGCTGCCCTCGGACTTGGAATAGACTGCCTGGCAGGGAGCTCGGGGTGGGCGCGTTAGCAGCTGCCCCAGGTGGTGCTGAAGGTCGGGGAGCACAGCTCGGTGCGCTTCACCTCCACTGCCCCGCCCCCAGTGCGGGTGCTCCACTCGGGGAGGCCCCATAGACAGCATGAGTGTGCTCTGGAGGTGGGCTGCTGGGGTGCGACTCCCACCCCTCTGTTAGCTGGCAGGTAATTGAATACCCCTGAGCCTCTCCTCCTTCACCCGTGAAATGGGACACCAGTGCCGGCCACCTCAAAGGGCTCTCATGAAGCTTAGGCAGGAAGACGCGTGGGAGGCCCCTCCCTTGCCCATCATAAGCACTCAGTCCGTGTTAGCCGTTACTGTCACTGGTGACAGGGCTTTTACGATCTGGCAGAGGGTAGCGGCACTTCCGCCCTGATTTCCCCAGCAGAATGCCCTGTGCCACCTGGAGTTCCCAGGGAGCTGTGTCTGCCCGTCTCTCCGGGCACACTGTCGTGTTCCGCTCCCAGACTGGGCCCTTGAAGGCTGTGGTCATCTTTCCGTATTTGTCCCCGTGCCGAGCCAAGGACATGGCAGGTCATAGTCCTTAGTAAAGCTGGCCAAGGGCTGAACGCACACCTTGTAAAGGTCCCACCCTGCCATGCCAGTCTCTGGCCTTGTCCTCGATCCAGAGCGGGAGCTGGGCCTTCCCTCCTGCCCCGCAGAAGCCGCCGGGGGCTGCAGCCCTGGCGCCCCGCCCTGCGGCGTCCAGCTCTGTGGCTATTCTGGCTCTGTCTCTCGCTCCCACCCAGGCCTCCACTTGCCACCCGGCTGCTGGCCCACAAGATCCAGTCCCCGCAGGAGTGGGAGGCGATCCAGGCCCTGACGGTGAGGAGAAGGGAAGAGAGGGCGCCGGCCGGCCGGCGACCACGTGGATGGCACCCGGGGAGGCTGAGCCTGAGGTGCTCGGGGTCCCCTCAGACTCTTCGGAGCTGTGCCAGCGTGGCTTAGAATGGGGGTCTGGACCAGCCCCCAAGGTCTAATGGCATCCAGTGGGCTGGCCTCCCATCCCAGAAGGGTCACTTGCGGGGAGGAAGCCCCTTAGGGTCATCGGGCCCAGGGGGTCCCCTGCTCTGGCTGGGCCTCGGGTCTCCAGGAGGCTGAGGCAGGCCCCGCCCCAGAGCTGCGGAGTCAGAACTGGGGTCCCCGCACCCAGGAGTCTGCGTGTTTCCAAAGCTCCCAGGTGCGCTGCGGGGCCAGCCCAGCCCGTCGGTGTCTCCAGACACAGGGCGGTGCTGTCCTTCGCACGGGGGTGCGAGGAGGGACACGGGCTCAGGCCAGAGGTCTCGAAGCTGTGCTAACAGCAGGACGTTTCGGGGTGTACCGTCTGTGGCCCCCGGGCATCGGCCACACAGCAGCCAGCTATACAGCCAAGTTGATTTTAGGTGATGGTAATGAACTGTTTCCCTTTTAATGGTTATGTGTTTGTTTTAACACATTAATTTTTTCATTTATTTTTCTCAAGTGCATATTAGTCCTATGATTTCACAGATATATAGCTTAGGGTAAGACAAAGGTAGAGGGTGCCGATGAAAGTTTAAGAAAACAATCAAAGGAATATAGTAAGAAAATAATTTACGAGCGGTACTCAGATGTGGCCAAGTCATGGAGGGGCTACAGCGGGCCACACCCCCGCAAGGGGAGGTGACCCTCAGAGTCCTCTTGTCCTCACCAGTTACTTGCTCCCTCGTAATACCCGTCCCTGGGCTCCTGGGCCCTGGCCAAGGAGTGGGAGGGAGGCCGCCTGCTCTGACCCTCCCGGGGGGGTCCCCGCACCCCACCTCCCCCAGGTGCTGGAAACATGCATGAAGAGCTGCGGCAAGAGGTTCCACGATGAGGTGGGCAAGTTCCGCTTTCTCAACGAGCTCATCAAGGTCGTGTCTCCCAAGGTGGGTGCTCCCAGCCCGAGCTCAGAGCCGCGCCGTCAGACGGGGGGGGCGGAGTGCGCCTCACCCCGGGGCCTCCTGCGGGGCTCCCGCGCCCACTGCTGCCTCAGCCCCCTTTAGAGTTTAGACCTGGCGCAAACGCAGACCCTTTCTCCTGGGCCGCTCCCCTCGGCAGAGTCGGGGACGGCTGATGTCCAGGACGAGTGCTTCCGCTGGCAGGTGCTGGGCCAGCCCTGGAGCTGCCCGGCACCGAGGGAGGGACCGTTGCAGGGAGTGCAGGCGGCTGCCCCGGCACGCGCTGCTCTGGCTCCGCGGTCTCTCCCTGTAGACCTGGCCGTGGTGCCCACCTGGGTCTCTGGGTCTGTAGTGGAGGGTCTCCCTGTCCCCACCTCACAAGAGTGGCCCCGTAAGGCTTTGGATGCTGAGGCCCCAAACCTCAGTGACAGAGCCTGCTGGTTCCAGATGGGCCACACCCCCAGCTGGGCCGGAGGAGTCCTCCCGTAGGTCATGGACACGTGTGGTGCCCCTTGGCTGAGGTCCCACCCCCTTGGCCCTTCCTCACTCAGACCTGCTGACCAAGGCGGCTGAATGACCCAGCTGGCCTGCCCTTTCTCCCAGAAGGTGGCTGGTGTGAAAGCCAGTTCCCTCAGCCTGCTTTACTGCTGGGAGGCTAAGTGGGGCCCGGGGCCAAGCGCCTCCACAGCTGCCCCTTCCCTGGTCAGTCCAGGGCTCCTCCTCCCTGAGGTCACAGAGTTAAGCCTTACATGCCGTGCCTTAGCTCCGCATCCTCTGTTATCATCACGGTTATCATCCACACTGAACAGTGGGGAAACTGAGGCACACAGTTCACACAGCCGGCGAGTGACAGAGCTGAGCTCCATCTGTACCAGGCTGGGATGTAAGGGCCCTTAGGCCAGGTCTCTGAGGGGCTTCTGGGGAGATAACTAGGCTGGGGCTGGGGCTGGGCTTGCAGTGACCGAGGTCAGCCAATGTCAAGGGTCTCCTCTCCCCTTGGTCTTTGAAGTACCTGGGCTCTCGGACATCAGAGAAGGTGAAGAACAAGATCTTAGAGCTCCTCTACAGCTGGACCATCGGCCTGCCCGAGGAAGCGAAGATTGCAGAGGCCTACCAGATGCTCAAGAAGCAGGGTGAGGTGCCAGAGCCTGGGGCATGGCACGTGCCCCTGCCCTCCTCCCTGAGCTCGGCTGCAGCAAGCCAGACCCTCGCTTCTGGCCACAACGTCATGGGTCTGCCCTTTAACTTCTCAAGAACGTATGGCCAGTGAGGCCTTTTTGTTGCTCTGCCTGAGAAGGTGGGTTCGGGTCAGGCTTCTCCCGACTTAGAAAGTGGCTCCCATGGAGTGGCCTCAAAATACAGGCGTCCAGACTCTTCCCCATGCAGTCCAGCACCATAGGTCAGGAGCAGGCCCTGGTCCCCCGAGGTCTAGAGCCAGCACGCTGGAGAAAGACTGCCCTCCCCCTTCCTTCCTGCGCTTGCCTGGCCATGTCCCGTTTGACAGCCTTCCCACCACCCACCCACTCCAGGGATAGTGAAGTCCGACCCCAAGCTTCCGGATGATGCCGTCTTTCCCCTTCCTCCTCCACGGCCCAAGAATGTGATCTTCGAAGATGAGGAGAAATCCAAGGTGAGACGGGCCGGTGAGGGCTCCAGGGCCCACTTTGGGGGTCGCAGAATTCCAGTCCCTGGTCGCCCTGCCCTCGGCGCGGAGGCTCAGGGTGAGCACAGCCACTGTAGCGGGTGACAGCCGCCGTCCATTGAGCACTCCCTGCGTGCTGAGCGCCCCGTGCGGCGCCCCCGCAGGTAATAAACACGAGAGTGCCTCGCGTCCCTGGGGCTGGTTTGAGGGCGTTTCGTAGGTTGACCAGGAGTTTGCATGTCTTTACGTCTGTGACCCTTTGAACAGTCATTTCATTAGTTTTTAGTTAAAGAAACGTGTTCATAGGCAAGCAGTTAAACAGCACCGGAGGAGTAAGAAACAAGCAGGAGCACCTCTCCACCCAACCCAATCCTGGCGGGTACCCACTGCTCAGTTTCCCGTGCATCCTTCCGAGCGGCTCTCGAATGGTGCTAGTAGAGCGTCTGGCACCATTTGTTGAGAACCCATTTCTGCCGGGAGCTGCTGGGGGACACTTAGTGCAGCATCCCAGTTGTCCTGTGGCCACCCCAGCAGGTGTCAGTAGATTCTCGCCGTGTCTCGGAGAGCCTAGGTGACACACCCCTCAGCTAGGAAGGGAGGAGCCGGCACGTGAGTCAAGACCCAGGCCCCGCCGTCACGGTCACTGCCGTCTGTCTGTCCGCGCAGATGCTGGCCCGCCTGCTGAAGAGCTCCCACCCCGAGGACCTCCGAGCGGCCAACAAACTCATCAAGGAGATGGTGCAGGAGGTGAAGGCTGAGCCCAGGGCCCAGGGCCCAGGGAGGAGGCGGGATGGAGGTGTTGAGCTGGGCTGCCGAGGTGGGGTTACACGTGCCTGTGTGAGGAACTCTGCAGCGACCCCACTAAAGGGCTGAGCAGTGAGAGGGCTGGCTGACTCTGGAGGACTCCACTGGGCTGAGCTGGGTCCCCCATTTAGAGGGAAGAATTTCCCAGCAGCCGAGCTCATCTGCCCTAGATGAGTGGGCTTCTGCAAGGCTGACTCTCCCATAAAAATGAGATAAATTAGGCTTTACTACATTTAGAGTGTGTGTGTGTGTGTGTGTGAGAGAGAGAGAGAGAGAGAATAATGTGCATTTAATTTATAAATGAATACTACACTCGTTGAGAGAGAGAGAGAGAATAATGTGCGTTTAATTTATAAATGAATACTACACTCGTTGACTTGCCATGGGGTTATGTCCCAATAAATCCATTGTCAGTTGAAAATATTGTAAGTCGAAACGTGATTAATCCATCTAACCTACCGAACTTGACCGTGCAGCTCTAACATTGGCCCAGCCCCCGTTACACATGCGCAGAACACTCACTGGCCTAGAGCGAGGCAGAGTCACCTGACCCAAAGCCTGTTTTTGACTCATGTAGCATATTATGCATATCACTCTTGCACCATCGAAGAGTCCTAAGTTGGGACCATCTGTATACGTATATCATGGGTGCGTGCCAACACGCCTTTCATTGACAAAGGCAAGTCATCAAAAAGGTTTGCAGTCCAGAGACCCAGAGGGCAGCTCTGGGTGGCCTTTCAGAGGCAAACCGCACACCCTCTCAGCCGGGAGGAGGTCGGGGGCCGCCCCGTGCCAGGAGGGCGAGGCCGTAGACAGCACAGCACAAGCCCAGCTTTCCTCCGCAAGGGGGGAGCCTGCGTGGGAAGAAGGGTTGACCTGGGTCGCAGGGACACTTGCTGCAGTGGCCTTTCAAGGCCCCACCGTTTGCCAGGCGTTACAGACCCTGAGAGGGGTGACTGCACTAGTATGCAGATGGCACTTGGTGACCTCTGAGGTCTTTGACTCTCCAGTACAGGAACCTCCTTTCAAGGGACAAACTCGAAAAAGGCAAGGCTCACGGAGAGCCACAGGTGTAGGACTGGGCCCTGGTCCTCCAGAATCCCCTGGCAAGTGTGGAGGAAAGCCCGGGCCATTTCTGGAGATCCTGGCTGAGGGCCCAGGGAGTTCTTAGGGGCCGTTGGCAGGAGGACAGGAAGTGGGCAGGGTTGGCCCAGGGCTTCTTGGACCGGACTGTCATATCCCGGGCACGAGGGGCTCTTGTCCGCGTCTGCCCTAACACCCCGCCGGCAGACACCGCCCACAGCGTGGTGTGGGCAGTGCTTGGCTCGCAGCTCTCAGCGCTGTTTGCCGATGCCTCCCCAGGACCAGAAGCGGATGGAGAAGATCTCGAAGCGGGTGAGCGCCATTGAGGAAGTGAACAACAACGTGAAACTGCTGACGGAGATGGTGATGAGCCACAGCCAGGGCGGCGCTGCAGCCCGCAGCAGTGAGGACCTGATGAAGGTGCGCCTGTCTCCACCCTGCCCCAGGCCACCCCCGGGCCCCCGCCGGCCCTGACCTCCCCACCCTGCTACCCCCAGGAACTGTACCAGCGCTGCGAGCGGATGCGGCCCACACTCTTCCGACTGGCCAGTGACACAGAGGACAATGATGAGGCCTTAGGTGAGCGGAGCTGGCCCTTCCCTCCACCTCCTTCCCCACCTTCCCCCCACCCCGTGCCCGGTTGAGTACCTGCAGTTGGAAGGAACCACCACCAGGGGGCCCCCTTCTCCGGCGCTGACCTTGGTTTCTCTGAGGTGAGGAAGAAGGAAGCCCAGAGCAGGGGCCCACGTGGTTGAGGGTCCCTCAGGGCCAAGCCGCTTACAGACACCTCATTTACTGCCCACAAGCTACACAGGAGGGAAAACCCTTCCGTTTCACAGCAGGGGCTAAGGAAGGGGAGTGACTTTTCTGGATCCCGGAGCGGAACAGTGGCAGAGCCAGGGTAGATCCGGACTCGCCCTGCAGACGCTGCCTCCCCGGTGAGGGTCACAGACTGAGAGCGAATCCCACAGGCCTGCGCAGTTCCAGAGCTGGGCCTGTGGCGCCTGCAAGGGCCACAGATCGGGTTCCAGTCCCGTTCTCTGCTCCCACACCAGCAGGGCCTCTTGGGCAGCGGTCTGGGTGCCGTCTGAGCCCCTCCTTCAGCACGAGCTCACTGAGCGCCTCCTGTGGGCCAGGGGCCTGGCCCCCCCAAGAGGCTTGCTGTTCAGGTTCCTCCAAGCCTTGGCTCCCCAGGAGGTGATACTGACGAGGGCCTAGTGTGTGCCCACCAGGTTCCTCCTCCCTCAGGGATGTGGCAGTGATCAGACTCGACAAAAGCCATAACCTCGTGGAGCTTGTAGCCTAATGAGAGGGGACAGACCATAAACCCAGGACTGCGCAGTGGCCGTTTGTCAGGTGGTGCTAAGTGACATGGAGAAGAGCAAGCAGGGAGGGGACTGCATAGTGTGGGGGTGGGATTAAGGAAAGCCGCTCCAAAGGGACTTTTGGGTGAAGACCTGAAGGCAGGAAGGGGTGAAGCCACACCGAGATCTCTGGGTTATCTAGACCTCAGAGCCGTGTGGAGGCCGGAGTGGGGAGCGTGCCCTGTGTTCGGGGGCTGTGGAGGGAGCAGTGGCCTCAGTCTGAGTAGGCTGCCGTCCTACGCCCTCACGAGCACAGGGATGGATGTGGGGTACCGGTCTCCTTCCAGAGGCCCCCACATTCCTTCACACCAGCCCCTCTCCTGCCCATTCCAGCGGAGATCCTGCAGGCCAACGACAACCTCACCCAGGTGATCAATCTGTACAAGCAGCTGGTGCGGGGCGAGGAGGTCAACGGAGAGGCCGCCGCCGGCTCCATCCCTGGTGAGGAGGTGGCAGGGGAGCTGGGGAGGAACACACCAGGATGGAGGGAACCAGGGAGTCCGGGGTGGTGCGACGGCCCCAGAGCTGGTAGCCGTGACTGCCAGGGAGACCTTGGCCCCTGAAGATGGGAAGGCCCCCGGGAGAGTCTGTGCCAAGCCTGCAGCTGTGGGGGGCGGAAGTCTGGATGTGGGACCGAGGGGGAGCTGAGGACTGGCAGAAGAAGGGAGGCCTTTCTTTCATTTGACAAATCAGGACCTGTTTTAACACCCTCCCCCCAAGGCTCAGTTTAACTATCGGAGGGTGGTAGGGAGGGTTTGACATATGAACATTCCAGCTCAGTTTCAATAGGGGTAAAATGACAGCTCAGCGAACCACAGTAGCTGTTAGAATTGGCCTTTTGGGGAGAGGTCGGGGTAGGACAAGACACGGAAGTGGCGGAGTTTAAGCAGGGCCTCAGAGGATGGGAGGCAGTAGACAGAAGTAGGAGATCCATTCCAGGCAGGAGCAGCAGCATGTGCTAAAGAAAGGACTTGGTGGGCAGATTTAGGCGTAAGGACCGGGTGGCCAGGGAGGGGGAGGCAGAAGAGCTGTGAGGGGTTGGGGGTCCGTTTGCTGCCCCTCAACTCCCAGGGACCCTGAGGACCTGACCGTCCTCCCCCAGGCTGTGCCTGACTCTGCTTTCCCACCCCAGGCAGCACCTCGGCCCTGTTGGACCTCTCGGGCCTGGACCTCCCTCCCACGGGCACCGCCTCCCCAGCCAGGCCCTCCCGCCCCGGGGACCAGGCCAGCCCCGAGCAGCCCAGTGCCTCCGTCTCCCTGCTGGATGATGAGCTCATGTCTCTGGGTGAGCACGGGGCCGGCGCCGAGGAGGGTGGGCTCAGCTGCAGGTGGGGGCGACGCCGCTGCCTGCGGAGCCTGGTGGGTCAGCCTGTGGCTCCTCCCTCCTTGTGTGCTCTGGAGCACGGGCCGGTTTGACCACTGAGGAAGCTGAGGATCAAGGAAATCAAGGAACTTGTGCAAAGTCAGACAGTCAAAGGGTGAGCCTGGCCAGCCCGGAACCTGGTAAGCCACACCCAGGCTCCGGGGGAAGACGCAGAGAGGTTCCCCTGCAGTGGGTCAGAGCCGCCCAGGCAACAGTTCAGCTGCACCTCCGCCAGGAGAGGAAGGGAGAGCTGGCCTAGAAGCTCCAGGGCAGCTTGCGCCAGAGCACACCTTGCTCTGTGACACAGGCCTGTGTCACTGCCCTGTGGGCTCAGGGCTCCAGAGCCTGACAGGGGACCAGGCTCCCCGCCTCCCCCCCCCCCCCGGGAGAAGCAGAAGGCACCCAGCCAGCCAAGCGGTTTGGGGTTTCCAGCTTTTAGAGCTCAGGAGCGGGAGAGTGCAGTAGCAGCCCCCTCACGGTCCCCTGAAGATGTAAAAATAGAGACGTGGTCGGGCTCCGTCAAAGGAATCTTGAAGGGTGTGTTGCGAACCTAACTTGGAAGCCAAGAGCGAGACCGGGTTCTCCTGAGCCGGTCCCGAAGTGAACACCAGACCCGAGGGACCGCAGGAGCGATGGAGCGCTGGGGTCCCCAGGTTTAAGGGGTGTATCTCAGACCTCCCGCCTCCACCCATGCTGCACGCTGGGGGCTGCCAGCGGACTCGGGAGCGAGGCTGGGAAGGCTGGTGGCTTGCAGGAAGAGGGCACCCGGGTTTCTGCAGGCTGCTGTGATTCCGAGGCCTCACCCTGAGCCAGGCTGCCACTCCGGCTCCGCTCCCCAGTTGGAAAAGGGAGAGGGAGGCTTGGAGGGATGGCGGGTGGCGGCGGGCCAGGTTCTGTCCTCTCCATGGGTCCCTGGGTCCCCCAGCTGGCACCCCTCTTGGGAGGCTCCACCCACAGGGCCGCTTTGGAGTTCCTGCCACCTGCCCATCCTGAGGGGGCGGGGGAGCTGGGGAGGTCCTGTGAAGAGGCCCCGCCCTGGTTTACGGGGAGGTGGAGGATGTCTGGGCCAGGCCACGCCCCCCTCACCTTCCCCCACTGGGCCAGCGCTGGGCGTTTGTGGTGTGTGGCCCGCCCCTGTGGGTGGCAGTGGCAGTGGCCGTGGCAGAGCCGCCTCCTCACGAGAAGCGAGGTGTGCCATACACTTCCTGTCACCCCTGTTGCTTCAGCAGAGACGCGAGCCTCCAGCTTCCTCTGGTTTCTTCTCAAAGGCAAAGAAAATGTGGGAACAGGAACCAGAAGTGCCCAGGCAGCACCCCAGCTCGGGGGGGTGGAGGAGGCCCTGGGGCCACAAGGGGCTTTTCCTAACCGGTTCCCTGTGGCAGGAAGGGTGAGGGGTGGGGGGCAGGGCAGGGGCGGCAGTGAGGACTTCCTGTCTTTCAGAGAGGGCGAGAGGCACTCTTGGGGCACAGTGGCGGGTCTGTCTGGTTTATTACAATGTCCTCTGATGTGGGTGCTGCTGTCGTCTTCATGTTACAGATGGGGCACCTGGAGGTTGTCACCAGTGGCGGGGGTCACACAGCTGTGTGACAGAGTGGTGTTTAAACTCCCGAAATTAGGCCATGCTCTGTCCAAGTCCTGACTCTGCCACTTTCCAGCTCTGTGACCTTGGGCAAGTTACTTAACCCCTCTGAACATCTCCTTTCTCATCTCTGAAAGAGGGATGAGCACCCCACTCCTGCCTTTTCCGGTTGTTTGGAGGATTCAGTGAGACCCAGGTCGGAAGTGTCTGACACTGTAAGGAATGTTCTCCGTTACCACCTGTGTCCCTGGTGGCAGAGTGGTCCGTCCAGAGGGAGAGACCCGATAGTCGCCGCCTCCTGCGCCTCGCCTTTGCCGGTCACATAACGCTTCGGGCTGGGCCTCGCTTATTCAGGGTGTGCTAAAACAGGATGACTTGTCTTCTCTGGGTAAAATCTGGGGTGAACTTGGCTGGGGTGTGCTTCAGAGCAGGCAGAGGTCAGACTGCTTGGTGACCTACTGCCTCGTACCGATAGGCAGCCTTCCAAAGGTCCACCGTTCTCTCTCTGGCACTGCTCGGCCAGCCTTGCTGGCACGTGCCAGGGCGGATGGGACTTCCCGGTCTGTCCCTGTCCACCCCGCGTGGTGCACGTGGGGCCCCTACGGCCCAGCCAGCACCTTGCCCGTGGCTGCTCCAACCCTGGGGCAGGCGGGGGCCCAGAGCCCTGTTCACTGCACACAGCGCCCTTCTGACACTCAGGGCAGCCCTCCGGTCGGCCACTGGTGGGCAGGATGCCGACCCCTGCCCACCCGGACCTGCGAGGTCAGGAACCTCACGTGGTGTCTCCCTCACCCTGCACACACACCCTTCCGCCAGCAGCTGCCCGCTGATGAACGAAGCTGAAAGTCCTAACGTCTGTAGTTGAGTTGGCTTCTGAGCAGCAAGAGAGGAAGCAAGTGTGGGCCTGGAGAACAGGCTGTCAGGATTTTTGCTTTCTATTTCTGCTCTGGCTGGTTCCCTCTAAAAGTGCTGAAGTTGGGGGGGTTCCCCTGTGAGCTGAGCCCCTCAGAGGAAGGGCTCTCTCCCCAGCTGTCTGCCCCCTGCCCCGGGACCCAGCTCCTTTACCTCTGTCTTGTTCCCTGCAGGCCTCAGTGACCCCACACCCCCTCCAGGCCCAAGCTGGGACGGAGCTGCATGGAACAGCTTCCAGGTAGGAGGGGCCAGGGACCGGCCTGGCCCTTCCTGGTGGCAGGGCAGCTGAGACGGGCATCCTGAGGGGGAGTGAGAGGAGAGATGACAGCAGGGCCCGGGGCAGGGGGTGGCCTGGGGGCCACGGCACCAGTCCCCGGGCGGAGAAAGGCCAGAGGTCCTCTCACCTCCAGGCACACCTCCCTGCAGCCTCAGCCTCGGGCCTCCCTCGGGTTGAGTTGGAGCTTCTTTACTATTCCTTTTCTCCTGAGAGTGACTTCGAGCGCCCTGGAACGAGAGGGTGTCTTGAGCAGAGTCCCAGACCCGGCCCAGCCCACTAATGAATGGCCCTGGAGCGAGAGGGGTCGGGCCTGGCAGGAATGTGGTCCCCATCCCTGCTGCTGGCCCCCAGGTGTCATCCGCAGGGAGGGGAGGGATTCTCCTTGGCAGCACAGGACAGAGGACGTCTTTTCAGCCCCGCCTCACCCCCCTGCGCCCTCTGTGTGCCCAACAGTCATCTGACGGCGCTGAGCCCTCGGCCCCCGCCCCGGCACCCAGCGCAGACAGCTGGTCCCCCGTGAAGGCGCCCCTGCCGGTGAGCAGTGGTCTGGATGACCTGGACCTCCTGGGGAAGACCCTGCTGCAGCAGTCGCTGCCCCCGGAGTCCCAACAAGTGCGGTGGTGAGGGCACACCCGGGCTGGCGTGGGGGGAGCCCTCCCTGTCCCACACCCCGCAGGGAGAGGCCCCGTGCAGCGCCGTCCCTGTGAGCAGCGGCTGCAGGGTGCCCGAGGGAGGCTCAGGGCCTGTTCCCCACTCCCACGCCCTCCCCCAGGCATCCTGGCACCGAAAAAGATGAAGGCCCACTGTGAGGAGGACCCTGAGCCCGAATAGGCAGGGGAGGGGGAGGGGGACAAAAAGCTGCCCAAGTCAAGGGATCAGGGAGACAGGGAGGTGTTGGGGGCAGACAGGAAGCCCAGCCTTCCCCGTGCTGCTGATGTCTTGGTCACTGAGGAGTCACCTGTCGACGCACTGTCCCCCAATAAGGGAGAAGCAGCAACCAGCCCCCCGGCTCACGCTCCGGGACCTGCAGAATAAAAGCAGCTGCAGCTCGCCCAGCTCCAGTGCCGCCAGCCTCCACACCGGGTCCCCCGAGCCCTCCCGGCCCCTGCAGCCGCCCGCACAGACTGAGCTCTCACTGGCCAGCGTCACTGTGCCCCTGGAGTCCATCAAACCCAGTGAGTGGGGCGGGCGCACAAGCGGGTACCAGCTGGGCTGGGCCAGCCCACTGCTCGGCAGCACCTCCCACCTCGTCATCCCTTCGGGAGCTCCTTCTGGGGGAGCATGTGGGGAAGAGGGGCTTTTCTTCCCAGCCCTGCCACTGCCTGATGCAGCTGGGTGGGGGGGCTCTCAGCGAGACCCCTCCCCTCCCCAGCACTCAGCCTCCTCATGTGTCCCCGAGTGGCTGCAAAACTGTGGTGCACACTCCTGGTTACAGGCAAGAGGATTTCTGATAGGTGGCCCCTGGCTCCTCCTCTCTGGGAAGGCAGGGCCAGGACACCGAGGTTCGGGGCCTCCCCGAGATCACAAAGCCAGACCAGGACAAGGATCCAGGCCTAGGTCTCGGCTTCTCCCGCCCGGGAGCAATGGGGGCCCGGCAGCACCAGGCCCTGTACCTGCCGGCCCATCCTCTCAGCCTCTTCCAGCCGGGGAGCTCACTGTGACACGGGCGCCAGCCAGCCCTCTGTCCCCCGGGGGGTGTAGGTCATCTTACCTACCAGTAAGGTGGCCCCTGAGAAGCAGAGTGACGGCCCGGGGTCACACCGTGAGAACGGGGCCCCAGCTCTCCCACAGTCCTTCACTCCAGCACGCCGGGGAGCAGCCCCGTGTGTGGCATTGGCAGAGGCCCACGTGGGGCCGAGTCCCCGGCTGGGCGTCTTCGCTCTGCCATCACACTGCAAGTTCACCTGCCCCACGCGGCTCCAGCCCACACCCCTGGCTGCGCTGCTGCCTGGGGCCGAGGCAAGGACCTACGTTTGTGAATCGGTTCCCACATTCCCGGCCAACCAGCGAGCCCCTGATGGGAGCCAGGTGTGGGAGCTGGTCAGGTGTGCTCGGGCTCGAGTCCAGCGCCCCCATCGCCCCCCTCCCCTCCCCTGCCAGGCAGCATCTTGCCGGTGACAGTGTACGACCAGCATGGCTTCCGGGTCCTCTTCCACTTCGCTCGTGACCCGCTGCCCGGGCGCTCCGACGTGCTGGTGGTGGTGGTTTCCATGCTGAGCACCGCCCCCCAGCCCATCCGCAACATCGTGTTCCAGTCCGCTGTCCCCAAGGTGACATGGTCATGCCTCCTTCCTCTCAAGGCAGGGTGACTCGGGGCTGGATGGGGGCCAGCTGGGTCTCTCTCTCTTCCTGGGGGACATGGAGTAGAAGGACAGGGCCCCAGGACCCCCAGAAGAGGAGCTGGCGGGTGGGCTGGGCCTGGTTCCTGGGGTGGGGAAGCGGAGCCAGGGCTCGCTGCCCCCCTGCTCTCCTGTCCACAGGTCATGAAGGTGAAGCTGCAGCCGCCCTCCGGCACAGAGCTGCCTGCGTTCAACCCCATCGTCCACCCCTCGGCTATCACCCAGGTCCTGCTCCTCGCCAACCCCCAGAAGGTGACGGCCCAGCTGTGATGGGGCCCTGCTGTGGGGTGGGGGCGGCCCTCTCTCCACTTCTGACCCTCTGATGTCACCGTTTCTGCCCCAGGAGAAGGTTCGCCTCCGCTACAAGCTCCTCTTCACCATGGGCGACCAGACCTACAACGAGATGGGAGATGTGGACCAGTTCCCCCCGCCCGAGACCTGGGGGAGCCTCTAGAACAGGGAGGGGAGGGGAGAGGAGGAGGGGACAGTAGGACTGGTCACTGGCTAGCCTTCGTAGGAGGCAGTGGTGGCCCAGGACACCCTTTGTCTCCATGGCCATAGCCCCTCTGCCTGGTGCTTCTCCCCTCTCCCCTGTGGCCCCCTCCTTCTTAAACCCCCCTTCTGCTGAGCCAAACCCAGCGGGAGGCTGGGCCTGGGTTTGCACTACTGGGGACTTCACTGCAGGTGGGGGCCTGGAGCCGGGAAGGGCTGAGTGGCCCTGGAAGGACTTGGGGTCTTTGGAGGAAGCTTGGCTGCAGGGCGAGGGCCAGGACCTCAGGCCCAGCCCGGGGTGGGGTCATCCCCGCCTGTCCTTATGCCTTATGGGAAGGCCCAGCCATAACTTGGGGCCATGCTGGAGCCAGGGACCAGCTCAGGCCTCCTCTGCAGGACTGGGTGACTGCGGGGGTGGCGCCCGCGCCCCCAGCTGTTTGCACTCTTGGTGTGTGGTTTGACTCTCAGCTCTTCCTTCTGGTCGGCCCTGGGGTTGCCGTCTCAGGGGTCCGGGTTGGGGGATCCCCACCTGTCCTCTAGGGGTCTCCCTCTACCAGGGCCTCTTTGCAGTCAGGCCTCCTGAGGAGCCGTGGCTGCTGGCCCAAGGGCAATGCCAGAGGCAGGGGCCCCAGCGGGGGGCCACGGGGCCTCTGGCTGAGGGAGGGCCTGCACCGGCCGCCTCAGTGTCTCCTCCATTCACGGGCCTCCTCCGCGCCTCCTGCGGGCGTCTCATCTCCGCGCAGCCATCCGTCCGTGGGCAGATGTGGGGTCAGTGTGTGAGTGCGAGCAGGAGTATTTATGGAAATAAAACGTCCTTTTCCTGGACCAGCGGCTCTGGCCCTGCTGAGGTGGAGGGAGACGGGAGGTGTCCAGGGGTGGGAGGTCCCGGGCTGCCCTGCAGACCACTCTGCCTGGGTGATCAGGCATGGTTCCTCTCCCCACCACCCGAGCCCTGCACAGGAAGAGGCCCCTCTTGGGGGCCTGTGGCCAGTGCTGAGTCACCAAAGAGGGCTCTGGGCTGTGGCGGGCCCAGAGCCGTCCCAGCTGTAAGTGTGCTGGGGCTCCCTCCGGCCCGCCAGAAGCCCGGGCTGCTCACTTCCTCCCGCTGCACTCAGCCGTCAAAACACAACTGTGATGCAGCACCACCCCGGAGGCCCAGGCCTCAGCTTCTCCCTTTGCCCAGAGGCTGCTCCCAGGAAGCAGGGTGCCAGCTGCAGCTTGTTTCTGGAGAGGCCTGCGGACCCTGCGCTGGGCCCCCTGCCCCACCCCCAGCTGCATCGCACTTCCCCCCTGGTGTTATCAGTGGGAGGCTGGGGTCCAGGCCCAGGGAGTGGCTTAGAGGCTCCAGCTGAGAGAGCCAACCAGTGCTGAGCTGAGCGAGGGGGAGTTGGTACAGGGAATCGCCCGCTGCGTGGAGCCTGCCCTCCAGGCCGCAGTGGTTCCTGCTCCCTAGCAGACAGCGGGAAGTCCCGCTCTTAAGAAGCCAGTCTCTGATTCCCCAGCCTGAACTCCGCCACCAAGTCCCTTCCCTCAGACGCCATTGAGATGTGCTGGAGGACAGCCCAGCCTGCAGGGTTCCCAGAGCCCAGCACCTCCAGCTCCCCAGCTTCCAGTCGGCAAATGAGGACGCTTCTCTGTGCCAAGCGACACTGCGGGGCATGGGGAAGGCTTCTGCACATCTGCCACGCTGCCAAGGGGACAGGAGTGGCACTTCCAGCTCCTCACCTTCTGGACCCTTGGACACTGTCCTCCCAGCTCCTGTTCCCCTCCCCCCAGACAGACCCGAACACTTGTGATGTCTCAACAGACTAGTTGGAAGGTTCTTCCTTCTAGTGAAACAACCACATTCCCTGCAAGGGCGCCCTAGGGTCCCAGCAGCACCATGTGGAGAGCAGTCTCGGGGCGCCCAACGCAGGGCAGCTGGCTGTGGGGGGCGGAGGGCCATGACTGCCCACTGGGAGCCGGACTGCTTCCGGGGGGGTCCCTGGCTTGCTGCGTCCCTTTGAGCAAGGTCCTTTCAGCTCTGGCCTTCAGGTTCATTGCTTGAAAAGGTAGGAGGGACCCTGTGAGCTACAAGGACCCTCTGAAGCCTGGGCAAAGGGTCCCCCGGGATGCCAGCGTGGAGTGACCAGATGTTACAGGGACAGGGAGGCCCCTCCTGCCTTTCAGACCTCCCTCATTCCTAGCCTGTCCATCCTGCAGGTGCCTCTGGGGCAGCCCCTGGGCCAGGCACGGCCCTGTCCTCAGAGAGCTCACAGCCCAGCGTGGAGCCTGTGAGTCCGAAGCTCAGCATGCCACGCTGACAGCTGGGCGGGGGGGGGCGTTAGGTGCCCAATGAGGCCTGAATCTGAGGGGCCGGGCGGTTCTGGTCAGAGAAGGGACCCTTGGCTTCCCCCGGAGGGGGCAGTCCCCAGACTGTTTCAGCTCAGAGGTCCAGAGCCCAGCGCAGGCAACCACAGGTGGGAACGGGGCCACAGGGAGGGAGTGTGCTCTGCCCCTCGAGGGGTGACCCCCACCTGCCACCCCAGGAGCGTCGGGACTTCCCAGACCTTGAAGCCACACTTCCACTTACTGCTCGCGTGGCTAGCGACAGCGGCTTGGTTTTTTTTTTAGCAACCGCAGCACACGGCTCATCTGTTCGAGAGAAGCCAAGAGAAACGAGCCGCTGCTTGCCTGGGGAGCCTGTCCTGCTGTCCTCCTGACGCCCCTGCGGGCCTCTGGCAGGGCACGGGCACAGCCCGGCAGGTGACGGGGGCCAGCCCCAGGCCTGGCAGTGCGCTACAGCTGCTGCGTGCAACCTCCCTGAATCCTGGTAACTGCCCCGTGGAAGTGGAGCCTGAGGCTCAGGGAGTGCACTGAATATAAAGGCCACTTTTTGTTACATCTTTAGCACGTCCTCAAGTGATGTTGGTATCGTCCCCATTTTAGGACCCAAACGATTGTCACCAGCTTCCTGAGCCTACACGCACACTCGCACACTCACCCCTGACATCTGCGCTGCGGCTGGCGCTGAGGGTCAGGCTCTAGGGCCATCAAGGCTGTGCCTCGGCCCCGCCCCAGGGTCTCCTGGGAAGGGCTTTTGAGGAGGAGGCAAGGAAGCCTTCAAGCCCCAGAAATCACACTGCGGGCCGCACGGCTCTGGGTGGGCGGAAGCCTCCACTCCAGGCAGCACCAGCAGACCACAAACAAGCAATGCATCAGAGTGTCTAAAAAGGGACACTTTTGCTCAGTCCTGCGGCCCCACAGCTGACCCCTGCCACCACCACCTCACCGCCCAGCCACTGGCCTCCCGCCCACATCCTGCTGCAGCCTCCCCAGCAGCCACTTTGCAGACTGTCCCGGGTCTTCTCAGACGGCCTGGACCAGGCCTCTGGGCTCCTGAGAGCAGCCACACGGGGAGGGAGGCAGGGGTCTGGCCTCAGACCTGCGTTCTGACTCGGCCTCGGTCTGCTTGCCTGTCGAACAGGGACAACAGCACCCACTCACTGGAGGAGGTGCTCGATACAGTGCCCGACACTAGAGGCCACTGTCCCAAGGTGGCAGGCAGCACATATTTAGGGGCAGTGAGGCAGGGACAGAGGGGACGGGAAAGGGCCTTTACGCTCTTGACTGCGGGCCGAACGAGAGACCAGCCAGGCGCTGATCCGAGCATTTTACTGACGAGTCCCTCGATCCTCACCACAGGTGGATGCTGTTCCTATTAGTTCCACTTTACTGAAGAGGACACCAAGGCCCAGAGAGGTCAACTACCTCCCCCAAGGTCGCCCAGCTAGTGAGAGGCGGAGCCCTGCTCTCGCTGCCCTTTGGGTTGGAAACAGGTGTCCATTGGTCTTCACTGGGGTTTCAAGTCAGCCGTGCTTTGAGCTCCTGTGACTGAGGCACATGCTGCCAGGCCCTGGGCCACACGGGACCCAGGCCCCGAAGAGGGGACCTAGCAAGGTCAGCAACATCCTTGCAGTGCAGTGTGAACGGCCTTGTGGCTGGAATGGGGGTTGGCTGGTGACTTCTGCACTCACAGTTCTGAAACCACAATCCAAATTTCCACTGATTGACACTCGTGAGTGCAAAAACCCCAGGATCCAACCCGTGGGGCTTCCAACCTTTCACGATCCAACATCCAAGTGTGCTCGAGCTGAAAGGCACCCTAAGATGTACCGCACACCTACGCCAGGGGCACAGCAGCCTCGCCCCGGCCGGCCGGCCGGAGGAGCGCCAGGCGCCTTTCCTGCAGAGACCTGGGTCTGACTGCGGGGGAGCCTGGAGCCCCAGCGGCCTGACTACATGGCTCAGGGTGATTCCCCGGAAGCCTCAGCTACAGCCACAGGTACGACCAACCCCTCCCCGGGCTGGAGCTGGGGCTCGGGCCTGGGCATATCTAAGAGGGACAGGAGTACTCAATAGAAGCCATACCCTCGGGGACCTTCAGGACAGCTGGAAAAGCGGACAAGTCCAGACCCAGAGTCATCGGGCCACAGGTGGGGCCGAACCAGGGTGAGGGCACCGTGCAGCCCATAGACTTCCCAGATGGCAGGACGGTGGCAACCTGGTGTCAAGCTGCTGGCTTGGGGGTCTCCAGTTCCCTGATTCTGCACACAATAGGTTGTCCCCATGGTGGAGACAGGGGACACTGAGCCACCGCAGACTTCTGGGTTCTGGCTGGTGAGGAGAGTGGAGAGCACGGGACAGGCACTGCCACCCAGCTCCACATTTTAAGAAGCCAGGTCTCCCCTGGACTCTGATGTCTCCCTCCATGGAGGCATCCTTCAAGCCCTGCCTGCATTCTAGAATCCCCTCCAGGAGCCTTCCTGCTGGGGGAAGGGCAGTGGGAACCGTGCCTCATCCTGGCCTGAGCCTCTGATCCAGCAGCCTCCCAACTTCTGGCCAGACTTCCACCCAGGTGGGAGCCTCCGGTTCGGGCAGCTGGGGGTGTCGTTCTCCATCCCTCCCCACCCCTCTGGGGCCTGCCCGGCTCTCCCTGTGGGGAACAGAGGGTCCAGCCAGTGCCCACTGTGAGCCAGGTCCTGTCCTGGGCCGTGGAATACCGAGGTGCCTGAGGCCGAGGTCCTGCCTAGTCTACGCACCCACACAAGTAGGTACTCAAGTGATCCTCAAAACGAACTGCAACTCCAGCAAATCAAGGCGTGGTGCCTGCCCTGGCTGGTGTGGCTCAGTGGATTGAGTGTCTGCCTTCAAGCCAAAGGGTCGCCGGTTCCATTCCTAGTCAAGACACATGCTTGGGTTGCAGGCCAGGCTCTCCAGTAGGGGGCGCACAAAAGCATGGTGCCTGTAGCAGGACCCCACACTGCGCCCCTCCCTCTTCCCCAGTCCCCTTGGCTTCTGATGCCTAAGGGGTGCAGGTGCTCAGAGCAAGGAGAGCCTACTGTTTCCCAAAGGCTCTCGTTGTGTGTTAACTAGCAATTATGGAGCACCTGCTGAATGCACAACTCTGTTTTGTGTGGAGAACCAAAGAGATAACTACTATTGAGTCTGGAGGAACAGAGCAGCACCCACATCACTGATTTACAAGAAGGAAGGGCAGAGACTGAGGAGGTTTACCGGGAGAAAGGGCTTGACAGATGGAGGAAAACTGCCGGGGCTGGGGCTGGGGACGGGGACGAGCAGGGTGTCCGGGAACTGCTCAGGGAGTGTTCGCTGTCGCTGGAGGGAGCAGATCTCGTCTACTCTTTGGGTCAGACAGGGCCGGGACAGCTGGCCCATCAGGCCATTAGAGACAAATCCAGAGTGCCAGGGAGTTGTGCAAGGGCACACAGCAGGGAACAGGCCAAGGGGGGTGTCCAGGGCAGCATCCTTTGAAAGACCCAGATGCGCCAAGATAGATCAGGAAGGCCTGTCCTTGGCTCGGGCTCTTAAGCAAGGAGGTTTCTTTCCCCTTTGAGAGGGTTGCAAAGGTTATTTATACCCGAGTCGCGCAGGCCGGTGGGTGGGGCAGGAACTTGGGGCAGGCGCGGTGGCAGGAGCGGGCTTACCTGCTTCCCGCCACCACGGCTGGGTGAGGCGGCCGGGGAGGAGCCGCGCGCACCACCTGTAGACGGCGGGGCGACCGGCGGACTTACACTCTCCGGGCCGGCCAGGGCCGAAGGGAGCCCGGAAGACGGGGAGAGCGAGAACCCAAACTTGGAGAGAGGAGTGACCTGGGGGCCGGGGGCGGAGCCGCGAGCGGGGCGGCGGGAGCGAGCGCGAGCGGGAGCGCGCTGGCCCAGGAAGCGGAGAGCGCCGCCCACCCAGCCCCGGCGAGAGCGCAGCGGGCAGAGGCCGGCTGGGCTGGGGGCTGCCGGCCCTCGACCCCTGCCGTGACCCCGCAGCCGCCAGCCCACTCCCAAGATGATGAAGAGGCAGCTGCATCGCATGCGGCAGCTGGCCCACACGGGCAGCTTGGGACGGTGAGTGTCCACTCCATTCCTTCCAGTCCCACGCTCACCCCCGCATGACCCGAGAGAAGGTGGAGGAGCGGGGAGGAGGCGGGGAGACTGGAGACAGCTGGACAGCCACCCTCTGACTAACCAGAACCCTACCGCTCTTCCCTCTGAAGGCCGCCCCCGCCTCCCAGCCAGAGCAGGAGGGAAAGGCGCTGCCTCTTGGGGGAAGGGGCACCCGCCGCCCCTGGTTGGAGTCGGGTGTGGGGAGGATCAAAGATGCTGAGCCTTCTCTGCCTCCATGGGCATCAGAGTGAATGCTCCTTCCTGGCCTCACTTGTCCCCTCTGTGCAATGGGGACAGTTAACCATCTCTGGGTGTCTGGGGGGAGGGGCGGTCAGGGCCCCAGATCTTGAGGGAGGAGAGGAGACTGTGTCCTGGCATGGTGGGAGGGGCCGGTTCCCGTCCCATGCCGTCCCATCCGTCGTGTGCCCCACTCCCCACCCCCCCACCCCCTGTCCAAAGGCTTGCTTCTCTGTCTTGCTTCTGCTTTCCCAGCCTCAGGTGGAAACATCCCCAGCCTCCAGGTCCCATCCCCAGCCCCTGAGCTGGTGGAGTGGAAGCCGGAAGTTTGGGGAGCTCCCCCAGCCCGCCTTCTCTACTCTTCCCCCTGCGTTGGGAGTTTCCCATCTCTGGGCCCAGGGGAGACCTGGTTCTGGTCTCACACTGGAACAGATGGCTTTGTGGGTGGGCCTGGGCAGTCAGGCTGCCTTGCTGTGGGCCTGTGTCCCCACGTGTCCCTGGACGGGGGCCCAGGGTTTGTCCACCACTACAGTCCAGCGTCCTCTGTGGCTGACAGCCCCAGAGTCTGAGCTCACATACTTCCCGTTCTTGGGGCCACCCCAGCCTCCTCTCCTCAGGGCAGCAGAAGAGACAAGCTGGGCCCTAGGGTGCCCCCCCCAGTCTCCCCTTTGGTTTCATCCACTCTCTCTCGGGACTCAGCCCTGGGTGGAGGAGGAAAAGCTGTGTATCCTATTGCCATCCCCATGGAATGTGCTCCGACTGGGATGAGGCAGGCGGGCCACCCAGGGCGGGCCCCAACTGGGAGGGGTGCTGGAAGTACCTGGGGTCCAGGCACCCTGTTGGGGGGCTGGTTTCCTAAGCTGGGCCGGCTCAGCAGAAGCTCTCCCTCCACCCCGTCCCCCCTCACAGCACCCCGGAGACTGCTGAGTTCCTGGGTGAGGACCTCCAGCAGGTACGTGCCCGGGCCGGCCGTGGGTGGCGAGGCAGGTCTGTGCAAGCTGTCAGCTGAGGGCCGGGCGGGGACGCCAGTTGGGGGCCTCAGTTGAGTCATTCCCCAAGCTGTTAGCCATAGGGTCCCCAGGAGCGGGGAAGAGAAAGGGCGGCGACAGCAACCTCCTGGGATCCATAACCCCCTTGCCCCCTCCCAGGTGGAGCAGCGGCTGGAGCCAGCCAAGCGGGCAGCCCACAGTGTCCACAAGCGGCTGCAGGCCTGTCTGCAAGGCCAGAGTGGGGCGGATATGGACAAGCGGGTGGTGAGTAGGGGTCCTGGGGAAGAAGGGGCCTTGGCAGGACACCTCTGTCCAACGGGAAATGAGGTTGGGACTGAGTCTCCCTTCCATTCTGCACCTCTGGCCCCAAGCTGGTGAAGACCGCTCTGTCACAAGGCCCCTGGGGACCCTACTCTTGAGGCCCTAAGTCTTCCCCATCCTCTTGACCCCGCCTTCCTCTCAGCACCAATCCCCTGAGCCAAAGTCAGGCCTCTGACTGCACCTGAACTTCTCTGTCCAATCAGAATGGAGCAGGCCCTCTCATAGGGCAGTCTGTGAGGGCTTCTCGAAGGAAGTGGCATTGGAGCTGGATTTCTGGTGATACTCACTGGTATTAATCAGCAGGCAGGGTTTATGCACTGTTAGTCTGTTGCTAAGATGTGTCAGTGCATTGCCTCACTCCGTGCTGACAGCAGTGCTAGGAGGAGGTTGCCTTTATTAGCACTGGTACAGATGAGGAAACGGAGCCTTACAGAGGTAAAGTGACTCACTCGGGGTCACGCAAGCTAATCAGTGGCAGAACTGAGATTTGAACCCTGATCCATCTGACCAAACCTGGTGCTCTCTAGGTGGGAATCGGTTTTGGAATCGGTCAATAATTCCGTGTGGCCAGAGCTCCGGGGGAGAGGGGGAGCAGCAGCAGTCATGGGGGTTTTGAGCATGGGGGTGGCTGCATCGGCCACACTTGCCCTGGGGTGGGGGCGGGGGCCCACTTCTAGGCCTATTCCCAGCTCTTCCGTTTTCCTTCCAACTGTGTGACCCTGGCAAACTCCAGGCCTTCTGCTCTTAGTTTTCCGGGTCGTGATAGCCTTTGGTCATTCCTTCCCCCACAGTCAAGTGGCTTCTGGGAGTGGGAAAGGGGGCCCCGGAGGGATAGGAGCTCTTTACGTGGTCCCAGGAAGAGGTCACCCCCGCCATGCTTTGTCATCGTCCTGCTTCCACTCTCACCTGTGACGGTGGCCCTCCTGGGTTCCCTCCTCCCCTGTCCATGCCCAGTGCCTCGTGGGGTCCTGCCCCCGAGGGACACACCGTGAGCCGGTGAAGGGAGGCCCGCAGGCGAGGGCAGGCGCTCATGCTCACAGCCAGCCCTGCCCTGCCCTGCCCTGCAGAAGAAGCTTCCCCTCATGGCCCTGTCCACTGCGATGGCGGAGAGCTTCAAGGAGCTGGACCCTGATTCCAGCATGGGGTGAGCACGGACGGGGCCTCAGCCTTTCCCTGGACAGGCCAAGGAGGGATTTGGACCGGAAAGGGGTCCAGGGCAGGGAGGGCAGCCCCGTTGGAATGGTGGCCAGGCTGGGGAGAGTGTCTGGGCTGGGGACAGTGACCTGGTCAGTGAGGACAGGCAGGCCTGGGAGGGCGTTGGGCTCAGCGAGGATGAAGGAGCCATAGAAGGGGCAGGAGGTCATGGGGAGAGAGGAAGCCCCACCCAGCCTCTCCAGATTGGGGTGAGGGGCTATAGGAGCCAGGCCCACGGCGCTGTGTCTGCAGGAAGGCCCTGGAGATGAGCTGTGCCATTCAAAACCAGCTGGCTCGCATCCTGGCCGAGTTTGAGATGAACTTGGAGAAGGACGTCCTGCAGCCTCTCAACAGGCTGAGTGAGGTGACCCTACCTTCTGTCCCCAGCTTTCCTGGTCCCTAGCTCCCACCCCCCTAGCCCACTCACCCCCTCCCTCCCCTTGCCTGTGCCTAGGAGGAGCTGCCAGCCATCCTCAAGCACAAGAAAAGCTTGCAGAAGCTGGTGTCCGACTGGAATACCCTCAAGAGCAGGTGGGAGCCACAGCGTGTGAGTGGGGTTTGTGCCTGGGTCAGCCCACAGAGGGGGCCAGATAGCTTCGAGGCCCTTCCCACACTGAGAGGACACTGGGCACAGAGTGTGTGCTTATGCACATGTTTGGTCCTTAGGAACACGTGGCAAGGGTACACGTGAAGGTCGCTCTGTGCATGTGTATGCATGTGCTTATGCCAGCAGGGGGTGACGCGAAAGCCTAAGGTAGCCCTAAAAAGTTCTCCCACCCTCTACTCTGCAGTTGGGTGGTTGTGACTTCCAAGCCTACCACCAGGTGGCGCCTCAAGCACTCTTGGCCCAGGCTGCACCAGAGCTCTGGGATTTGCATCTATAAATCCCAGAATCCCGTGTGGTCAGGGATTTGCATCTGTAATTCCCACAATCCTGTGTGGTCAGGCATATGGAGGGGACACCTGACTTTGGCCATGAATGGAAACAGTGACCACCCTACCTTGGGTTCGTCCCCAGGCTCAGCCAGGCAGCTAAGAACTCAGGCAGCGGTCAGGCGGGGGGCGGCGGCCCAGGCAGTTACAGCCACACAGCCACGGCCAACAAGGTGGAGACGCTAAAGGAGGAGGAGGAGGAGCTGAAGAGGAAGGTGGAGCAGTGCAAGGTGAGGAGGCACTTGGGGTTGCTGGGATGTGTGGGGGTGGCAGAGGTGGGAGCTGTCATTTCGCGGATAAGGAAGCTGATGCTCTCAGAGGTGGTGTCACCTGCTCAGGGCCATGTAAGTAGGCAGCGGCAGAGCAGGGCTCACTGGGGCCTTGGCGTGTTTGCTGAGTGAGCGAATGAAAGGCAGATGGATGGATGGATGGATGGATGAATGAATGGTTATGGGACACGGAGGTGAGGACTAGAAGCCGGGAAAGCCCCTCAGGAGTTCAAGGAGTTTTCTGTGGGAGGTCCCCAAGTGCAAACCTTGGCAGAGAGAAGAGAGCAGGCTGGGACCCCTCACATACAACTTGGGCAAGTCATAACCTCTCTGAGCCCCAGCCTCCCTGATACAAGCCCTCCCCGCTCGGTCCCCAAGGATGAGTATTTGGCCGACCTGTACCACTTTGCCACCAAGGAGGACACATATGCCAACTACTTCATAAACGTGAGTCCAAGACTGGGCCGCAGCCCCCCTGCGTGCCGGGCTAGACACCAGAGCCAGAGGGTCTCTCTGAGAGGGAAGGAGGGAGGGAGGGGTCTGCTCTTGCAGACCCTGAGGGAGGCCATCTTCCCTTACTTTCCCCGGGGGGCACACCCTTGTCCCCTCAGCTCATGGAGATTCAGGCTGATTACCATCGCAAGTCTCTGAGCTCTCTGGACACCGCCCTGGCTGAGCTGAGGGAGAACCACAGCCAAGCAGGTGGGGACACTGGGGGCCCCGACCCCACACTCCAGACCCCCACGTGCTTAGGCTTGTGCAGAGCTTGCACTCCGTCCCGAAAGGCAATGGGCAGCCACAGATGGGTTCCCGGCCGGGGAAGGGTCGATGAGAGCTTCAGGGCAGAGATTACTCTGGCTGCTGCATGGAGGACGGAAGGGGTGGGGGCAGGGCGCCAGGGCTGGAGCCAGGAGACCTGTTAGGAGGCGGAAGGGAGGTGATGGTGGCTTGAATTGGGGTAGAAGCAGGGGAAGCGGGTAGATCTGAGAGCTGTGTTAGATGACTTCAGGGTGCGAGGTCGGGGGGCTGGGTGGGAGGTAGTACCATTGGCCAAAGAAGTAGTCCCTGGAGGATGTCTGGGGGGAGCCCCTGGCTGCTCGTGGGTGGGGGGACCCTGGGCCGCTGATCTGTCTCCTCCCTGCAGACCCCTCCCCCTCGATGATGGCCGCCCCCTTCTCCAGGGTGTATGGGGTGTCCCTGGGAGTTCACCTGCAGGAGCTGGGCCGGGACATCGCCCTGCCCATCGAGGCCTGCGTCCTGATGCTGCTTTCTGAGGGCGTGAAGGAGGAGGTGGGACCCGCTGGGGCAGGTGGGGAGGGAGCGTGGGGCCCTCAGCCTATCCCAGACCTCCCCCAAGCTGCCCATGCTGTGCCAGTAGTCCCACCCACCCTCAGAGCTCAGGTCGCGGGAGGAGGCGTGGCCTCCCATTGCCGAAGTGATACCACCTCCCACTTAGTGATGCTCCCGTGGGCCAGGCAGGTGCTGTGCTGTAAATCCTGCGCACTGAGGGACTTAGTTATCCCAGGAACCCTGGGAGGGAGCCCTCAGTGGCTCCATGTGACAAGGGGAGACGGAGGTCAAGAGGCAGACGTGCCCAGTGGCAGATGAGAGGGTGGCGGTGGAACCAGGGACTTAGGTGCAGTCACTGGTGCAGGCTGCCCTCGTCGGCCCTTCGAGCCTCAGCATCGCCACTCCGTTGGCTCCTGCCCCAGCACAGACCCTTAGGAGGCAGAACTGCTCAAAGACTGAGGCCCCTCCAGGGTCCTGCGGGGTCCCCCTCCCACTGCTCACCCACGGGTCTTCCCATGACTTTCCTCAGCCCTCCCCAGACACCCCCCTTTGCTCCAAATCCAAGACCTCGTGAGCTGAGAGGACCCACGGACACTGGTGTCCCCTCTACCTGCCAGACCGGTGGGGACATGGGCCAGTGAGGGCCTGCCGCCTGCCCCAAGCCATGAGTGAGGCAGGGCCTTCCGGCTAGGATGTCCTGTCCCACCCGCCCCTCCGTGACCCCACCTGGTCCCTCTCGCACTCCAGGGCCTCTTCCGTCTCGCCGCTGGGGCCTCGGTGCTGAAACGCCTCAAGCAGACGATGGCCTCGGACCCGAGCAGCCTGCAGGAGTTCTGCTCTGACCCCCACGCCGTGGCAGGTGCCTGCTCCCAGGACCCCAGGGTGGCGGACCGCCCCCCCAAATCTCTGCACCTCCGCTGCCTGAAATGATCCCACGGGTTTGGTTGAAGGCTGATAATCTGCTGAGGGGACACAGGGGCCCATAGAGTGGGGTTTGTGACGAACCCCCTGACATATGAGTACGCTTTTCTGAGAAAATCTCTAGCCTTCATCGTTTTCTCTGAAGGGCCCATGGCCCAGGAATGATAGACCTAGACACGTTAGTATGAACAAGGGCCAGAGGCTCCTGGCAGATGGGGAGAGCTGGGTGCTGGGGCGAAGGTGGAGGCTCGGGCTGCGTCTGAGCTCACACCACCACCTCAGGTGCCCTCAAGTCCTATCTGCGGGAGCTGCCGGAGCCCCTGATGACCTTTGACCTCTATGACGATTGGATGAGGGCAGCCAGGTGAGGTTGGAGGTGGGGGGTCCTGGCGAACAGGAAGCTGCAGAGGCGCCACCCTGGGCTGGCTCACCAGGTCTGTCCCCGTCCCCAGCTTGAAGGAGCCCGGAGCCCGACTGGAGGCCCTGCAAGAGCTGTGCAGCCGCCTGCCCCGAGAGAACTTCAACAACCTCAGGTGAGCCCTGCGCGGGGCCGCGGGGCCGCGGGGCCCCGGGCTCCGGGCTCCGGGAAGCCAGGCCCTGCCAGGACCCTGGGGTCCGGGTTTGCGTCCTGCCCCCTTGTCCTGAGCAATATTTCTAAAAACAGAATGCAGATGGACGAGTCATATTTCTACTTTTCATTGCTTTTATCTTAAATATGGAACGCTTCACGAATTTGCACGTCGTCTTCGCGCAGAGGCCGTGCCGCTGTGCCAACTCCTGTGTCACTTCAGCCTCAGTGTATGTGCTGCCAAAGCAAGCACTGTACTGCTCGTAGTTTTTAATTCTGGACGTTGAACTCGATACATACCTTGAACGTTGGAAGCCACACCACCTGGCTTCACATCCCTCCTCTGCCTGTTGTGTGGCCCTGAGCAGGCGAACTGCCCTCTCTGTACCTTGGCTAGACGATTCGGAACATAACTGTGCCTGCCCCACAGGGTGCTGGGAGCGTCTCAGCTTAGCTCAGTGCCGAACACGTAGGTGGCACTCGGTAGGTAGCTGATTCAGCTATTACAAGTTTACGCCAGCCTGTGTGCTGTCTCGGCCACCTTTAGGAAACCCTGAGCTAGGAAAGTCTTGGGTCTCAGGGGCGTCAATGCGCGTCTGTGGCCCGAAGCCCCGCCCTTGGCCCAAGCCCCCGCTCCTGCCTCCCCAGGTACCTGATGAAGTTCCTGGCACGTCTGGCCGAGGAGCAGGAGGTGAACAAGATGACGCCCAGCAACATCGCCATCGTCCTGGGGCCCAACCTGCTGTGGCCCCCTGAGAAAGAGGGGTGAGCGGGAGGTGGCAGTCCTCAACCCACCTGTCTGCTCTTTACCTTCCTCCTGGGCCTCGCTTTCCTCATCCGCGGATGGGCTGAGCCGCTCCTGTTCTCAGGGCTGCCATGAAGGGCTTTAGAGATGGCATTCTGGGTAGCGGCAGTAACGGGGTGCTCGGAAGGCTGGGAGCCCAGGGTCTGGTTCTAGCCCCGCCTGCCCCTTCCAGCCATGGGCCTGAGGAAGTCACTCTCTCCACCCCATTTCCTCATCTGTAAATTAGAAATCATACAAAGTCTGAGGACTTTTGCTGTGGGAATTAAGCGAGAGAATGAAGGGAGGGTGGCTTTAACATGGCAGAGTGCTGTCCTGTGCGAGGGGTCACTCCCGTTCCCTGCCGTCCGCTCTCTGAGGGCAGGTACCTGGCAGAGGCTGCCTGGGTCCAGGCCTGGGAGGAAAGGTGCCATGACCCACGGGTGACGCCTGTCGTGTGCGAAGGGAGGGACAAATTCGGTGTGAGAGCGGCGTGTTTGCCTCCACGGTGCCTGTGAGCCTTTGAGAACAGGGACGTGGTGTGATTGACTGGTCCCTGTGTCCCCAGTGGCCAGCACAGGATCAGGGAGAGTTGGGGCCACTGAGACTTTGCTCGGTGGTGACTCGTGTCCACTCCCTTCTGTCCCAGGGACCAAGCGCAGCTGGATGCGGCCTCGGTGTCGTCCATCCAGGTGGTGGGCGTGGTGGAGGCTCTGATACAGAGCGCAGACACCCTCTTCCCCGGAGGTGAAGCTCTTGCCTGCATGCGCACCCCTCTTCGTGCCCCCTGTGCCCAACTCGGTGCCCTCCAGACCAGCCTCAGTCCCCGGCAGCCCGTGCCCTCCCCACGAGGCCTGGAGGAAATGGCTTCTCCACTTTGAGCCTCGGTGTCCCCTCTGTAAAATGGGGGTGCTCCTGTCTGCGTCGTGGGGTTGCTGTGAGGCTCCTGTGGGGGGTAGGAGGGCGAAACGCGGCCCAGACAGTATCAGGGAAGAGGGAGAGCGGTCCTGGCGCTGGCCCGCCCGGCGGGGCAGCTGGCGGGGCCCGAAAGCAAGGCCTGCGCCCTTCTGTCCGCAGATGTCAACTTCAACGTGTCGGGCCTGTTCTCCGCCCTGGCACCCCAGGACAAGGTCGGCGACGGGCCGGCCTCCGAGGAGTTTCCGACCACGGCCGCGCCCACGCCAACCCCTGCCCCAGCCCCTGCCCCTGCCCCGGCCCCTGCCCCGGCCCCAGCAGCTACCAAGGAAAGGTAAGGACCCACGGGTAAGAACGGCCCCTGTCCGGACCCCACGATGCCAGGCCCGAGGCACCATCTCTCAGGGCTCCCAACAGCACGTTGGGAAGTGGGAGGACTGTATTTTCACCCCAAATGCCAGGTTTCCCAGTTTGCAGCGGGTGGGGTGGGGGCTCTGAGGCGACAGCCCTCAGCCTCTGATGCGTTTCCTCTTCCATCATGTGGCTGTTTGCTGAGCACCAACCACCACAGGCTCAGAGGGCGCTAGGGGGCCGGTTACTGGGGGATCCGGGAACACCCCCCAGGGTCTCTGACCCGTGAAATCCGGAACGGCTGCGTGTGCCGTGCTGCCCCCACGCCACCCCGGCGTCACTCGCTTGTCAGACTGCGGGGCCCAGACCTCGGGTGCCCTCAGATGAGCAAGACAGATAAATGCTGCCCTCGAGCCTGTGCCCGGAGGCAGCAGAGGGGGTGGACAAGCCCACCAAAGATCGGTCAGCACCGCGCCAGGCAGGGCTGCGAGCCGCGAGGGAGGACAGAGCCGGGGAGCGGAGCAAGGGGCGCAGCTTCAGCCATGGGGTCGGGAAAGGCCTTCTGAGGAGGAGCCACCGGAGCAGAGACCTGGAGGAAGTCAGGGGCCTCCCACTCGGCGTCTGCTGCTTCCTCTTTAAAAATTTGTTGGTTCTAGAGAGAAAGAGAAATTCGTTTTTTGTTTCACTCACTCATGCATTTGTTGGCTGTCTCTTGTATGTGCCCTGACCAGGGATCGAACCCACAACCTTGGTGTATTGGGACGATGCTCTAACCAGCTCAGCTAGCTGGCCAGGGCAGCCCCTCTGTCCCTTGTCCACTCTCTGGCTCTAGTGGCCAGAAGGTCCCGTAAAGATCACAAGGAGGCTGAGAGTTGGGGCAGGGGGAGGCTCTGCTTTCGATCCGGCACCCTGGCCCCACCAGGGACCATGGACACTGTCACAGCATCACACAGCCACCAGGGGCTCTGTGGATGCAAGCCCTAACCGATGCCAGAGTGTTTGGGGGGCAGGGGGGCAGCCTGGGAACAGATCCCAGCCCGGCCACAAGGTGGATAACCCAGACTCAGCTTGTTGGCTGGGAGTCTCCCGAAGATTCCAGGAGGCGTCTGGGAGGTGGCCAAGCTTGACCCTGACCCTCTCCTTCCCTCACAGGACAGAGTCTGAGGCGCCCCCCAGACCGGCCTCCCCCAAGGTCAGCAGGAGCCCCCCAGAGGCAGCCACCCCAGCAGAGGACACAGCTCGGAAGAGTGAGTTGGCTGTGGGGCAGCAAAGGGGGCGGGGCGGGGGGGGCAGTCCAGACCATCCCGTGTGTTCAGGCGGCCGAGAGCCAGGGCTGCAGCCCGCACACTCCAGCTGTGTGATCTTGGGCCGGTGACTTCACCTGCTAGCTTCAGCTTCCCCCTCTGTGGACAGTAAGTGCACCTGCTTTGTAGGGCTGTTTAGAGGATCAGACACTGCCACCTGGCTCAGGCTGCCTTGTGAGGGTCGGCCAGCGTGAGTGAGCGTGGGGGGCAGCGGGCTTTAGTTCCTCAAAAAGCCCGAAGGTCACAGAGTGAAGAGGGAGGACAGAGTCTTCAAAGGGCAACGAGGGAGGGGAGGCGGTGGTGCTGGGGGCCGGGGGCCCTCCGAGCAGTCAGTCACCTGTTGAGTTGCCCGAGAGTCAGGGAGATGGAAGGCCGAGGGTTCGGGTGCAGAGTCTGCCTGAGTGACCAGGAGGCTCTAGAGTTTTCCACCGGGTGTACAGAGTAGAGCCCGGAGTAGATGGAGCAGCCGCAGGCGCCTCCAGACCAGCAGGAGCTGGCAGGTTGCTCAGGGACCTTCCTGCAGGAGGCGGGCATCTAGTCGCCTCTCCTGGATGCGGGGCGAGTGAGACATTTGCTCACTTGAGCACAATTGGAAGGACTGTCACAGCCTCACCTGAGCTGGTCCTCACCTCAGCCCTGGGAGGTTCATCCCAGCTTACCACAGTCGGGAGACTGAGGCCCCAGGGGGCAAGTGATTTGCACAAATCCCCCAGTGGGTGAAGGCACACCTGGGGCCAGAGTCCAGACCTCCTGGCTCCACCCAACCCTTCAAATGCCTCTGGGCATCAGAGTTGTGCAGCCACATCTCCGAGCCTGGGTGGGGTAGTTGTGGTGGGCTTCTGAAAGGAGGTGAGTGAGACCCGAGCATCAGGGGGAAATGGGTGGCGTTTCTTTATTTGACAGGAGTGTGCTGAACACCTACTCCACGCCCAGCCCTGTGCTAGCCAGCTGCATGTGTGATAGCCACACATAGTTCACACCCTAGTGGGGGAGACAAGCAAAATAATGCAGAGGCCTGGGTGATGAGGGCCGGCCGTGGGAACTGTGTTCCGGCAGAAGGAACAGCAGGGGCAAAGGTCCTGAGGTGGGATCGAGCGTGGTGGCTTTGCCACAGGCTGTATGGACACCTTACTGCCCCTTTCCTTCCTCTACAGCCAAACGCCCGGCACCAGCCCGACCCACCATGCCACCACCCCAGGTCTCCAGCACCCGCTCCTCGTCTCCAGCTCCACCCTTGCCCCCTGGCCCCGGCAGCCCTGTAGCTCCCCGAGCTCTGCCCCGCCGACTGGTTGGCAGCAACCTCCGGGCCCCCACAGTGCCACCCCCACTGCCCCCGACGCCCCCTCAGCCTGCCCGACGCCAGAGCCTGCGCTTACCAGCTTCCCCCAGCCAGACTTCCCCAGGTCCAGCCTCCTCCAGCCCGGTCTCTCTGAGCACGCCTGAGCAGGTGGACCTGGGGGTGGCCACAGAGGATGGGGGGGCCCCTGAAGCTGTAGGCAGGACCCCCACTCCTGCAGCTGTGCCCCCTCAGCCTCAGCCCAGGAGCGTTGCCTCAGAGACCAACTGAGCTGGTGGCTCCTCCCTGACAGCCCTGGGTGTCCCCTCCCTCCCGCCTGGTCCTCCCAGGATATAGCCCTCACCCCTTTGCCCACAGCCTTCACCTCCAAGTGCCTTGGTGCCCGCTGGGTCGGCCCCCACGGCAAGGAGGACTCAGGCCAGTTCTCCACTTCCGGTCCTTTTCCTCTTGAGTTCACCCTGGGCTCGGGGTGCTCAGCCGACTCTGCGCTCTCTGGCAAGGTCCCGGGGAGCCGCCAGAAGGAAGGAGAGCGTGGCTGCTCCTACTGGACTTTGGTTTTTCTCTTGCCAACATATTTTTTTGTAAGGCAGGTAAATTATTTTGGACAAAACTGGAGCAGCTGCCCAAAAGATAGCTTTATTTTCTGTACTCAAAATAAAGGGGGAAATTGCCTATTCTCTGCCTCTTTTCCCTCTTCCTGTCTGAAATGATTAACAGCCGATGTTTTTAAGCACCTACTCTAGGCCACACACTGCTTTTCTGCCCGAGATTTTCATTTAATCCTCTCCCTGGAGAAGAAATCCTAGGACCTCTTACAGGTGAGCAGACTGGAGCTCATGACCTCATGGCAGGAGAACATGACCTGCCAAGGTCACACGGTGAGTGAGGCTGGGACCTGAGACTGGGACCCAGGTCTGACTGCTTCCGGAGCCTGGGCCTGGGCCTCATCCCGGGCAATTAACTTAAGTTCTGGTCTCCTCATCCGGGAAGCCGGGTAACAACTTCCACTGCAGAAGTGTTCTGCTGATTAAAGGAGACTCCCGTAAAGACCAGACACCATCCTTGCACACAAAAGTACCCCGTAAGTGATGGCTGCCCCTGATGCTGGGTCCCCCAATCTGCTCCCCAGGAGCAAGGGTGAACCTGTCTGCAAACCGTCCCCGAGGCTGCTCTGCCAGACCCTGGACTAGGTCCCCAACTCAGCCCTACGCCCAAGTTGCTCCTGGGAACAGGCAGGCAGAACTGATTGCTGGAACCAAGTGTCAGGACTACTGGGAACTCGTATTGGCCCAGTTAGGGTAAAACCATCTAACCCAGACCGGTGGTGTGTGTCTGGAGGGTGGAGATCAAGGAAAGCTTCCTGGAAGAGGTGATATCCAAGGGGAGTCTTTCAGGAACTGTCCAGGTGAAAAAGTCAGGGAAGAAGGAAGAATGTCCCAAGCCATGGGAACCACCTATGCACCCGTGAAAAGGCCAAGACATCGGGGAGCAGAAAGTATCTCGGCTCAAAGCCTTGGTCACAGGATGCTCTGGAGGTACAGGTGCTCCTGGAAGTCCCACAGGTCTTCAGAGGCTTCTCAGAGGTTGGCAGACAGCCTCAGGATGGTGACACATCTCTCCCCAAGAGGGAGCCTAGGCAGCAGGGTCTCCCCTCACCGTCCTGGGCAACTGGCCACTGATGCTCTGGCTCCTTCCCTCCCCGGGGTGCTTGGTGACAAGGCTGCCTCTAGCCCAGAGCCTTTCCACCCTGACCTCACAGTAGAATCCTTGGTAATTATAGACAAAGACACCCCAAAATGCCAGGCTGCACCCAAAACAATTAAAGCAGAATCTCTGGGGTCCTACCACGCATTGGTATTTTGAAAACCATTTGTCAAAAGTCATCAGACTTTACACTTAGGATGTATACATCTTACTGCATGTAAATTTTATATCTAAAAATAATGAGTGTCCCAGGGCGCTCTACAGTGCAGCGAGCGTGGCAATCCCCTGGTGTGGGCCACGGGCCCCAGCGCTCAGGACACCATGCGCCTCTCTCCTCATCATACCCACAGGCTTCTCAGGACTTCGCTCACACCTGGAGCGTCCACCGTTCGGAGGGCAGGGAGATTTGACCCAAAGACAACATCTCGGTTAGCATCTGCTTTCCTCTCAGCAACCGGCTCTCCTAAGCTTCTGATTGGCTAGGGGCGCAGGGCGGCTCTTCTCGAAACAGTTTTTTTTCTTGTAACTCGTTATTGGTCAAGAAGATCGTCAGTCTCCCAGGCTCCCACC
>CM052539.1:6352555-6497364 GCA_028533065.1 Trachops cirrhosus | reverse complement strand
TCTCCCCTTAGTGCCAACCGCGATTCCACCCTTTTCTTCAAGCTCAATTTGCTCGCGGCCTCCCTCCTTTCCAAGGTTTTCGCCTCTATTGGCCGCAGGCCAGGTCGTAACCCCGCCTCCCGGCCCTTTCAGCGCGCCGATTGGTAGGTGCAGGGCACCAGTGGGTTGCGGGAGAGCGCACCGTGCCCGCGGAGAGAAAGCGGCGCGGCGCGGCGCGGGCGTGCGGGCAGCCAGCTGGCTGCATGGCGCGCTGCGAGCGGCTACGCGGCGCGGCCCTGCGCGACGTGCTGGGCCGGGCGCAGGGGGTCCTGTTCGACTGCGACGGGGTGCTGTGGAACGGCGAGCGCGCCGTGCCGGGAGCCCCGGAGCTGGTGGAGCGGCTGGCGCGTGCCGGAAAGGCGGCGTTGTTCGTGAGCAACAACAGCCGGCGCGCGCGGCCGGAGCTGGCTCTCCGCTTCGCGCGCCTCGGCTTCGGGGGGCTGCGCGCCGAGCAAGTCTTTAGCTCCGCGGTGTGCGCCGCGCGCTTGCTGCGCCAGCGCCTGCCCGGGCCGCCGGACGCGCCGGGCTCCGTGTTCGTGCTGGGCGGCGAGGGGCTACGCGCCGAGCTGCGCGCCGCCGGGCTGCTCTTGGCTGGGGACCCCGGCGAAGACCCGGGCGCGGCCCCGCGCGTGCGTGCCGTGCTCGTGGGCTACGACGAGCACTTTTCCTTCTCCAAGCTGAGCGAGGCGTGCGCGCACCTGCGGAACCCAGACTGCCTGCTGGTGGCCACCGACCGCGACCCGTGGCACCCGCTCAGCGACGGCAGCCGGACCCCTGGTGAGCGCGGGGGTGGCCAGGAAAGCGAGGTGACGAGGGGCGACCTGGAGGTGAGGGTCGGGGAAGGGACTTCTCCAGGTGACAGATAGAGAGCAGGAGGGTTGCTAGCGCGTCTACCATCCAGCAAAAGATCAGGGTGCTTTTGTGTTAAGGTCTGGTAATTCTTGCAGCCGCCTCACGGTGAGGGGCAGCACTGGTGTCCCCAATGGACAGATGAGGAAACCGAGGCCCATGGTGGCCCTTGGGAACGCAGGCGGAATCCAGGCCCCCCGACTCCCAGCCCTAACCTTCCTGGACCCGCCTCAAGGACTCCTGTCTTTTTGTCTCTCTCGCTGTAGGGGTGAGGTCGGACATTTGGGAACAAAGCCTGGAAGGGGCGCTTTCCTGTTGGAGAGTTGGAATACTACGTCGGCAGGCTGTAGGCAGGTGTGCTAGAGCACAGGACGTGGTTGGAGTTTGCCCTGAGTCCATTTGCAGCTCCAGGGCTCCGTGATCTCGTTACATTACATAACCTCAGAGCATCCGTGCGCGGCTGTAAAAATGGGAATGCCAGCATGCCCGTGTCAACAGTGTGGAGAGCGGTCTGTGCGCTTAGGTGCTCAAATGGTGTGGGCTGTATCCAGAACCCTGTTGTGTTACCCTTGGTATCTGTTCTTAATTAGTTTCCAAATTACTCTGGAGATGGGGGTTATTGTCCCATTTCTCAGTTAAAGGAACTGAGACTGAGAGAGCAGAAGTGAGCTGCCCAAGAGTACAGGGACCTGAACGTGCATCTTTTGGCCACGCAGGCCCAACCTCCTCCATCCAAGGCACTCTTCACTGCTGTCGTCTGCGTGGTCAGCCCTGCAGAGGAAGCAGGAGCAGGTGGAGGCTGCTACGTCTTGGAGGGTTCGGGTTAGACAAGAGCAGATGGTAGCAGAGGCTAACGGACAGTAATGAGTGTGTGTGGACATGTTAGTACTCCAGTCGGCAGGCCGAGGGCAGGGACAAATGTCCCATCACTCCATCCTTGCTGGTAACTGACCCAGACAGTTGTTAATACCAAATACTGGTGGGGCAGGGTGGTACTCTTTGAGGATTAGACACAGTATTATGGTGTGGTGGCAGGGAGAGCCTAGAGTTTAGGGGATCTGGGAAGGCTTCCTGGAGGAGACATCTTACAGAACAGGGGATGAACATGGAACAGGGCTTGGGCCGTGGCAGAACCAGCTCCAGCCTGGGAATCTATAGTTCTAGGCCTCTCCTAGCTTTGCTGCATCCCTACTTCCTGCATGACCACTTCCGCCTCAGCTTTCCCATAAACCCAAGGTGAGGGCTTCCCCAGCTGCAGCAGCTCCTGCCTCCCTGGGCCATGCTATGAAAAGTGACTGTCTCTCTGGAGGCCTCAGAATTCAGGTGGAGGCAGGCAGTGAAGAGGCCCCCAGGACACAGGAACAGTGGTACGGAAGAGCCGGGGAAGAGCCGGGGAGAGACCCGGCCCTTCCCACGCCTGCCCCTTCCGCCTCAGCACCCACTGGGCTGTGCCTGCGGCCCTGCTGGTCATTCCCACAGCCTGGAGGGGGAGGCAGAGGCTCAGCAAATGCAGAAACACAAGTGCTGCTGTCGGGTTTGTGCCCTGAATGGTGCAGCTTTGAGACGGGGGCATGCAAGTGTTAATAAAGACCTCCGTTATGCAGCAAATCTGAAACATGCAAATCTCTCACCCCAGTCCCGCCTCCCGCCGCAGGCCTCCTAAATCGTGTGTTTACTTCATAGCCATATGGCAGCCACTTGAGCTGGCAAATGGAAATGCCTGCCGTTTTAGGTGTATGCCACCGTCAGAACGTGCAACAGTCTTAGGTTATAGGATGGGCCTAGCAGTGCCTGGCGTCCCGCTGGGCCTCAGTAAATAGTAGCTGAGTGGGTGAAACAGGACCAGGACGTGGGGGCCAGGGGTGATCAGCTCTTTCCTAGGGGGAAAGGAAGGAGCTGATGGCTGAGAACTTTCTTCAGCCCAGAGACACTCTGGGGTGACTCAGTTGAGCCCTTAGAAACCTCAAAGACCTCTCTCACCAAAGGGACAAATGGCTTTTCTTTCCTGCCCAGTTCTTAGGAAAACAAGTGGGCGAGTTCTCAGTCATATGTCGGGGAGAAGCTCCCAGTGGTGTTGCTCTGAGCCAGCTCTGCGCTGGTCCCGTGACACGGGGAGGTCCCTCCTCGGTGTCGGGGGCCACCTCACCCCCCGGAGCCTTTGTCTTTGCTACACTGTGAGAAGGGGGACCCGAGACCAGGGCCCCCAGGGTCCAGCCAGCGGTGGGCTGACAAACGTGTGGCGATTCGGGGAGCCCTGGTTTATATCCTTTGCCGATGTCTGTGTGTGGATACCCGCCCCCTGGCGGGTTTTCAAGCTGCCGCCATGAAGTCACTGCACGTGGAGTGGGGAACAGTGTGCCTGCCATTACAGCATTCCACTGGTTCAGCTAGAAACCGTCTTAAGAGCACAGACAGTGCTAAAATCTTTAGGGAGTGGTCAGTTTTGAGAATGTATTACCTTTAAACATAATTCATTTGATTGTAAGTTTATATAAATGGACTTTAAACAGTGGCTTTGTTTCACCACCAGCTCACAGAGTTCCTGAAAAATGAAACACTCAGCGCTCCCAAACGAGCACGGGCTGGGCCCGCACACGAGTGGGTCATGCCCACCTGCATGCAGTGCATCTGCCACTTTTTAAGCTGTGCGGCCCCGGACAAGTTACTTAACATCACTGAGCATCAGTCAGCTTTCTCATCTATAAAATGGGTTTCCATAAGCTCCCAGCACAGCCTCTGGCACTTCAGAATGTGCTTAGTAAATCATCATCATCATCATCATCATAACTTGTTCAGGGACATTAGCGTGAAGGCAGAACATTCTGGCACAAAGAGGTGTCTGGGGGACAGGCACAGTGGACCCATTGTGTGGGGCAGACGGTCAGGAGTCAGAACTGTCCTTTGCCAAACGGCCCTCCCCTTGTTAAACGCTTGGGCACGGCCCACAAGTTTGGGGATTGTAGTTCCTGTGGCCACAGACACCTCCAAGCGTGTAGCTTTTTGTCTCCAGCCTGAATTCTCTTCTCGTGACCGCCGTCCGGGCGGAGGCCGACTGGGTCAGAGGTGCGAACCTTCCTGTGCCCTGCTGTGCTCCAGATGGGCTGCGCCCGGTCCCCGTGCCAGGCGCGCACATGCTTGTAGCAGTGACCACAGTGCCGTTTGGGAAGCGCTTTTCCCCGCCCAGAGCCCTTGCCTCTGTGGTGCCCGAAGCGCCACTTCGAAGGCAGGCGGTACTTGCAACCTCCTTTGCCAGCGAGTCCACGGAAACTCGGACGGGGGGAGTGGCTTGCCCGAAGGCACACAGCTGCCCTGGGGGAGTTGTGAGCCTCAGGCAGGACCGACTGGAGCCAGGCCCAGTGCAGGCAGTGGCTCGTTCAGTCCTTAGGATGCCCCCATGAGATAAGCGCCATAGGAGGGGTGGGGAGACTGAGACATGGAGGGGTTAAACGGCCTGCCGGAGAAAGGGGGGGATGGAGTCTGCATGTGGGTGTCTGGGGCAGAGTTTGGACCCCTCACCAGTCCAATGAGATTTGGAAGCAGGCCTTTCCCTTCCATGCGCCAGGCTCTGACCGAGTGTCCCTCTCCCTACAGGCACCGGGAGCCTGGCTGCCGCGGTGGAGACAGCCTCGGGACGCCAGGCCCTGGTGGTGGGCAAGCCCAGCCCTTACATGTTCGAGTGCATCACGGAACACTTCAGCGTGGACCCTGCCCGCATGCTCATGGTGGGCGACCGCCTGGAGACCGACATCCTCTTCGGCCACCGCTGTGGCATGACCACCGTGCTCACGCTCACGGGTGTCTCCCGCCTGGAGGAGGCCCAGGCCTACCTGGCAGCCGGCCAGCAGGACCTGGTGCCCCATTACTATGTGGAGAGCGTTGCAGACTTAATGGAAGGACTGGAGCACTGAGGCCACCTGACCTGCACCTGCAGCCCCGCCCTTCCCCATCCTGATCCCATAGATGGAGGTGATGGGCCAGGAGCTGCGTTGAGTGCCACTGGCTCTCCAGCCCCAGTCCCCAACCCTGGTGGGGCTGGGACCCAGGGAAGGTTACAGGGCCCTTATACCCCTTCCCAGGGTGGCGGAGCACTCTTTGCTGTGCCAAAAGCTGCCCCCCTTGCCCCACTGGTTTGCCCTGGTCTGACCCAGCCAAGGTGGCCTTTTGTCCTGCCCTGTGATGGCCCCTTGTTGAAATCTGGGCCCTGATGCCCACTGAAGATTTCCCCCAACCCTGAACTGCCTCACCCCTCCCTGGGGCCTCTAGAGCTCTACCTGCTCCCGGGCCTGGCCCTGGGCTCCTGCTGGCCAATCAGAGATCTAGGGAACCGCAAGCCACTGTTGTCCTGAGCCCTGAATGGACCAATCAGAAGGCTAAGTCATGGTGATTCACCGATGTTGGGTTCTGAGTGCACCAGCTGGGAGCCTACGTGACAGTGACCCTTTCATGTCCTAGATCCTGGCCAGACCAGCCAGGACAGCAGGTAATGGCCTGCTGGTCTTGTAGATCCTGGATAGGACGGAAGCCTGGGAGGCAGTGGCCTCTTGACAACCTGGGCCTCCTGGGGTGAGCCGGCGTCCAGGTTTCTGTCTGTAGGTAAGGCCCATGCACTGAAGGCAGCCCTCCACCACGGCTGCCGTCCACGGGGCCACTCGATGGCTCTAGGGCCGCCGGAGCCAAGCGCCCTGCCCTCCCCGATCATGGTACCGGCCAGTGTCGATGGTGGCATCCGCTCAGCTCGGGGGCCTTCGTGTCCCTCCCTGTGCCGTCAGTGCTGGCTGTGCCACTCCTCCCCCGTGCCTGTCCCAGCTGTCTATTTATTATTGTGTGCCAGTGCCGGTGGGCGTGGGGGCCGGGCCTCCCCTGCCGCCTCCACCCTGTTGTAACCAGTCCTCCGTGCTGAATAAAGTGCGAGCGGATCGCCTGTGTGGGCTGCAGTCTGTGCGCCTTGGCGGAGAGGGGGCCTGCCACGACCTCGCCCTGCATGGAGATCCACCCCAGTTCCCGGGTGTTCTGTCTTTACATGTAGCGATTGGTGTCAGAAAACCCCACAGCCTGTGGCCCTCACCCCACTTTAGGAAGAGGGTGCTTGGGAAATAAAGATTGGAAAGGCAGTGTGAGCTCTCGCACGGGTGGGCACGGCCGGGCGCACACCTACAAAGCACAGTCACCTGAGGCAGGACTTGAATTTGTGTTGGCTGACTCCAGGGGGCTGCACCCCTTCTTAGGAGAGGCAGGGGAGCGGGTGAGGGGAGAGTTCCCCAGCCTGTGGCACCCTTCCTTGCACGTCTTTCACACTGGGCGCTGTGTGACTGCCCTGCTGGGCCTAAGCCCCTCCAGGCTGGGCACACATTGCCACCTTCCAGGCACCCAGCGCAGAGGGTGAGCTCAGCTGTGAGCTGGCCCTGGGGCTGCCCGGAGCGGCCTATGGGGAGATGCCGTGACTGTTCCAGGCCTGGCTGTCACCGAGTTCCTTGTCACTTGAGCTTGCACAAGCCCCTCCATGCTCAGTCTGCATCCTCATTTGTAGAATGAGGGGTGGGTCTGGGAGATCTCGGGGAATTCTCCGCAGTGTGATTCTTCTCCAGGAGAGGCACATATGACTGAGTCTCATGGCATTGTGAAGTCAGCAGATTGCGTGCGTGGAGACCTGAGGCCGAGACAGAAACAGCTCAGCCTGGCCGAGGTGGGAGGGAGTTTAGGGCTGCCCCTTGGAGGCGGTCCAGCGCCCTCCAGGTGTGTCCCTCCACTGTGCTGTGTCCCAAACAGTGGGCGCCTCTCCCCCGACCAGCATCCTGGGGCAGACTTCTTGGCCTGGCATGGGTCCTACCCAGAGGGAGGCAGTACTTGCCTCCCTGCCCTCACTCTGGACCTAGCACCTGCTCCCCAACTTGCTTGCTGACAGAACCCCGATTTCCTTCAGGGGAGCACTTGGGGGCATGTGAGTCAGAGCGGAGTGGACATCCCAGTCCCAGGAAGTAAATCTTGATCATTCAAGGCTTGAAGCTAAGCCAGTCACGGCTGCTTGATTGCCCGTGATCGGGTCAGCCACGGACTTGCGATGCACTTTTTGTTTGTTTGCTCATTTTTGATTTGTGTGTGTTTGTCTGTCTTTGTTGTTTTGTGATACACTTCTGACCACTAAAACATGAGGGGAGGTCCCAGGAATGTCGGCCTCACATTTAAAGCAGGACGTGGAGTAGGGACTCACTCTCCTGGCGTTGGGTGTAGACGCCGTTGCAGCCATTCTGTGATCACGAGGTGTGACCAACATACTTCCCGGCTTCGTGACCGCAGAGAAAACAAAAAAAAAAAGATGGGAAGAACTTGCTGGAGTTGTTTCCTCCTCGACTTTCAGTTTAGAAAAGTTTCCAACCCACAGAAAAAGCGTAAGAATGGTGCAATGAACACCCTCGCTCGGATTCCCGGTTGTTGACATTTCAGGGTGCGGACACCGCTGGCCCACAAAATGAAACGACTTCGCCCTGCACCCCTGCTCCCGGTGGTCTCCTCGTTTACCTTCTCCCCATGTTGACGACTTTCTGGGTGACCACAGAGAGGCACTTTCTGTTGCCCCTGAGTCATTTTCCCCTTTGGGGGCAGCTTTGAGGCTAGTGACCCAAGCTCAGACTCACTGAAATTGGAGCGTGGTCTAGCATCAAGGTGCCGCCCACCACTCTCCTGATTTCATTTTATCTGCCACCAATAACCATAACCGAGGGACGACGTATTGTGCCTTTCTTTTGCATTACCTTATGCGTCCAGGAAGCCTGCCCACCAAGAGTTAGAGCCATCTCTAAATTCTGTTGGTCACTTTCACGGTAGTTAAAGCTTCCTCGTGCCCACCTTTCTTCCTTTCCCTTCCCAAACCACGCGTGACCATGAGCCAGGGCCGTCTCAGCACATCCCACTCTCCGACACCAACTAGAAGGGAAAACTGTCCTCCACCCGCAGAGAACTTCTGACAGCAAACATGTGGGCTTTCTGCAGCAAGCGATTCTCCAGTTCTCTGCAGACACCGACTGGGTGTCTGACAACTTAATTCACTTCTGACACTGCCCAGAGTTAGTGCAGAACCCGCAGGCTAAGGCTCTTCCCCCGTTTCAAATGCCAGTGACAAGCCCAGGTTGTCCCCTGTACTTCTGACCTATAAATCACAGGTTCCCGTGACCCCCTTCTCAGGTTGGATAATTTGCTGTAAAGTTTCACAGAACTCGGGAACATTTATGTTTGCCAGTTTATTCTGTAATAAAGGAGGCGATGAAGGGTACGGATGAAGCCAGACAAAGAGATACACGTGGGGTGAGGTGGGGATGTCCAGCAGCGTCCCAAATGCAAAAGCTTCTTCCACCCTCTGAGCAGGGAGGTGTGCTCGCCAACCCAGAAGCTCTCCCGACCCTGTACTTTGGGGATTTTTCTGGAGGCTCCATCTTGTGGTCACGCTGCTTGAGTTAACCATCGCCAGCCTCTCCCCTCCCCAGAGGATGGGGGTGCGGCTGAAAGTCCCAAGCTTCTCATGATCCTCCTGATGGCCAGCCCCATCTGAAGCCCTCCAGAAGCCCACCCCGAGCCCCCTCGTTAGAACAAAAGATGCTCCTGTCACTCAGGAAACTTCAAGGGATTTAGAAGCTCTGCGTGGGGAACGGGGTCGCAGACGCAATGTTAGAACCAAAGATGCTTTTAGCACCTCTATTGCTTATGAAATTATATGGGTTTTAGGGATTCTGTCACTAACTGGGTTCAGAGACCAAATATACATTTCTTATTACCTTATACCCTCCAACTATATTTTTAAAAAGATTTAAACCAACAGGAAATAAATATAAGAATAGCAAACGAACACCCTTATGACCTTCACCTAGACTCCCAGTTGTTGACATTTGCCCAATTTGTTTAATCGTACTTTACATATATTTGCCTTCATTTAAAAAGATTTTATTTATTTACTTTTTTAAAAAAGATTTTATGTGTTTATTTTTAGAGAGGGGAAGGGAGAAAGAGGGAGAGACACATCAGCGTGTGGTTGCCTCTCAGGCGCCCCCTACTGGTGACCCAGCCACAACCCAGGCACGAGCCCCGACGGGAAATGGAACCAGTGGCCCCCCTTGGTTTACGAGCCACACCAGCCAGGGCTGCATACACTTACCTTTTAACTGGTTCACTTGAGAACACATTGCAGGTGTTGAAGATAGTTCACCCCAGATCGTTTAGCTTCTCTCCCCTAAAAGCAAGGACTGTCTGTCTACACAGCCGTAACCCACGACCAGACGAGAGCCCGGATCTTTGGTGATTTCACTGAGCCACTGAGCTCGCGTGCTGGAGAACCACCCAGCCCAGACTTTTTGCTAAGTGAAGGTTTAATTTCCCTTTACTGTGAAGCGATTCTCAGTTTCCTGCCCAAAATGCCCCCGATGCACAGGCTCCAGGCACATCATAGAAAATGTTAAAAATCACTCACATCCCGCATTAAGTATATATGGAGTGCTTTCTGATACACATTTTTCAAAGTATTTTTATACTTTTGTTTTAGATGTTATTTGGTTAGGGGGATCTTATTTAGGAGTGACCAGCCTCTAGGAAGACCGGGGTCCACTTTTGACGTAAGGAAACTCAACCTCCGAAATTGTTTTCAAATGTAATACAATTTGTATTAACAACCACCTTTTAAGTTTGAGCGTGGTAAACATTTTTTTAAAAATTACATTCTACTGCCCTGGCTGGTGTAGCTTAGTGGATTAAGCGCGGGCTGTGAACCAAGAGATCACGGTTCGATTCCCAGTCAGGGCACATGCCTGGGTTGCAGGCCAGTTCCCAGCAGGGAATGCACAGGAAGCAACCATACATCCCTCTCTCCTTCCCTTCCCCTCTAAAGATAAATAAATAAAATCTTAAAAAAAAAAGTCCTGCCTTTAAAAAAAAAATTACATTCTACTGACCATGCCATCACAGCCACCCCTCGGCAATCCTCACACCACCGTTCATGTCCATGGGCCATGCTGGGCTGTGCACACAAGTTCCCTGGCCCCGTCACCTCCCACACTGCACTCCACGTCCCCATGGCCACCCTGCAACCACCGACCTGCACTCCCCATCCCCCACCTCCCCACCCCGCTTCATGTCCATGGGCCATGCTGGGCTGTGCACACAAGTTCCCTGGCCCCGTAACCTCCCACACTGCACTCCACGTCCCCATGGCCACCCTGCAACCACCGACCTGCACTCCCCATCCCCCACCTCCCCACCCCGCCATCCGGCATCCATCAAAAGGCTCTCCGCAGCCAAGCTTCTGTCCCTGCTCTTCCTGTCCCCCAGTCCGCTCTCCAGACTCAGCAGCCGGCAGACAGGCACAAATTGCCACTCTGTTGTCCACGGCCTGGATTCTTCCCTTCCTGAAACCAGCCCCTTCGCCCTTTCACGGGGTGACGGTTTGGTGATGATGACCTTCCCCCGTGTTCCATCGTCTGGGAAGCTCTTCATCTGCCCTTCAGTTCCAAATGGTATCTCTTTTTTGTTGTTGTTGTTGTTTGTTTTTAAAGTATATTTTATTGATTATGCTATTACAGTCCCAGTTTGTCCCCCTTTCACTCCCTCTGCCCTGCACCACCCCCACCAGCATTCCGCCCCCCTTAGATCATGTTCACGGGTCATGTATATCATTTCTTTCGCTTCTCCATTTCCCATACTATTCTTAACTTCCCCATGTCTGTTTTGTACCTACCATTTATGCTTCTTATTCCCTGTACCTGTTTCCTCCATTCTCCCCCTGCCCCCTCCCCACCAATAACCCTCCATGGGATCTCCATTCCTGTGGTTCTGTTCCTGTTCTAGTTGTTTGCTGAGTTTGTTTTTATTTTTTAGATTCAGTTGTTGATAGTTGTGAGTTTGTTGTCATTTTAATATTCATAGTTTTGATCTTCTTTTACTTAAATTAAGTCCTTTTAACATTTCATATAATAAGGGCTTGGTGATGATGAACTCCTTTAACTTGGCCTTATCTGAGAAGCACTTTGTCTGCCCTTCCATTCTAAATGAAAGCTTTGCTGGATAGAGTAATCCTGGATGTAGGTCCTTGCCTTTCATGACTTGGAATACTTCTTTCCAGCCCCTTCTTGCCTGTAAGGTTTCTTTTGAGAAATCAGCTGAGAGTCTTTGTAGGTAACTGTCTCCTTGTCTGTTGCTGCTTTTGAGATTCTCTCATCTTTCATCTTGACTAATGTAATTATGACGTATCTTGGTGTGGTCCGTTTTGGATCCGACTTCTTTGGGACTCTCTGTGCTTCCTGGACGTGTATGTACATTTCCTTTGCCAAATTAGCAAAGTTTTTTTTCATTATTTTTCAAATAAGTTTTCTGTTTCTTCCTCTTCTCCTTCTTTCATCCCTGTGACTCAGATGTTGGCCCTTTTGGAGATGTCCCAGAGTCTTCTCACTCTGTCCTTGTTTTTTCGAATTCTTGTTTCTTCATTCTGTTCTGGTCGAATGTTTATTTCTTCCGTATGTTCCAAATCGTTGATTTGAACCCTGGCTTCCTTCCCTTCACTGTTGGCTCCCCTGGGTTTTTCTTCATTCACTTGGTGTGGGCTTCATTTCTTCCCTTATGCGTTTGCCGTACTCACTGAGCTCTCTGAGCATCCTTCTCACCAGTGTTTTGAACTCTGCATCTGATAGGTTGGCTATCTTCGTTCTGTTTAGTTCTTTTTCTAGGGTTTTATTCTGTACTTTCATTTGGGCCATATTTCTTTGTCTCCTCAATTAGGCAGCCTCCCTGTGTCGCCAGGGCAGGGCCGCCTGCTTCGCTGTTGCGTGGCTCTGTGTGGGGGGACGGCTCGGAGAGGGGACAGCGCTGCTGCCGGGCTGCTGGAGGCTTGCTCGGAACTCACCCCGTTTCCAGTCACTTCACCTACTTCCCGTACGCGACTGGCGCCCTTCCAGCTGTGGCCCTGGTGGTGGTTTCCAGAGTGGGTGGGCTGCGTGTGTTCTAGGACCGTGCGGGTCCTTTAAACGCACGCCCCTGAGAGACGGGCAGGTTCTTCTGCTGCCCCAACCCCCACTGGTTTTAACAGCCACAAGTCATGGGGATTTATTTCCCTGGCCCTGGAACCCTAGGCTCTGTGGTCTGGCCTGGGGCTGGGATCACTCGCTCCCAAGGTGTCCCTCCTGATTTCTATCTACCACACGTGAATGTGGGACCGCCCACCCACCCGTCACTGCCCCTGCCACCCCACTGCTGACACCACACAGCATCCTCACTGCTCCGGCTCCCTAGCTGCACCCCCCCCACCCATCTGGGTGAATGTGGCTTCTTTAAACCCTTGGTTGTCAGACTTCCATACAGTGCGTCTTTCTGGCAGTTCCGGCTGTTTCTTGTTTTGAGGTCAGCTGTGATCCTTCTCATGGTTGCGCGAGGAGGCAAAGCGTGTCTACCTCTGCCTCCATCTTGACCAGAAGTCCCAAATGACATCTTTGCTGGGTAGAGCAATCCTGGCTGTAGGTTCCTGCTTTTCTTGACTCCAAGTACTTCCTGCCAGTCCTTCCAGCCTGCAGAGTCTCCTTTGAGAAATCAGCTGACGATCTTATGGGACGCCCCCCGCAGGTAATCAACTGCTTCTCTCTTGCTGCTTCTAAGAGTCTCTCTCCATCCTCCACCCCGGCGTCCTCATCGGGAGGAGCCTTGGGCCAGGCCTCCCTGCACCTGCATCCTTCCTGCCCGGAACTCTCTGGAGCACAGTAAACATGTATTAATTCCAGTTTTGCAGTTTTACAATTTGGAAGCCAATACTTTTTTTCCATCAGTTCTCAAATATTTATTTTCTAGGCTCTTAAAAATCTTAGCTGCCTATAAGTCTCTAATTATGACAAAAGAAAACTTTTTTTTTTAAACTGATAAAGACTCATGCCTGAGCCCCGGAGGGCTAAGGAATGACAGGCCTGGCCCCAGCCGGGCCTCCTGTGAAAGGGGGTGGTTCACCAAAGGCAAGTCAGGGCCTGTGACCAGAGGTGGGGACAGACATCAGGCGGGAAGGGGAAAGTGGCAGGCGTCCACCGTGTTTGGGGAGGCGGCCGCCTGGGCGAGAGGAACAGCACAAGCAAAGGCAAGGGGGTGAGAATGGATGAGCAAGGTGCAGGGGTACGGGGAGGGGAAGGCTCCTGTTGCACAAACCAGTTGGAAAATGCCTGAAGTGGGGGTGCGGTAGAAGAGTGGGGTTCTCTGCCCCCACACCAGTCCTTTCTACCCTCCGGGTAGCAGGATCCAAAAAAGATCATCGCCCTGGCTGCTGTAGCTCAGTGGACTGAGTGCCCACCTGCAAACCAGAGGGTCACCAGTTCAATTCCCAGTCAGGGCACATGCCCGGGTTTCCGCCCAGGTTCCCCCATGGCGGGGGGTTGGAGGCAACCTATCAATGTTTCTCTCCCTCTCTTTCTTCCTCCCTTGCCCCCACTCTCTAAAAATAAAGAAATAAAAATCTTTATTAAAAAAACAAACAAAAAGTCATTGTTTGAGGTCCAGGTATGCCAGGCCCACAGCGTTCTTTCCTTGGCTCAGCAGATGGACCGGCTCCAGCTTCCTGTGTGACCTTGGTCAAGCTGCTACATCCGCAAAGGGGAGGCACCTGGGGTCCCTGCCTGCTCCGACTTCCAGGACACCTGGTTCCAGTCACCGCACTTTCCCCACCTGGGCCAGCCAGGTTGGCAGGGACCGTGGGTGGTGTTTCAGTGAGCTCAGCAGCCCTCCCCACCTCCGCCAGCTGGAGGAGGCCCAGCCTTCACGAGGGCAGGGCAGGCTGAGAAGGGCCGCAGTGCCCTGGGCAAGCTGAGCTCACCTCCTGCAGCAGGCAGGGTCCAGCCCATAGGGCAGGCCCTTAGGATGGAGGAATTCCAGACCTCTGGACAGGGGGGCGAGGCCCGGCGGGAGAGGGGCCTTGGCCTGGGGAGGTGCAGAAGGGAGAGGTAATGTGGAGCCCCTCACACATCACTCGTGGGCTCCTCTAGCCAGCTGGGGACTGACTCGGTCAAGCTCCCCCTTTCCAGGCCCAGAAGCAGGTTCGGAGAGGGCAAGGACTCGGCTCCAGGCAGAGCCAGGCAGCCTCCATCCACAGCAGGACTTGCCTTTCTTTTCCCGATTCTAACAGGAGCTTCGTTTCAGGGCCCGGGCAGCGTCCCTGTGCAGCTCAGCCCAGCTGCTGGACGAGACGAGGCGAGGTGGAGATGAAATGAGATCATGTATGAAAGCGAAGTGCCGGGCGCAGGGCCCGGCAGATAAGGGGGTACCACCACACAAGGCACCCTGTCCCTGTCCCTGTCCCCAGGAAAACTGCAGTCCCTGTCATAGGGGACACTGGGATCTGGAGAGACTCCCTGCCTCAGCCTCGGCAGTAGGGGATTGATGGGGGTGAGGTGGGAGTAGAAGAACCCTACAGAGACATTGACCCCAGGACGGTAAACAGCCTGGGAAAAGAAGCTAAGACCTTCTGAGACTATGAAAAAAAAAAAAAAAACCTATTTAGATCAGAACGCCACCCTGTGCTAAGCTGGTACAGAAGAGCAGGGTTTCACCTCTCCAACACACAGACGGGGCAACTGAGGCACACGGAGAGAAGGGACTTGCCAGGATGCCTTGGGGAGGACTAGGACCAGCACCCAAGTCTCCAGACTCTCAAAGGGGCCCTCTCCAGCGTCCTATTCACCATGCCACGTATCTCTCGGCTACACCGTGCCTGGCCAGATGCCCACGAGGAGTAAAGCGGCCCCACGTGCAATGGCAAACACTCCCCGGTGCCGGACGGGTCTTCAGGTTGGAGGAAGAATGGAGAAGCAGCACTCAGGGCCCCGAGAGCCTAACCACGGCGCTGGAACCGCCGGCAAGGACCGTGCCTGAAGCATCTCTGTCCTTGGCTTAGGCCTCCTCCTGAAATGCCCAGATTCCCTGATCAGGCAGAGAGGGCGCCTGTGGCCCTTGGAGGGGAAGCACCGTGGAAAGGCCGTGGAGCTGCGCCCCACCCAGCCCTCCCCAGGCGGAGGTTTGGGGAAGGCCCTGCAGGAAAAGGCATAGGTGCTGTGGCTGGTTTCTGAGGCAGCCTGCTTAGTCTGGGAGGAGGGGGAGGGGCTCACTGTGGGTGTGGCCCAGCCTCCTCGCTGGGCCCCTTGCCATCCCGTGTACTCCCCAGTCCTCCAGTGCCAGGGTGGGCTTCAGCCATCTGGAGGAAGGCGACCTGTGGTGGGCTGGGCAGGCAATGGAGAGCAGGGCGGGCGTGCTGGCCTGACCTCCCGACGTGGGTCACTCCTGGTCCACATCTTTCCTCTTTGGTGCTGAAATTTCGGAAGGAAGACGGAAATGTGGGGACGCAGGGCCCGCTGACAACTTCCCTGGCGAACCTCCCCTTTGCCCCCAGCTCCCCACACCCTCCTCCCCACCTGGTTTGGAGGGTACACCGCTCCAACTCACCCCCCAACTCTGTTACTACAGTGATCTTCCCTGAAGCCGAAATCTGGCTCCAATACTCACCTTCCCTACAACCTTCTGTGGCTCCCCAGCACCTTCAGATAAAACAATGTCCCAGCCCCTCCACGAGGCCTTTCCTGATCTGGGTACTGTTGGCTGCCCGGTCTCATGCCCCATCTTTCCCTAGCACACCCCGAACTCCAAGCTGTACCCACTCTTCCCCAGTCTGTGCTTCCTCACTCCAGAGCTTCCACTCGGCCTGGAATGCCAGTCCCCTCCTCCGCCCATGCTGCAAGACCCACCTTCACACGCTGGACAGCGTCCCTCCCACCACGGTGCTTGCTCATGACCCCCCGAGAGCCAGCATCATGCTGTTCCTTCATGAGGTCCATGGCCACATTCCACCCTAACAGTGGGCTGCTTGAGAGCAGGGACTGGGAATGTTTCATCACTGCATTCTCTCAGACCAGCTCTGGGCCAGGCACATAGTAGGCATGTTACAGGGTGCAGCCAAGATGGGGGGCCCCAAATAGGGATTTGGAATGGGGCCCAGAACTCAAAGTGTCCAGGAAATATTAGAATGTCCTCACCCCACCCCCCACAGGTGTGGGTTGGGGGAAGGCACACATGGAGCAGGGCCATTGACAGCTGTTTTGCATAGCAACAGCTTTGCAGCTACCCTCTGGTGTGGTCATTTAACACATCTATAACCTTTAACTGGTTGCATAGATATGTTCAATAGCTGTGGCCATGCTCTGAGTCAGGGGAATGGAAGTAACTTCCCCACCAAGATGTAACTGGGGGCAGGTCCCCCGAGTTACAGTGCCTGCATGGGAGCTTGGAGAAGACTGGCTCCATGACATGGGACCATGCCTGCCCAGACCCACGATGGCAGCCCAGTAAAGCTGGAAGGATATGGGAGTGCTGGCAAGTGTAGCCTATTGTGGGAGGAGTCGGAAATGGGGCTGCAGAGAAGATTGGCGGGGGGATTTAAACGGATACTCGGCAGCCATTGTGCAGGGAGAACCACGCAGTTTTGGCAGAGTGGGGACTCCCAGGCCATTGTGCAGAGAGGACCACTCGGCTGTACCAATAGAAAGGACAGTTACATGGCTTTGCCAGAGTGAGGACCCCCGCAGCTTTAGAAGGGGGAACCACCACGCCGCTGTAGCTGGAGATCGCAGCAACACAGCTGATGGTGCCGGGAACTGAGGGAGGCCTTCCAACCCAGACGGATTGCTGGGAAGAACCAGGGGCTGCCTAAGCCACGGACTTCTATTTCTTTTCCTGAGATACGGTACCCCAAACTGGGCAAAGGGGGAAGGAAGGACTGTGTGTGTTTGTGTGTGTTTTAAGGGACTTTGGGATTTTGATGAAGACATTAGGTCACTACTTTAAGTTTGTACAGCATTAAACAAACATTTCCTTTCCTTTTCACGAATCTCTGGCATTGAGAGTGTCTTTCCTATAAGGCGGCAGACATAACGAACCTGGGGGGTTCCTTTTGGTAATAGTATACCACCTTCGCCCGCCCGCCCGGCCCCATGTTTTTCTGTAACGGCGTTCAGTGAAACAGCTGCCACACAAATGGGGGAAGACGAGGCTCTGCACGGCCTCGGAGGGAGAGATGTGAGGACAGCGGACGGGAGTGCACAGAGCAGGGACCCTAACCCCACACGGCCTGGCTCAGCCTGGACCCCTCCCAGACCTGACCCTCTCAGAGGGGCTAGAGGCTGTCATGAAGGGGCTCTTGGAAGATCCCCAGCAGGTCCCTCAGGAGGGCCGAGGCCCCGAACCCTGGCCGCAGCCTCAGACTTGGCACCCGGTCCAGCCTTTCTTTAGCATTAGTGAGAAGTACGCGCAGCCGCAGGATCCCTGCTTCCGGGAGAGGCCTGGGTGGGGCCAGGGCTTTGTGGTGGCTGCATGGGCCCCGGGCCCTGTCCGGGTGCAGCTTCAGGAACCCCAGCTCTAATCCCCTGAAGGACCCTGCACCCCCTCAGCGGTCTTCCCTAGGCACCCCTGAGCTCGGCCTTCTGGCCCTAAGCCCCTTCCCACCAACTCCTGGGCCTAACTCATCCTCAAACTATTTTCCATTGGCTTTCTCCAGCTCATGCCTCAGCCCGACGTTTTGGGTTTTTTTTTAATTTTTAATTGGGGTGTGGGAGAGATGAAGGGGGATGAGAGGTGGAGTGGGGGGCGGGAGGAGAGGCTAAGAAGGAATGATGGTACAGGGGTCACTAATCTATTGGCCGGTTCTGCTCCAGAACTGGCTTGGAAAGTCCATGGGCTCCGCCCCCAGTGGTCTCTGTGCCTGTGCTGACTTACAATTGGCTGAGCTTCCAGGGGCGGGACTCACTGGGGTCTGGTCCTATTAAAAGGGCCCATCGCTCCTCTCTCGAGAGGAGTCTTCAGACAGCTGGTTCTGCATCGCCCAGGGCTGACCTCCTGTCCTCAGTCATGACTGATGTGAGTGTGGGGACTCCGCCCCCGGGCTCAGGGTGGCGTGGGGCAGGCAGCTGGGGAGAGTGCAGGCAGATGCAGATCTGGGTTCTAGTCCCGATGGTGTGGCCTTGGGCAAGTACCTTCCCTTTTCTGGTCCTTAGCGACTACATCTCTAAGATGGGGGTAGGCACCATGGTCCCCCAAGGCTTTCTCTGGCTTAAGAACTTTCTGGGTTCCTCTAGAGTCTGACAGCAGTTATTTCTACCAAGGTCTGACATTCTGAAGCTCTGAAAAGTCTGAGTGGAAAGGGTGTGGCCCGCTGGAGGGGGCGGTGGTGCTTTGATGGCCCTCAGGCCCCAGTCCCTTCCCCCTCTCCTCCACCCCAAAGAGCCTCCTGTCCCCTCCCCCCTGCAGCTGTCCTCAGTCCCAGGGCCAGGCCACTGGCCCTCTGCTCTAGAGAGCTGTGAAAAGCCGCTAGGACCTGATGCGGGCTGCCTGGGTTAGGGGTGGAGGGTGGTTCTGTCTGGGCTGGGCCGGTGGGGGAGGTAGAAACTTCTGCTGCGGAGGCAGAAGGAGAAGGAATCCTCCTCAGGCCCTGAGGGAACGGGTTCAAGTGTCTGGCAGAAGGAACCACTCACTCCCAGGTAAGCTGTGCATTCGATCTTAACCCCCAGCCAGCCACGCTGCAGAGTCGGGCCAATGCCAGCTTCCCTTCTGTGGAGGGTCCTGGTCCTGCTCCGTGGGTGTTCCCTCCAGCCCCTGCCCCTCTCTGCAGAGGGGCTTCAAGGGGACACTGGGGGGTCTCCTTCCAGCTCCAGACCCCTTCCTCTCCAGCAGAGAGGTGAATGGACCATCACTCACCTTTTTTCCCCACCAACTCCCTCACTCAAAAGGAGTCTGATTCTCTCCATTATTACAGGAGGCGGTAAGGCACACTGAATCCAAAATCTCCAAGCTGAACCGCAAAAACTTCTGACCTTGGTCTGTAGAACCTCAGTCTTATTACAGATAGGAAGCTGGCCGGGTTGGAAGCAGGGACTAGCCCAGGGCCACACAGAGAAAGAAAGGCGGGAACTTGCCCCTGGTCCCCCAGGGCTTGGCCAGGTCAGAGGTTCCGGGGTGGAGATGACCCCACCCCCACAACCGCGGACACTGCACCCTCTAAACCACCTGGGTGGGGTCTTGTCTGTGCAGGGTCCAGTGGTCCACAACCTGAACCTCAAACCTGGGGGGTGCATTCGAGTGCAGGGCGAGTTGACCGCCGACCCCAAAAGGTAAGGGGGCCAAGGCAGGATGTCCAGCTGCAGCGCCTGGGGCTCAGAGTTCGGATGAGAGGTCAGACGGTGGTGTGGCCAGCCAGGTCCCACTCCTCCCTTACCCTCCGGCATTGGGGGGTGGGGGAGGTGGGGAGGATTTACTCTGGCTGCTGCCGAAGCTGCATTTTTCCAGATGAGTCACTTCCTCTTCAGGGTCTGGATGCCCCTACCACCATTGTCGCTCCCCTCCCCTCCCTGCTGGAGCCTCTTAAACTAATCCAGCTGTGGCTCCATCGCCTGCTTAGGCTGGCCCCCACTTTCTGGCTCTGAGCAGGACCTGAAGCTGCCAGGGGAGTGGGGGAATGGGAGGGGGTGTCACATCCAGTGCTGTCCCTCTGAGGTCCCTCTTGTCTGGTTTGTTCACTTGCTCAAACTTGCATTCCTTTGGTCCTTCCTTAGCTCATCATTCAGCTGGCTGGTCTATTTTCTCAACAGCCATGTGACCGACCTTGGACTAGCCAACCAATAGCATTGAGCCTCAGTTTGCTAATCAGGAAACCCAAACCTCTGGACAGGGTGTGGGGAGGGTGTGAGATGCTGGACCTCTCAGAGAGGGGGAGACAGTAGGCCGACCTTATCAAAGCACCAGACCCCTCCGTGCATTATGTATTTCATTCTCAGCAAACCCTCAGGGGCAAGGATTGCTATTACTTCCACTTAGCAAGTGTGTTAGGGTTCCTTCACTCGCCCCACAGTTATTGCATACCTACTGCGTGTCATGCGTCATGCTGGGCACTGGGGCTACAAAGACATGCAAGGCAGACAGAACCCTTGCGCTCCCAGAGGTCACCATCCAGAGTCTCCGACCTTGCCCGAAGGGGCTGGAGCACAAACTACTGTCTACGAGAGTCTTGCTGTCAGCACAGCAAGACCCATAGAGATCCTCCTTGTGCAGCCCCCACAAGGGGACACACAGCAGCTGAGACTCAGAGAGGGACAGGGACACAGCAGCAAGGGGAAGGGCAGGGCCAGGAGCTAAAGTCAGGTTTCTTGCCTCCCAGCTCGATGAGCTCTCCCAGGTAGACGCCGCCCTGAATAGGGCGGACTGGTTAGTCTGAGGGGGCTACAGCTGGCCATGGAGGCCTCAGTCCCTCCCACCTGTCACCCCCTAGCTTCACGGTGAACCTGGGCAAAGATGAAAACAATCTGACCCTGCACGTCAATCCTCGCTTCAAATATTTCGGGGACGTCAAAAAAATCGTGTATAACAGCAGGAAGGCAGGGGCATGGGAGACGGAGCTTCGGGACTCTGTCTTCCCTTTCCAGCCTGGAACTACCACAGAGGTGGGTTGGGGAGTAGGGCAGGGTGCCAGGTGGGTTGGAGCACAGCTGGGCTTAGTGTCCGGAGACCTGGGTCCCCTCTGTCCCTTCCTCTCTGCCATATCCCCGCCCTCCCTCACCCGCTGTGTCAACGCCTTCCCAACCTCATCAGCCTCACCCACATAGAAGGGCTGTCAGGGCTCTGGCGGGGCGGGGGGGGGGGGGCGGGGGCTGGCTGTGGCTGTGCTAAGGCTCACCCCCAGGGGACCACTGCTCACTGCCCTTCTCCGCCCCCAAGGTATGCATTGGCTTAGACACGGCAGAGCTGATCATCAAGCTGCCAGATGGACATACATTCAAGTTCCCCAACCGCCACAATGTGGACATCATCAATTACTTGGAAATACATGGTGACTTCAAGGTCAAGAGTCTGACCTTTGGCTAAAGCCAGCCAACAACCTATAACCCCCAATAAAGGCAGCTGCCTCTGAACCAGCCTTATCTGTGTGTGTGTGAGTGTCAGTTCTACCAACTGCCCCAGGCTCCGCCCCTTCCTTCTCTTCTGTTCACTTCCCTGATGCTAAGCGACAGTGACATCTTCCCCTGAGTCTCCCAGGCCAAGAAGAGAGCTCAGTACCCAGTAGGAGGCTTGGCGACTAGTCACTGCCCTCAAACAGCTCCCAGCCACATGGGTCCCAACACACAGTAGCTGTTCGAAAGATGTTGGATAAGTGAAACGGGGGGAAAGAGGGAAGGACAGAGCGATCTGTGCCAGGGTGTGTGGCAGCGCAACCAGAAGAGTAACTGGGCGCCATTTATTTCCCTGAACCGGAAGGAGCTGGTTCCGACGGGGGGCAGGGCTGCCAGCTGTGTGGCCATGTGTGCATTAACTGGCCTGAGCCTCAGTTGCTCACATGCGTGAGGGGACTCGTAGCACGTAGCCTGTTGTGAGGATTAAGTGAGGTGTGTGAAGGAGGCCCCATGTAGTTTGTGACACCTGGCGAACCCCTGGGAGTGGTTTCTCCTCCCTGCTGCCACTGCCCCAGTTTGAAGGGGAAAAAGCGAGGTTCTGAGTGGCAACACGATGCCCTGGTCCGTACCAGACTCAGCTGAGCCTTGGGATAGGAGCTTGGACAATCTCACTGCCCAGGACAGCCAGCAGCAGCCACGGGACCCTGGGTAGGTCTCTTCTGTCCCCAGCCTTCCTCATCTACAAAGTGGGGGTTATTATTCACACCTGGACGCTCTTGGGTGGAAGATTCACACCTCAGTGGGTCCCCTAGGGAGCACGAGTCTAAAAGAGGGCGGAGGAGGATGGAACACACTTGCAGGGGATCCTGTGAGCCACACTCAGCCTCCAGGCTCTCGGAAGTCTCCTAACTCACCACCCAGAGAGAAGGAGCTTTGGAAATCTGACTGTGGAGGGTTGCCCTCTGCTGGACATTGGGGGAAGTGTCCCGTCAACCGCCTTTCTCTGGTCCTCAGAGTCCACGCACATTGATTCTCCCTAAAGTGGCTGAAACTTACCATACACTAGAAATGGGACTGTACCGAGCCAGAGGAAAGCACGGGAAAGATAAGAACAATACCACTGCATATGGAGGAAGGAAGCGGCTCAGAATTAGGCCTAGGTTTGAACCCTAGCTCCACCCCTGTTTGCCCTCAGACCAGTTACTCAACCTCTCTGAACCTCTCAGTTCGTCTATCAAATTGCGTTGATACTAGTATCTACCCTGTGGGGTTGTGCAAGGGTTAAGTGAGATAAGGTAGAAGAACCCATGGCTCATGGCACTTAGTAAGAGCTCTGCAAATGTTGGTGTCCTTCACCTTTTTTTAAAAAATTGGTTTTAGAGAGAAGGGGGAAGGAGAGAGAGAAAAATCGATTTGTTGTTCCATTTATTTATTCATTTATGCATTCAGTGGTTGATTCTTGTATGTGCCCTCAAACCCCCAACTTTGGACTATTGGGATGATGCTCTAACCAGCTGAGCTCCCCAGCCAGGTCTCCTGCACCTCTTTTAAGACTCACAGTGTATCAAGAGTGTGTGAGCCCTGACCGGTGGGGCTCAGTTGGGTGGGTGTCAGTCCACAAGGCAGAAGGTCGTAGTTTGATTCCCGGTCAGGGCACATGCCTGCATCGCAAGAGGCAGCTAGTTGATGTTTCTCTCCCTGTCTTTCTCCTTCCCTTCCCCTCTCTCTGGAAATAAATAAATAAAATTTAAAAATAAATAAATAAAATCTGTTTTAAAAACCCTATGAAACTACTGTCATCGACACATGTTGTTCTCATAAAAATAAATACATACAACAAGAAGCCTGTAAAAGTGAGTCCAGAGAAGTTCAAGAGCACTCTGGCTGGAGCCCACCTGGGCTCCGCCCTCAGCACTTGCTCTCAGTGCCAGTGTGACCTTGGGTGGTGACCGCGTCTCTCTGAGCCCCGGTAAAGTGGGGCTCATACCTCAAAAAAGATAATTGTGTAAAAAGCTAAGTAAATGGGAAAATTCCTTTCGCTCATCATCTTTATCATTTCGACTAAGAGAATGTGCCATCTCTTGCTGTGTCTGGCACACTGTAGGTGCTCAAGAAACACAAAAATTTCAAAAATAATGCCCAAAAGGGTGCTGGGTGTTTTGGACCTTGCACTGTAGTAAAGGGCTCCCGAGCTTTTGGAATCTGGGTGAGGTTGCCGCTTCCTTGTCTCCTTCTGGGACAAGGGGACCTGAAACTCCCTAGGAAGGGTCTGGAGCAAAAGCCCCTGCCAGAGGGGGCGGGCTTCACTCTGCATGGGGAGCTGGGCAGACAAGGCCTTTCTGAGCCCCGTCTGGGCCAGCAGCTCAGGCTGCGTGGGCTCCAACAGCCCCCTGCACAGACTTCCCCACGCAAGGCCCCGCACAAGCCGCTGTCTCCTGACGCAGTCCCTCCCTCTCTGCACCAGGCCGGAAGCTCCGAAGGGCAGAACCACTCCACATCCAGAGTGGCAGTCGGGGAATGGGTCTGCACACCACTCACTAGCTGGGTGTCTTTGGTCGCATCACTTCCCCTCTCTGAGCGTCTGATTCCTCACCTGTATAATGGGGATGAAGCAGCACCAACCTCACAAAGAGATTTCGAGGACTGAGATAATCCACGAGTGGCCCTGAGAACATTCTTCCGCACTTTCAAAGTAACAGGCAAACAAGTGAACCATGGAGAGGAAAGAGGCCCAGGAAGGCTTATAATTTATCAAGTCCGGCAGCAGGCCCATCACTTTCCATCTACAGCCAGTCTTGCGGGGGTGGCGGGGAAGGGGGCGGGGGGGGGGGCAGGTGGAGCCTGGGAAACAGCAGGCAGCTGCCCTGAGACCCAGTGCCTGGGCCTCACAGGAGGCAGTCCAGCTGTAGGAGGTGGATCTCTGGGCATCTTTGGGGTGGGGACATGACTGCAGTCAGGGCAATGCTCCTACCCAGAGAGAGGATGGCAAGGGGGACAGCAGGGCACGACCAGCAGGCAACAGAGGGTCAAAGGGGCAACTGTTCATCACCCTGAAGCCCCACCATTCAGGCAACCCCTGCTGTGTCCTGGGTTTGAGGATAACCCTCTCAGCACCGGCATGGAATCCCTCAGGCAGAGGGCCCTTGATGAATGGGTTCAACATTCATGGAGAGATGCACCTACTATGTGCCTAACTCCTTCAAATATCAGGGTCTACATCTTGTTAATTTATTTGATTTTTAGAGAGGGAGGGGAAGAGAAAAAGAGAGACATCAATTTTTGTTCCACTTATTTATGCATCCAATGGTTGCTTTCTTGTACGTGCCCTGACCAGAGGTCAAACCCACAACCTTGGTGTACAGGGATGATGCTCAAGCCAACTGAGCTACCTGGCCAGGGCCTCAGGGTCAGCATCTTGCCCTCCAAAGGGGCCATGCTAGATACTGGAGGAGTGATCCCTCTGGCCAGTGACCCAGGATGCTGGGCCATGAGGCCAGGGAACCAAGTTCAAGTCCCCGCTTTGCCACAGAGTAGCCGTGTAACCCTGGACAAGTCACTTCCCCTCTCTGAGATGATGTAGTTCTGTTCCCGTTGTGTGCCTGACACTCAGCAGGCACTCGATTCATGTATGTTTACTTGCTCTCTGGGACCCAGTCACTTATCAAAGGAAAAGGTTGGGTTCTCAGAGTCTTTTATTCCTGTGTTTTCCCCGCCCTCAGCCAGTGCTGGGGTCGCCTCCTCTGGGCGGCGCTCCACACTGAACTCCTGCAGCCTCCTGCGCTGCTTCTGCAGAGGTATCACTCCCTAGAATGTGATGACCATTGACCCTGCAGGTCCACCCAGCACAGGTAAGCTGAGAATGGAATACCAACCTAAGAATAAAAGGGCCTTTCAAAGTAACAGGCAAACAAGCATTTATTTAAGATGATTAAGGATAGCTCTTCAAGAATCATTCATTCAGGCAGAAGCCTAAATATTCTGCTAGGAGACAAAGGCAAGGGGTATTCCTGAGACTGAGAGGGGGAACAATTACATCAATAAGAGGAAGGCATTTCATTGGTGCAGATAACATAACACAGAGATGCTAAATGTTTGAAATTTTCAGTTCAGTGGTCATCATTCCCTTAGTCATGATAACTGCTTTCTTCTTTTCTTTGCAAACAGTTCTTTGGGAAACAAGGTTGCTGAGGCCCGGTCCAGAGGTTGTTTTGCCGTGTTTTAACATCCCAAAGATTTGAGGCATAAGGCACTCAGTCTCTCTGGGGTGGCAGCTCCGGCTCCATTTTAACGTAGCTCCATATACGTTATTGTTTACAGGGAGATTCAGGCATGCAATCCCAGTTACTAAAATTCCCCTTCAGGTGTTGTTTCGCTGAATGCCCTCATTTTCAGTAGAGGATGAGTTATTACATCTCATTCCATAATTGGGGAAACTGAGGCATAGAGAGGGAAGACAGCTTGTGCAGAAAACACGTTACATAACTCATTTATTTTTTCACAATCGTTCTCAAAGTTTGGTCCGTGGACCAGCCACATCAGCATCACCTAAAAACGTGTTATAAATGCAAATTTTGGGGCTCACTCCAGACCTGCTGAATCAGAAACTCTGGAGTGGCGCCAAGCGATCTGGGTTTCGGCAAGCTCTCCACGGGATTCTGGTGCACGCCGAAGTTTATAAGCCACTGCCTTACAATGAAACTACAAAGTCACTATAATTATCTCCATTTTTTAAATATTTTATTTATTTTTTGAGAGAGAAGAGGGGAAGAGGAGGAGAAAGAGGGAGAGAAACATCAATGTGTGGTTGCCTCTCATGCATCCCCTACTGGGGACCTGGACCACAACCCAGGCATGCGCCCTGATTGGGAATCGAACCAGCGACCCTCTGCTTCACAGTCCGGCGCTCTCTCCATTTTACAAACAGGGTAATTCAGACACAGCGAAGGCAACTGGTCCAGCACTACACAGCTGTATAATTGGGATCCAGGTAGTCTGCTTGCAGAAACGTGATCTTGGAGAAGGCCACCAAATTAACAGAATCAAAAGTGGGACCGTGCTAGGCGCTAGGACCCCGAGGACTCGCTCTCACTGTTGCTCTCTTAGAAGAAGGGATGGGACTGGGGGGTCGCCGGGCAGAGAACTGCTCGTTACACCTAGAGAGAAGGGGTGAGGTGGCGGGCTGGGGCGGTCCCTTTAAAAGACTGGGCCTGGTGAGCGGAACTGCGGAGCACAGTTGGAGACGCGCCCGGAAGGCCAAAAACGCTGCACCGGAAGTACCTTAGAAGAGAGGGAACAGTATCGCCCGGCCCTCACAGTTATGGGCCGCAACAAGAAGAAGAAGCGAGATGGCGACAACCGACGGCCGCGGCTCGTCCTCAGCTTCGACGAGGAGAAACGGCGGTGAGTGCTAAGGCTGGACCACATCTCCTCCGGCTGCCGGGCAAAGCCTACGACAGGTCCGGGCGCGCACGCTCACGCAGAGGGCCCTTCCGGCCCCGCCCTCTTCGCGTGGTCTGGAGCTTCCCTTAGACTCCCTCTCGTGGAATGGAAGCGGCCGCTTTCGGCCCCTATGCTGTGTAGTGGAATCGTCTGCCCCGCCCTCCCTTCGCTCTCTGGTCGCCCCAACTCGCCGTGGTCCTGTGTGCACGGCCAGAAAGCTGGGAGTTTGGGTCTCAGAGCAGTGGCTTCGACCTTTCTACCTCAGCGCAGCCTTCCCGCACGTAGTACTCCCAGCTGTTGGTGATCAGTGATGAATGAAATGAATGGCTTAAATTCATTTATCCACTCACCAGAATTTACTCCTACGATAGCGTACGGTGGTGGGCTGGCGAAAAACCTAGTTAGTGTTGGAGCCCGGAATGGATGGAAATGGGTACAGTCAGTACTACAGGGCTGAGAAGGGGCTGAGATCAGATAGACCGAGGGAGGAAGGGAAATTCAAGGGCACCCACAGGCCGTGCACAGATGGGTTCGGGGGAAGATGTGTTGGTCCAGCAGAAAGTGTAGAGGTCTGGGTAAAGGTGGCCTTGAAAGCCCTGTTGGAGGTGGCTTAATTCACTGGGGAATGGAATTCGGCAGCATAAGAGAGGGCTCATCTGTTCTAGGTTCAAAGGCCCACAATTTATGCCTGTCCCCTGGCCCCGTTGCTTGAAGCTGAGAGGGTAGTGGGTAGAAAGAGGCAGCATCCCCCTCATTTTCGTAACCTCGCACTCTGTGGGCAAGCCACAACCTAGCCTCTGTGTGCCTCAGTGTCCCCGTCTGTAAAACGGATTGGTACTACTGCTAGGGTGGTGGATGACGCAGGCTGTGAATTCACAAAGAAGAAAAGTCAGAGAGCAAAGTTTTATTAACCTTCCAGAAGGAGAAAGGGGCACGGTGTGGAGAGAGACACCCGCACTGAGCGGTGAGGGCTTTGAGCTTGGTTGGGTTATAAGTGGATTGTAACAGGGTGGGCCTTGCTGCTGTGTGGCCCCTGGGCTGTTCAGGGCGCTGCGACACACAGGTTTCCACTGGTTTTGGGTCCGCTGCACTTTGCTCCAGTGTTATCTTCTGCCTGGGGTGATGGTTAGTTATGTTCTGTTCTTGCTTTCCGGTAATTTCCACTCCTGGGGACATAAGCTAGGAAAAGTACAATGGCAGTCACGTTTAAAAAGGCCATAGGTCTGCTTGGCAAATGGCGCCACGAAAGCAAATGACACTGGCTTTGGCCTTTCACCCACTCCCTGTGAGGACCACGTGAGCTAACGCGTGTACGTTTAGGAACGGTGCCTGGCACATCGTGAGTGCGGTTTAGCTGTTTTTGGAGCTCTCCTTTCTTTCCTGGCCTCTCCTGACTGTCCCTTGCCTCCTTCCTGCAGGGAGTACCTGACAGGTTTCCACAAGAGGAAGGTGGAGCGGAAGAAGGCAGCCATAGAGGAGATGAAGCAGCGGCTCAAGCACGAACAGAAGAAGCTCCGGGAGGAGGTGCAGAGGGGGAGGGCAGGAGAGGCTCTGACTCTTAGGGGACTTGCAGCCTTGGATGGCCTGAATGGGGGGCCTGCAGGGATGAGGGGAGGTGTGAGCAGGCCTGGGAAGCAGTTTGTGCAGGTAGAGACACTGGGCCCAGGTCTGAGGAAGGTTTAGGATGGAATCTCCTGGTCTTTCACTCCCTTGCCCTGGAGTGGGCAGTGGCCCTTCCTGAGGTGGGCTTGGAAAGCCATCCTACTCACTATGCCTTTCCCTTTTGGTTTCAGCGCCACCAGGAATACTTGAAGATGTTGGCAGAGAGAGAGGAGGCACTGGGTAAGTCCCATCCTTGGCCTGACCTGGAGAATGGCCAACAGGCCTGGGTTTGTTTATCCCTTGGTAAGTGGGAGGGTAGGGGTGTAGGGGCTACAAGGAAGCTGACTTCCTTAGCTCGAGGGTCTTGCAGATGACTTGGGGTCAGGGGTGGGCCTTGGGTACCTTTAAATGTGAGTGGATCAGAGCAAGGAGGAGACCCAAACCTCTTGGTAAACTGATCCTGAGCAGCCCTGGCTGGTGTGGCTCAGTGGATTGAGTGCCGGCCTGCACACTGAAAGATGCTGGTTCAATTCCAGTCAAGTCACATGCCTGGGTTCTGGGCCAAGTCCCCAGTTAGGGGCGAGCTAGAAGCAACCGATTGATGTATCTCTCATACAGCAATTTATTTTTCTCACATTGATGTTCCCCTCTCTTCTCCCTCCCTTCCCCTCTCTTTAAAAATAAATAAATAAAATCTTAAAAAAAAAAAACCCGACCCTCAGCAGGCAGCCCAGTTTCTGAGACAGCTGCAGCTCCTGGTGTCACACTGGGCTTGTCTCAGGTGGGGGCAGGTGGTCTGAGGTTTCCCTGGCACACAAAAGCAGAGTTGGATCATTTACAACATTTATTGGCAGGTCAGGCTCTGGAGGCAGTGACTTTCTGGATGCTCTCCCGTAGAGGAGTGAGGGCCATTGCAGTCCAGGGTCGGGAGGGGCTGGAGCCTGGGTACCTGTGCCCCGGGGCTGAGGCCCAGTTCTGTGTCCACCCTGCACAGAGGAGGCCGATGAACTGGACCGGCTGGTGACAGCGAAGACAGAGTCAGTACAGTATGACCACCCCAACCACACAGTCACCGTGACTACCATCAGTGACCTGGACCTCTCTGGGGCCCGGCTGCTCGGACTGCCCCCACCGGAGGTGAGTGTCACTCCCAGCCCTGGGGAGCAAGGGACACGGGCAGTCTGGCTTGTCAGCGATTGCTGAGTGCCGGTCAGTGTCATGGAGATTCCAGTGCGAGCAGCTCTTTCCCTTCTGTGTCTGGACAAATCCGTGAGTCCTGGGGCTGCAGAGGCCACTTCCAGCGCCGAGCGGCTGTGGCAGCTCGGGCATCTCTGCCTTTCCTCTTCCCTTCGTCGGTAACCTGAAGTTCGCTGAGGGTAGCACCTGCCTTGTGCAGTTGCTGGGAGGTCAAACGGTGAACCAACGAGAAGCACTTAACATAGCTGTTTACCGTGATGACGTCTGTGTGTCCTGACAGTGAGATTTCACCTCTCGGGATGTGAGTTGTCAGCAGGCTGTGACCGGAATTTTTAAAAAAGAGAGAAATAGCCCTGGCTGTGTTGCTCAGTGGCTGGAGTGTTGCCCCGTACCTGAGGAGCTGGGGGCTCGATTTCCGGTCAGGGCCCAGATCTAGGTTTCGGGTTCATCCCTGGTCCAGGCGCAGGCGTGTGCAGCTCCCAGTCCGGAGGGGTACAGTCCCTGGTTCCAGGGCCAGTCCCCAGTCTGGTGCGTATGGAGGCATCTGATCGCTGCTTCTCTCACATCGATGTTTCTCTCTCTCTCTCTCAAAAACCAAATGAAAATGTCCTCAGGTAAGGATAAAGAGAGAGAGAACTATCTTGAAGATACTGGGAAGCATCACCGTAAGTTCGTTCCAATCAGAGCTGTGTCTGTCAGGGCTGTGTGCGAGTTTCTGTGCGGGTACTGTGTCACCACGTTTCCTGCCACGGACTGCAGTGTGCCGGGAGCCACTGCTCTGTCACATGCACCTGCACCTCCTGCTGTGTGCTCCGTCTTCTGAAAGGTTTGATGCAAGGACGAGCCTCGTCCCCACCCTCGAGTCCTCCTGTCTGTGAGTGTTGAGTGGAAAGCTGAGGCAGCGGAGGGCTCTGATACGCAGCTCTCCCCTGCGCAGTCCCTGCTCCAGCACGTGCTCCGCCTTCCCTGAGCCCCAGCCCAGGCCTGGGAGGCTGCGGATCATGACCCCACTCTACAGAGCTGTGATAGCCCAGGCCCCCCAGTCCACCGCTCTCTGACAGTCTTTGTCCTATGCTTCTTTAGCAAGGGGCCGGGGCCGGGCCCAGATCTGAGGAGGAGGTGTCATCCGTGGAGAAGCCAACCAGAGCCTTCCCCAGGAAGTCCAGGGACCCCCTGCTATCCCAGCGGTGAGCCCTGGCCTCATCTCCCCTCTGAGCCCGCTCTGCATGGCTGGCATTGATGACCCAGTCTGTAGAGCCAGCTCCTGCTGGCTTGTGTGGGGTGGTGTGGGGCAGGTGTGGGGCCCAGAGCAGCCCTTTGCTCTGCCTGTTACGTGGTCCTCAGCTCCTCATCACTGTCCCTCACCCCCACCCCCAAGTACGGCCGATCCTGGGTGCCCTTTGTGTCGGGGGTGAGGGGAAAGGTCCTTTCTGTCTCTGGGCTAAGGAGCAGGCAGGCTCTCTGGGGTCAAAGCAGGCTGCCTTGGGAATGGACTTAGTACCCCCAGTATTCAGGGCTTGTTCTGACTCCCCTTCACGAGCTGGGCCATCAGTCACCCCCAACACAGCCTTTCACCTGTGCCAGTTCCACAGGGTAAGCTGAGGCCCTAGCCTCACTGGCCTTCCACCCTTCCATAGGATTTCCTCTCTTACGGCATCATTGCACGCACACAGTCACAAGAAAGTCAAGAGGAAACACCCTCGACGGGCCCAGGACTCTACCAAGAAGCCCCCAAGTGCCACTCGTACCAGCAAGACCCAGCGCCGCCGGCTGACCGGCAAAGCCCAGCACAACGGAGAGTGAGCCTGAGAACCAGGCCGAGCCCTGGCCTGGGCTGCAAGGACTGGTCCTGTCTCCGCTTGGCTGTCCCCACAGCCCAGCCTGTGTGGAGGCCTGGGGCTTTTACCTCGGAAGTAGCAGGCAGCTGAGAACTAGCCTCCCTCAGGAGGAACCTGCAGGGCCAAATTTGGAGCATCCTCCCAAATATATACCCCACTGGGCCTTCATCAGGTTTGCAAAACTAAGTACAGTGTGGTTTGTTTGTCCCTAGCCCTGGTGCCACACGCCAGGGGCAGGCTTCTGGGGAGGTGGGCGTGGTCAGGGGGTTGGGTGCATCCTCACCCTGCCGCAGTTCTTCCTGTGGGTGGGAAAAGGCAGCGTCAGCTCTGGGCTCCCTCCCCAAGTTGGGGCAGCTGCCCAGGCTCCAGCAGCTCTCGGTGCAAGGAGTGATTAACCTGTCTTGAAGAAAATGCGTCTTGCCTGAAAGTGTGGCCCTTTCCAAGTAGAACCCTCAGGAGTCGGCTTGTGTTGTGCAAGGCTGCCGTTCCTCCACACTCCGTTCAGTTCTTCAGGTTTAGCTTCAGAGCTGATGAAAACCAGCCTTGTCCCTCCCTTGTCCCAGCTTATTAGTGACCTGCCTCACATACTCTGCTGTTCCCCTGACCAGGAAGGGCCCTTGGCAGAACCCACCTGCCAGAGGTAGACGCGGTGCCGTCGGGGACAGCCGGAGTGCTCTGGAGCACGGGCAGACTCCTCCCTGGCCGCTTGCTGCTTCCTCTGACTCTGAGCTGGAGCACGGGTTTCATGTTGCGCGCTGCTTGGGGGACCCATGTTGGACCTTAACACTAGGGTGGGACGCGGAGTAAGATGTGCTGTCGTGCCCAGCGAAGTTCAGGAATAGTGCGAGGGTGGTCTAGGGGACGGGGGAGTGCTGTGGTGGGAGCACAGCTGCAGGTCTCCCCCTCCCCCGCAGGCCCTCCAGGAGCGGCCCTCCCCCGCCCCACTGGGCAGGCTCAGGAACAGTGGCTCTGTTAGGCTGCGCCTGGGGATGGACAGGTGCTTTCCCGTGTCACCATCAAAACCTGCCTATCTGATGATGGCATCTGATGGTGGCTGATGCAGGTCTGAAGGCCACACCTGGGCATGGGAATGCAAAGCCCAGGCTTCTGGCCAGGAGGCCTAGTGAACTGGTTTCTCAGCTCCTTCCACCTGCTCTTTGTGCTGCCTTCCAGTTGTCCTCCCCTGTGCTTGGGTGACGTGACTCGCCCCACTCGATTGCCTCCATCCAGGGAAGAGCCCATTGCCGGCTCTAGGCAGTTCTGGAACCCATCCCAGGAGAGCTGAGTGTGAGCCTTGCCCTCGCAGGCCCCTGTGAGCAGGAACGGAGTGGGGCCTGGGGGTCAGTGCACACAGCAGGCTTTGGGTTTGAATCTTGGCTCTGCCACTGGACCGCTCTCTGAGCTCCTCGCCACACTGACCTCTGGGTCTGTTTCCCATTCCCAGGATGACAGGAGATAACTACCGCCTAGGGCTGCGAGTAAGAGGCCGAAATGAGCCCATGCGCGTGCACCAGTTCCCATGGCACCCGGCATTCTCTGGTGCGCCTTCAGTGTACGCGCGGCTGCTGCTCCTGCTGAGACATCTGACTCGGGTTTCCTCCCATGCCCAGTGACGGGCGCCCTTTACAACTTACATCTACGGTTTATAATGCTTATTAGTGTTTGACGTCGCTCTCTCCTATGTGTGCCACTAGTTCTTCCAGCAGACCAAGGACATTGAGTCGTGGCAGTGTTGCCAGGCCTAGGATCAGGAGTGGTGGAATCGCAAAACGCTCTGATTCCAGGATTGTCTTCTTCCATGTTTCTCTCTCCGTGTTCCACATCGGGATTCTTCATTCCTCCTGCTCCCCATCTTGTGGGCCCTTTGGGTTGAGGCCTCTAGGAGCTTTATCAAGGCAAGAGTCTCTAAAGGGATCAGTAAAGCCTGGCCACTTCAGATCACCACAGTGCAGGGTAATCACTGGCTGGAGCCAACCCTGATGATGCCTTTCTGCCCCTGCTCCATTGGGCCACGGCCCCCTGCATCTCTGTCTTGCCTGCCCAGAGCATGTGATTCTCCATCCAGCCTGTGGGCAGGGAGGGCTGGGATGACCGTTTCCACTTGACTGAGAGGAAGCTAGGGCTCAGTGGGGCAGAGTGGGGGCGGAACTGTCTGATGGTTCTGCTTCCCCAGATCTCTGGAGCGGGGTGTCCTCGGCCGCAGGAAATGGCATGAGCAGAGGTGGAGATGAGCAGGCACAGACTTCAGGAGTAGAAAGCATGTGAGGCTGGAACCAAATGGTGACAAGTGGTGCTGCTGCCTTGGCTGCCACTATGATGTCCTTAGCCCTGAGCCATCCCACAGAGGGCACAGCCAGGCAGCTCCAGGTCTAGGGAGAGTGCTCAGGGCGACCCAGCCCAGCCCCAGACTGTTCCCCTCTCTCCCTTATTCTTTCCGCTCCAGCCTCTCATTATCGGCCCCCTCAACTGAAAACAGGCTTCTCCAGGACCTGCGTGCTCCCTGTTCCACGTACTCCAGGTCTTTGCTCAGATGTTGCCATCTCAGTATGGCATCCCTGACCACACCCCCCACTTCCAACCCCCTCCCTGCTTCATCTTTTTCCTTAGCACCCATCATCAGCCAACATAATTTATATATTGCTTATTTATCTAGTTTGTGGTCTGTTTGTCTTCACTAAAATGTAAGCGTTACAAAGACAGGAGATCTGATCTTTTGTTCACCGACGTATCCTCAGCACATAAAACTGACAAAAGTAAGGGTTCAATAAGTATTTAAGAAATTGTCAGGAGGACCGCCAGAGTTAGCTTCTGGCTTTACTGGTGGGTGGGGCTAGGGGATGGGTCATACCCTGAGCTGCAAACTCAGACTGAGTGCCTACCCCACCTTAGGCACAGAGAGGTCAAGGAACTTTCTCAAGATCACACAGCCAGGGAGTGCTAGAGCCAGATACTGCTCATGAGTCTCACTATTCCCTGTTTTGCTCACAGTAATTGGGACCAATAAGAAAGCTCATTATTTTTGTTACGAAGTTGTATCTTTGCCTCTTCCATCCTGGCCAGGATGACCTGTTCAGAGGCTCTCTCCCACTGGTCAGTGGGCTCCTCATCTCAGAAGGAGCCACATTTCATTCAGTACTACCTCCCCAGTACCCAGTTCAGGCACAGGTATACCAGCTACGTGTCTGACTGAATTCATGAAGATGCTCTGTGGTCGCCAGTGGAGGCAGGCACACAGGGCGTTAGTCTTGCCCCTGCCACTTAGCTGTGTGACACTGACGAGTTAGTTTCTCTGATCCTCAGTTGCTGTGAAATGAAGATCGAGGCACTTAATCCTTCACATTACCCTGTCTTCATGTTTGTAAAGATTTTGGACTAGGAGCTGGCACATACTGCTGAATAAATGTTAGCTTTAAAAATGTTAGATGATTGACTGAGTAATTTTAGAGAGAGAATGGGAGTGAGAAACATCAATTTGTTCCACTTATTTATGCATTCATTATTCACTTCTTGTATGTGCCCTAACTGGGAATTGAACCCACAACCTTGGCATATTGGATGGTTCCCTAACCAACAGAGCTACCCAACCAGGGCAAAAATGTTACCCTTTTTGAAAGGGGAGAACTGGCCATGGCAGCTCAGTTGGAGCACCATCGCATAACTTAAAGGTTTCAGGTTCGATTCCCAGTCAGGGCACATGCCTAGGCTGTGGGTTCAATCCCTGGTTCAGGCATACCAAAGACAAACAATTGATATTTCTCTTGCATCAATGCATCAATGTTTCTCTCCCTTCTCTCCCTCTCTCTCTAAAAGCAATGAAAAAATGTCCTCGGATGAGGATTAAAAAAAATTAAAAGAGGGAGAACTCTGCATTTGAGTGAGCGTCGCATCAGCGGAAGTGTGTGAATAGAGGTTGAAAACCCCTGGATATTTAATTTCACCCTCACAGATAATATTACTACCCATACTTTACAAATTAGAAAACTAAGCACAGAGAGGTTAAGACTCTAGCCCAAGGTCTAGGCAATAGCCAGTTTAGGGGACTGAAGCGGGAATAAGCCACTGTAAAGAGATCTGAATGAGCCAGACTCTCAATGCTAGCCCTTTGAAGGGCCCACTGAAGATCAGTCTGCTGAGGTTATAAACATGCTGTGGGTCCCGCGCTCAGAGGCACCTAGGCACCGCCCCGCCTCCGCCCCGCCCCTTATCGTCAGATTGTCCAATGTCACAGCCTTCATGTAAATAAAGTACCTAGAGAGAGCCTATGAGAGAGCAGCAGGGGCGTGGCCTTCATCTGCCTCCAGGCAATGTTCTGATTCATTGTTAAAATAAAGAGGCTGTGACCCCGGCACCCAACCTCAGCATCCCCTGTGCGTGGAAACCTGAGCCGAGGTTAGTAGTACTGTGCTGTGGAAAGGTTGGAGGGGAGGAGGATAGGGGGGAAAATATAGAGGAGTGAGGGGTACAGGGAGGGACAGGCTGATCGGCTGGATGAAAGGAGGTCCAGCTGTCCATTCTCCGGGTGGGGCATCCTGTCCTCTGCAGGTTTTTCATTGTTGTATCCACACCTAAAGTGCATTTCAGAGAAGGATTCTGCCAGTTGGGTTGGGGAGGAGGGAGCGGGAGCAGTGAGGGGGACCGGGAGCAGAGCCCTCCACATCCACCCCCAGGGAGATGAGCTGCGGTCTCTGTCCCAGGAGATACTTACCCCCCTTTGTGGCAGGACTGGGGAAGAACCGCCCAGGCTGGGCCGGACGGATTCACTCCCTGTCTACCTCTGGGAGCTTGGAACGCTGCCCGGAGAAGAGCCCTGACAGGATCAGAGACCCCTGGGCCACCGAGGGGTCAGTGGGTGTCTCCCACCCCTCCCAGACCATGCCCTGCTGCCTCCCCAGGTCTGATGGAGGAGCCAGGAACCTTCACCCTGGCTGACCCAGGGGAGGATGTGAAATTCCCAGCTCTCAGGTGAGATTAGCAGCGAAGGCCCGATCCCCTGGGACGCTGCGAAGGCAATTTTCCAGGTGAGGAAAAGGTGTGAGCAGCATCCTGGGAGCTCCGTAAGGGGCGTGCGCCTTTGGGAATATGGATTCCCCTCACCCTCATCCCCTCCCGGGGCTCTATTCCGTGTGGGTTAGGAGGGTATCTCCAAGTTACCCTTCTGTTGGAGCCCGGCCCCTTCCCCAGCCCCAGGGCATGGCATTGAGCTCTCTTGGACAGGACAGCTGTGTGCCTAAGTCAGAACACCAGCTGTTCTCTCTGGCCGAGCTCTGCCGAAAACTTGCTGTGTGCCTTTAGATTGCCCATGACTTTGTCCTCGACTGAAAATACCTGCCTGCCCTTTTGCCTCACTCCCAGCATTTCCCGAGGGACCTGGGTGACTTGGCAGTGGGATCCAGTGCCCCTCACTTCCACCTCCTGGCACACAGACCTGGGTTTGAATCCCGTTGAGCCACTGGGACCTTGCACGTTACGGAACCTCTGTGAGCCTTCCTTGCCTCATCTGAAACTGGCGTTAATTTTATGCACAGTGCAGGATAATTGGAAGGCAAGGGCACTCCAGCTTTGGGTTGCACAAGTGCCCCAGGAGATTTGTTTAAAATGCCCACACCCGGGCTTCACCTAGGTGGATCTGGGGAGGGAACTGGGAATATACACTTTATAAGCAGCTGGACCAAGTCTAATGCAGGATCCTCAGAACACACTCGGGGCAACGCTGCAGTAATGACTGGAAATCACATGTTAAATGCTTGGCAGAATTTCTGGTGCTTAACGAGTGTTTGTTGAGTGAATAAATGAGCAAATGATAAATGGATGAATAACCTTATCTCTTTGGTCTTTATCTGTCCAGGGGCAAGCGGAGACTGGGGTCTGTGTGCGCTGCCAGCCAGACACCTGGCCCTTGCCTCCTTGCCCCATTTTTCCCAGGCCTCACCATTGGATCGCAGGAGCTGCCCTGGCCTGGCTCACCTAATATGGAGCGGGGGTCTGGGAATGCCCCCTGTGAACACTTTGAGGCCAATGTGCTTGCCCAGAGCTGCTGTCAAAACTGCTTCCACCCTGAGGAGGCCCACAGAGCAAGGCACCAGGTGGGCTGGCTTTCTTGAGTGGTTGGGGTGGTTTGGGGTAGGGGCATCCATCCAGACACTGGTCGTCCTCCTGGGCAGGGCCTCAGTTTCCCTACCTGTACAGTGAAGTGGTGGCACTGTGATAATGTTCCCAAATGCCAGTCATTTTCCTCCTGACCCTGTGATCTTTTTTGCCATAGCCTCCTCTAATCTATTATGTACCTTATTCTTTAAATCAACACCCTTTTTTTCACTTATACTAAAACAACTTTAGATCACCTCCACAAATAGAATGCTAGGATCATAGCCTTTATACAGAAGGTTAAAAAGAAAGAAAGAAAGAAAGAAAGAAAGAAAAAGACAAAAAATAGAAGTGTCATTACATTCTAACTAGAGAGCATTGTTGGCTGAAGGCTCTGAGCCTGAGTCCTGCCGTCTCTCTGTGGAAAGGGAGCTTCGCAGGTGTTAGAGAGGCGTTAGAGATACCCCAGCACCCACTGGAAACTTTCCCCTTGAAGGCGCTGAAGGAGTGAGGCGTTCTCCTGCTTTGGGATCGCTGTGATCTTAGGCCAAGTCCCTGTGCACGTAAACCCCGAGCTTCCGGCACACACGTTATGAGAAGCATGGGACCTGTGACTCTCCGTGGGCCCTGGATCCATTCTGGCTCTGTCATTCCCAAGGGTCCTGAGGCTCCTCTTAAGCCTGGCAGTCAGCACCGTGCAGGTGGTTAGGCTCCAAGAGGTGACCAGTATAAGGGAGTCACTGTTCAGCTTCAGAGCCACGCAGGCCAGAGCTGCAGTGCTAGGTTTGCCGTTTCCCTGCTGTGTGACCTTGGGTCATTCATCCTGTCTGGCTCCACTCTCCTAAAGAGTAAAGTTGGGCAACAAGGCTTCTCATTCAGGGCATCTGGCATTGCTTAGCCGAAGTCACATGTGGCTAATTCAATACTTGCCAGTTTCCTCTCCCTCCTTCCCAATCAGGAAAACAACCCTGAGAGATTCCTTTCTACCTGTCTTGATACCTATGGTAACAGCTCACCTACCCCCGAGGTCAGGGAACAGTTGCCTGAGAGCTCAGTGAGTCTGTCTCCCATGCAAATGACCTTCTCCCAGTGGGCAGGGAGATGGCAAGTGAGGAACAGACAAAGTTTGGATTCACACAGGTTTGAATTCTAGTCTCAGTCCTACCACTTCCCAGCTGAGACCTCGGCCAGCTCACATGTGCACACATGTACATGTTTCATGTATTGAATAGGTGCTTAACATGTGCCAGGCATCATACTAAGTATTGGCAAAACAGTGACAACTAACACAGACACATCCCTGGTCCATGGGGCTCGTAGTCTAGCAAAAGAAATGCAGACTAAGAAATTCATCATACAAATAATTATGGTTGTGGTAAAGATTGTAAGGAGTAGCCAGGGGCACGAAGGTAAGTGATAGGTTTCTGCAAGGAAATGACATTTCAGCTGCTTGGTAGAGCCTGGGGACATTGGCCGTCGAAGCTGGGGGAAGAGGAGAGGCGGGAACTGTAGGTGCAAAGGTCCTGAGGCAGAGAGCAGGAGGCGCGTTGGCGGTGGACAGAGGCCAGCGGGTGGGAGGGCGTGGGAATTCCAGGACAAAGATGGAGAGCGGGGTGGGGGCTGGTCTCACCAGGCCTTGTGGGGCCTTATAGATGTGCTGACTGGACTTTTTTCCAAGAGGCGAGGGAGCCACTGAAGATTGTCAATGGGAGTGACGTGATCAGATTTGCATTTTCCAAAGTCACTTTGACTGCAGGGCAGAGAGTGGAGTACAGGGAGTGAGAGTAAATCAAGGTGACCAGTGAGGAAAAGGTGCCATTAATTACTCATGCCGGAGATAATGGAGACGTTGACTCGTAGAGAAATGGACACAGTTCAGAACTAGTGGAACAGGAGAATCTAAAGGATTTGGTACCTGAGGAACATGGAAGAGGTGGAGCAAAGCTGACTCCTAAGTTATTTCCTGAGGCAGGTACTCGGGGTGGGAAGTGCACCCAGAGTTGTTTGGGGTGGCGAGTGAGAGGGGCGCGTGGGCCACGCTGGAGGTGAGGGAGGTTACGGAATTACCGAGCTGAGGAGCCAGACCTCAGTGGGAGATAAAGGCTCCCGAGTCACCAGGATCTGACACTGCTGAAAGTCCTCCTCGTGGATACGCAGTTTCAAACCTGGAGTCACAGCCTCTGCGTGTTAAAGAAGCATGCCCCAGCCTGGGCGGGACTGTGCAGTCCCCAGCTGGGTCCCTCATCACACCTGGGCTCACCCTCTTCCCTAGGGGCCTGCGAAAGGTACCTCCCGGGGAACCGGTTCTGACATCCTCACCTGCTTTGGAACAAGCCGGAACGGCCCGGGTGCCCCCTGGGAGCTTGCTGTAGCTCTCCTGGGATCCTGGCTCCGGATATGTCTCTGTTGTACCCTCAGCTGAGGCTACCACGGGCGGGGGGAGGGGCATCCCTGGCTACCACACAGCCTTGACCAGGTCACGGCCGGGCTCTGGATGGAGGGTGGGAGCTTAGGAGGTGAGAGGGTCGTGATGGATGCCAGGCACCGCACATCCCTTTTTATGTATTTATTCTTTAAAAAGTTCTTTTTAATCCTTGGACGAGAATATGTTTATTGGTTTTCAGAGAGAGAGAGAGAGAGAGAGGGACAGAGAGAGAGAGAGAAAGAAAGGAATATCGATGTGAGAAAGAAACATCAATCAGTTGCCTCCTGCAAAAGCCCCAACCGGAGATCGAACCTGCAACCTAGGTGTGTGCCCTGACAGAGGATTGAACCCGCAACCTTTTGGTGTATGGGACAGTGCTCCAACCAACTGAGCCGCCTGGCCACTAATATAATTCTATGTAACCTTTTTACATTATCTATTATATTTAAGGTGGACAGGCCAGGCACTGTCCTAAGCCCTTTACAAATATTAACTCATTTAATTCTCGTAACACCCCTAGAAGGCAGGTCCTCTTATCATCCTGGTTTTGTAGATGAAAAATCCAGGCTCAGAGTGGGGAAGCATCAGGCTGAGGTCACCCAGCTGGGAAGTGGAGGCGCCAGGATTGGGCCTGATGTCTGTCTGAGGCCAGAGCCCGTGCTGACCCGCCAGACAGGAAATCAGAGCCAGGGACTGGCTCCTGGTCCTGCTCGTGTGGACGGTGGGTAGTGATGAGGGCTGGGGGTGAGAGCCGAACAGGGGTGCCCTGACTGGCTGGGGCACTTGGTGGGCCCAGCTGGGCTGAGACCCCTTGGCAATGCCCAGAGCGCTGCTCCCTCCTCATTCATGCAGCAAGGTCCCCAGGGCGGCCAAGGCGCCAGGCCAGGCTGTGGATCTGACACCTCCCGCTGTGGAGCGCTGATCAGAATCTTGCTCCAGGCCAGGGGGCGAAACTGAACCCAGACAGGCTCCTCTGGCTTCAATGGCACGGCAGACACCCCGGCCCCACTCCTCGGCTCTGCCCAGGTCCTGCTAGTGGCCACCTTCTCGGAACCCAGGGAGTCTGTGCCCACCCCGGGACTGCGGCCAGGCTGTGGCCTCAGCCCTGAGCGCTGGGCTCCAGGGTCCCCAGGGAGCCCAGGCCCAGGCCCCCGCCCTGCCGGCTCTCAGGTGAGCTGTGGGGATCGGGTTCCTGTGGTTTCATGTCCTGCATTGTTCTTGGCTGGGCCCCGGCTTATGAAACAGTAATGAGGGGCCCCTGCTGCAGCCGGCCCCTCTAAGGTTTCTGCTGCTTCGGCCGCCGCCGCCACGGCCCAGAATCGGGGCCTGGGAGGGCGGCAGGCAGCGTGGGGGCCTGAGCGGAGCCCCCCGGGGACGAGGGTGCTGACAGCCGCCAGCCGCCAGCTCCGGAGCCCGCTGCCCAGGTAACCTGAGAGGAGGCGGGGTGCAGGGTGCTATGGCCGTTGTCTCCCACCACCAGGGGAGGGCCCTGCCACCCTAGGAGGTGGGGAGGAGTGGGGGGGCCTTCCTGGAGGTGAGCAGCCGTTCCCCCTGGGTGAGCCCGGCAGCAGCCTTCCCAGGTGTGGCTTTGCTGAGGGTGGAGGGAGAGGGAGACCAGCAGTCAGCTCAGGGCCTCCGCCTCCTCCCCTGGGGCCTTGACCCTCCAGCCCAGGAGCCCCCCGCCCTCCTTAAGTGGGCAATCTCTTCTTTTCTCCCAGACATTCCTCCTCCTCCTCCTCCCTCAGGTTACCTTTTCCTCCCTCAGTCCCCAGGCTGACTTAATCCTTCCTCCTCACTCTCCTTCCTCATCCTCGTCTTGTAGCTACAGAAAACTCTCCGGGCCCTTCAGTGCACTTCACATGTTCAGGCACGCACACCTACATATGTGCTTACACACGCGTGAATGGACTTGCATGCACTGGTGCGAACGTATGCTCTAGTGCATCCACCCCCGACCTGCACACACATGCACACAGTTGCACACACAGGCCTTTATATGCACACATACCTGTGCACACGTATGCACGCACATACCCTGTACCTCGGCCAGCCCTCAGCTTGGGTCCCCAGGGGCGCTTCCAGCCTGATGGACAGCTCTCCTTGAGAAGTCTAAGATCCCAGGAGGAGATGCCTGGAGACTCTCCCACACCCCCTAGTGGGGGGAGGGGCCGCGCAGGGGGAGGGGAGCCCCCACGTGGGCACTGAGGTGCCTCCTCTCTCCGACTCCATCCCAGGAGCCCCGGAGCCCTCCAAGTGCGGAGGCACCCTACTGCGACCTGCCCCGCCGCCCGCCGGCCTCCGCGGACCCGCACGGTGCTCCGACCTCTGGGTGCCAGTCTGTGGTGGGCCTGGGCCTTGGGCCAGGGTCCGAGAGGTGGGTAGAGCTCCCCCGGGCAGCCCTCCCCTCCCCCACCCCTCCCCCCTTCACAACGGCGAGGCGGTGGCTGCTGGTGCGGGTCACACGGTCAGTCCGTGCAGCTGGGCGCAGTGGGCGTGCTCCCCTGCCCTAGCCGAGCTGCGATCGCAGAGCACTGTGCACCCATCCTGCCCCGGGCACGGCTCTCGGCCCACTCACATTTCCTTGTTCCCTTGGCACGGCTTTACCAAATTAAACAGGATTAACACCCATACCTGACTGTGCAGGCTCTGGGATTCCCTCCACCCCTGGCTGGGCTGATCCGAAGGCCCCTTTCATGGCTGAGGCACTTTGGGAGGGCGTGGCTGAGGGTCTGGAAACCTGGGCCAGCTTCATCCCTGTTGGGCGGTGGGACCTTGGGCAAGTTATTCCCTCTTTGTACCTCAGTTTCCCCACTAAAAGAAATAAGAATGGAGTCAAATCAGCACGGCTTTGGGAACATGTGTTCCTCGCATGTTTTGTTTTTTGAGAGACCAAGAGCTCTGCCATCAGGCATGGTTCAGAAAGCCGGGGTAAGCACAGTGGGGGCCCCTCCTCCGGGGCCTGCCTAAGCCTTCGGTCCGCAGGCTGTGTTGTGCTTTTGAGCGGGGGAGGGAGGCGTGTGCAGTGTGTCCCGATCTCATCTGACGACAGACCTCTTTTGCAGGGGTCAGCACCCATTTCCATCTGTGGGTCACTCTTTGGGGCACGGTCAGCTCAAAGCATGCCTGGGCCCGTGGCTGCCCTGAACGGCTTCTCCAAAGCAGGGCTTTCTCTGCAGCTCCCTCCCTTGGTGTCCAGACTGGGGCCCCTATCACAGCCCCTGGAGTTCTCGACCTCTCAGAGTCCCCCATTAGCCAGCATAATTATGGCTCCGTCTTACTGAGCTTGGGTCCCCACTTCTGCTCCAGTGACAGAGGTCTGGGGCGGGGGCCACAGCTCTGGTTCACAGTGCAGCTCTGCTCTTTCCTAGCTCTGTGACCTTGGCTAGTGCCTTGCCCTCTCTGAGCCTTAGTTTCTTCTTCTGTAAAATGGGAATCATCACACTCACTCCAAAGGGAGGCTGTTGTAGCTTAACCAGGCAGCCCATGGAAAGAGCCCAGCACAGAGAGGCCTCAGCGTCAGCTCCCTCTTCTCCTGTAACGTGAGGGGTTGTGTACCTGGGTGGGGGTCTTACTCCTTAATCCCCATGACTTCTGGGGAAAAAGTCACAGGTCTGTCTCCTCTCTCAGGGGCCCATCGGCAGGGCTCCCTGCAGAGGGCCCCACAGTCACCCCCAGGAGCAGGAGCCGGGACCCCGAGGCAGTGCCCTATCTGGAGGGCCTGGCCTCCTCCCTGTGTGGCAGCTCCGACGAGGGTCCTGACTCTGGCACCAGCTCCGGCCCTGACTCCAACACCCCTGATGATACCAGCAACTCGTCCTCTGTGGTGAGCTGGGGGCGGGGGCCGAGGGCAAGAGCAGATCACCCCTCTGTGCCAGCCCCAAACTTCCAAAGGAGGGCTGAGCCTCTCACACCAGGGAATCGGGCCAAGACTTCGTGGGCACCTCAGGCCACCCAGACCACCCACCCGGGAGGGGGAGGGGTCTCTGCAGGGCCCGCCCAGGAGGGCTGGGGGTCTGCCTACGAACAGATGGAGGAAGGAGTTTCAGTGGATGGAGAGCTCCACGTGAATCACCAACTGGCTCATGCTGCCAGAAACTCTCAGGCCACAGGTCACAGAGGGCCGGGATGTGGGTGTGTTGTCCAGAGCGAGGATGGGATTGGTCCTGAGCCTTGGTCACATACCACTGCGTGCCCGGAGCAGCCAGGGCAGAGGACAGAAGGAAGGGAACGGTCTGGTTGGGGGTGGTGGCGCAGGGGACTGGCCAGGGTTGGGGGCCATTTAGCTGGGAGAAGAGGAGACTTGGGGGAACGTCCTGGGCACTCACCACTCAAAGGACTGCCACAGGGTAGGAGAGGCAGACTCCCCATGAGACTTCCAGGGAGACGTGAGGGGGAAGTGACCAGACATGGGCTCAGGAAGGCTCACCAGCCCCCTTTATGGGCATGTTCTGGAGCAAGAAAACTGCGACTCAGAGAAGGGAAGCAACTTAGTTGAAGCCGTACACCTGGGAAATGGAAGGGCAAGGCTTTGAACCTACTTCTCTCCAGATCGTGGGGGTGTCTCTGGGGTGCCACAGCGCTACTATGCCAGGGCCCTCCTGCCACCCTGTGTTCAACTACCCTGGGTTCAAGTCCCCTCCCATGTAAACCATTTCCCAGCTGTGTGATCTTGGGCAGGTTCTTAGCTCTGCAGACCGCCTGCCTCATGGGGTTGATGGAAGAGTAGCTGAGTTTACACCTGCAAGGAGCCCAGCGCAGTGCGGGGTGTATGGCAGGTGCTCTTTCAGTGCCGGGTCCTTTCTCCTCTGCCCATCTCACACTGGGAGTGCCAGCCCGGGGCCTCTCTTCTTAATCACCAAGCGTAATTTCTCCTGTCCTTCCCTGGCAGGACTGGGACATCTTCAAAAGGCAGGAGGAGGCCCCCAGCTGGGACGAGTTCACCGCGATGATCCCTCGGAAGTTGCAGGAGGGGTCAAGGGCTGACAGTGCCCAACGGGCTCCGTCTGTCCTCACCCGGTCACCTGTGGGAGGAGAGACTGGGAGCCAGAGAAAGGAGGGTGAGTCCTTCTGCCAGACCAGGCTGGTCCCTGTGACTGGGGAAGTGGTGATGGCCAGGGGCCCCGTGCCCAGATAGCCCTCTCACCAGCCATCTGGGCCCCCGGGTATGTCTTACTTTGGTGGCTCAAATCTTAATAATAGTAACAGTCCCATATAATTATGGAGCAGCCATAATATTCCATGCAACCTGCTTGAAATACCCTCTCACATCGTTGATGCGTTAGGATCTTCAGGTTGCCAGTGACAAACCAGCTGAGCAAAAAGCCTAGGGGGTGATGACTTCAGGCACAGTTGGATCCAGGTGTAAACACCATCAGAAATCTGGCCTCTGCTGTGCTTCTGTGGCGGCTTCATCCTCAGCCAGACCCTCCCCCGTGGTGGCATGATGAATGGCAGTAGTGCCAGGCTGTATCCTACTTGCTTATCGACCTCCCCAGGCAGAAGGTACAATCTTCCCTACAGAGGTAGCCAAAGCCCTAGGGAGGGTTCTCCCTGCAGCCCGGCATGGGTCATGAGCCCAGCCTGGTGATCAGGGATAGGGTCAGCCCCCTGTGCAAACCTTGTGGCTTGGGGGCGGGAAGAGGAGATGCCAAAGGAAATCAGGGGCACATTGCTCCCAAAGAAAGAGGAAAAGCTGCTGGTCAGTCCAAGCCCACAGCGTGGGATGCTGGCCAGCGTCTCGCTGGTATGTGAACCCCGTATGCCGGGTCCCAAAGCTGGGTCCCTCCCAGCAGGGTGGCACCGTGTTGCCTGCAGATACGTGTCTTTAGCATCGTCAGGATTTGGGGGTGTGGGCCAGGGTATCCAGGTCTTAGCCCCAGTTGGCCATCCTAGCTCCCCATGGCTCCTGTAGCACCCAATCATCAAACACACCAGTGCTAACTGTGCATAACACCTGGTACCAGATGCTTGGGTGTTCAGAAGGAATTAGGCGCGGTCACTGTCACAGGCAGTTCATCATCCAGTAAAGCAGACAGACGGAGATGACAAACAGTGGCCCGGGACAGAGGAAGAGCTGAAACGTGTGCCCTGCTGTGAGCGAAGGGCGGGGTGGGGTGTGGGTGCAGAGGACAGAGAGCTTCTTTCCACCCATGGAGGGACTCACAGAGGAGTGCCTTCCGGACACGCGGTCTGGCTGAGGGGCAGAGGCTCGGGGGTGTGAGCAGGGAGTAATCTGGGATGCACAGCGTGAGTGCAGACGGGAGTGTAAGCTGGGGTAGACTGCACTGGGCCAAGGAGTTTGGACTGACTTCTCTGAGTAGTAGGGAGCCAGGGGAGGCTTTCGAGGAAGAGAGTGATATGATTGGATGTGTGCCTGAGGCCTTTCACTAGGGCAAAGGCGCGAAGAATGATTGGAACAGGGTGAGGCTGAGGGGTGAGAAACCAGTCAAGGGACTGTAGCAGCCACTGTAGGGATAACTGACTTAGGCACAAATCACGGCTGATGCTAAATTCCTGGGTGAAAGGTTGTCGGGGAACAGGATATTCATACAACCTCTAGGTATCACCCCTCAGATTACGCAGGCAGCGTAGATAGGAAAAGCCACTCTTAGAATGGAAGATCTGGCAGATCTGCCTTAACCAAGTGACCACTCAGTGTCCTAGCAGGGGACAAACGTGACATCCTTTCCAAGACTTCTTGTTCAAAATTCACTGCCTGTGTCTAATCCCGGCAAAACATCAGACAAACCCAAATTGAAGGATGTTCCACAAAATAACTGATGGCACTCTTTTAAAAAAAAATTATTGATTGATTTGAGAGAGAGACAGAGAGAAACATCGATTTGCTGTTCCACTTATTTATGCATTCATTAGCTGACTCTTATAGGTACCATGACCAGGGATTGAACCCACCACCTTGGGTATCAGTACAACGCTCTAACCAGCTGAGCTTCCCAGCCAGGGCCTGAGAGGACTCACTCTGTGAAAGGCTCGGGGAGCTGTTCTTGAATTAGACAGGATGCAGAGACAGGGAAGCGAATTGTCCTGTAGGGCTCTGGATTGGATCCAGTGAGGGAAAAGTAGCTGTGGAAGACACTACCGGGGCGGCCGGGGAAATCTGACCGTGAAGAGCATGTTGGATACCAGTTCTGCATCCGCGCTGTATTTCCTGAGTGTGATACTGGAAGGAGATTGTCTTTGCTCTTAGGAGACGCGTCAGGAGAGTGTTAGGGGTGAAGCGTCAACTCCAACTCTCACACGATTCAACACGAGGGACAGATGATAGGTAAGCAGAGAGAGAGGCAGAGATGACGGGTAGGTAGGTGGATGGATGGATAAAGCATATGAAACGCTGCTAACAGCTGGTAACTCTGGGTTACAGACCCACCGTTTCTGTAACCCTTCTGTAGCCCGTTGCAGCTGTGCAGGTGAGAGATGGGGAACCTGAATTAGGGTGGCAGTTGTGGGTGAGGAGACACAGAAGGAGAGAGACTTAGGAGGTGGACTTGATGGACTGGGGACAGGAGAATGCACGGTCCCAGCTCCTGGCCTGGGTGTCTGTGCCAGTGGCGATGCCTTTTGCTGACAGCAGAGCACTGGGGATGGGGTGCAGGCAGTGTCGGCCGAGGTGGATTTAGAGCCCCAGGGCAGAGGGGTAGAGTCGGGGTGCTCAGCAAAGGGTCAGGGGCTTCTTCACTCGCCATTCCTTCCAAATCTCCTCTGCTGATGCCTCTTCTTCTCCTTGATCTTCACACATGGATGCCCCGGAGCCTAGCCCCGGTTTCCCTTCTGTTCTCTCCCCCCACAACTCAGCCACTTGGCTTTCAATACTATCTGGAAAAATCAGCATCTCCTGAGTTCACACATCTGGCCTTGACTTCTGCCCTGGACTCTATCTAGTTCATCGCAAAACTGACCTCTTCACTGGCATACATGGTAGCACCTCATACTCGACACAGCTTCTCCATTTCACTCATTGGATAAGTATTTATTAAGCACCAACTGTGTGCCAGGCCCTGTCCTAGTGCTGGGGAACCAGAGTGAAGAAGACAGGCAGGACCCGCCCTAGGGAGCTGGCATTCCAGCTGCAGGGAAACTGCCAGAAAACAAATGAAAAGCCAGATCAGAGAGTGGTAACTGATTTTGGAGAGTTAAGGCAGGAGCCCTGGCCAGGTGGCTCGGTTGGAGCGTCTATACCAAAGGTTGCAGTTTGATCCCTGGTCAGGGCACATACCTAAGTTTTGGGTTCAGTCCCCGCTCAGGGCGCTGTGGGAGGCAACCAATCAACGTTTCTCTCTCACATCACTGTTTCTCCCCTGCCACCTTCCTCTCTAAAACATCAATAAAAACATATCCTTGGGTTAGGATTGAAAAAAAAAGACAGGAAACTGTGAGACCAAGCAGGTGGACAGGGAGGGCCTCTCTGGGTGGGGGGGTGGCGACACTGTAGCTGAGATCCAAGTTCGGAAGCAGAAGGAGCAGCCAGTGCAGAGGCGGCTGTGGTTACGGAGCCTGTGTCGCAGGGCGGGTGGGGGAGGAGGATGGTGTGGATGGTGTGGAGGCCACCAGCACCCTGACCCCCAACTCCGTTTCTCTGGCAGTCTGCTCTGTGCCACCCCTAGTCCCATCGCTCCGGCCCCAAACCCCAATTCCTTCCTTTCCTCACCCTTTGTATCCTTCGAAACACACCCAGACTGTCATCGTCTCGCCATCTCTGCCATCACTCCCTGGCCAAGCCCCTGCCGCTGGCTGGTACTATTGTCAGAGTCCCCTCCAGCTCTCCTGTTTCGGCCTGACCTCCTTCAGTCCTTCCACCCCTGCCCTCCCCCTCCCCTCCCCCCCATGGCAGCTGGGACCATCTTTTAAAATATTAATCAGATCTTGCCACCTCACTGCCCCATCCCACTGCCCTGCCCCTCAGGCCCTGGGGAGACCCGTGTGGTGAGACGTGAGAAGTGATACCACACGGGGACAAGACGCCTCCCTGGTGCGAATGGCGTGACAGGCGGGTGGGACTTGGTACTAAATACTTGCTTTCTTGCCCTTAAACACCTGGGTGGTGGGGTGGGTGGAGCCTCACTTTGTGACCTGCTTGATCAAAGGCAGTCACCAGTGTCCACCTGGTGGCAGGGTTCCAAATTGCAGGCAAGGGGCCAAGGCCCAGGAGGAAGTAGCCAAATCCTAGATGCTAGAGACTCCTTGACATCCATCCCTCTTGGGGCACCTCCCAGTTTGCAAAGCACACTCTTCCCTTACCATGAATTTGCCTCTTCTGTCTTTAGATACTGGTGGTGGGAACCGAAGCGCCGGACAGCACTGGGCGAAGCTCCGGGGAGAAAGCGGGCACTTCTTGGAGCGGCACCGGTCAGCACTATCCCAGGCTTCCTCTGCGACACCCCAGAGCGGACCGCGAAGTGCCACCCCCCGAGCTTCCTCGCTGCATCGTGCTGCCCAAAGGGATGTTGTCCAGACTGCTTCCACACAGCCTGACACCCCCCAAGCTTCCTCTCCCCACCAGATCGCCCAACAGGACAGCCCCAGAACCTCGTCCACCCAGCAGGACCCCGCCAGGACCTCCTCCGAGCAGCGGAGCACCCCCAGAGCATCCTCTCCCTCAAGGATTGCCCAACGGGACAACCCCAGAACCTCGTCCACACAACGAAGCAGTCCTCGAGTTTCCTCTTCCCCCAGAGCCGCCCAACAGGACCCCTCCAGGACCTCTTCTACACAACAGGACACCCCCAGAGGCTCCTCTCCCAACCGAACCACCCAGCGAGAAAACTCCAGGACATCCTGTGCCCAGCGGGACAACCCTAGAACCTCCTCTCCCAACCGAACCACCCAGCGAGAAAACTCCAGGACGTCCTGTGCCCAGCGGGACAACCCCAGAGGCTCCTCTCCCAACCGAACCACCCAGCGAGAAAACTCCAGGACATCTTGTGCCCAGCGGGACAACCCTAGAACCTCCTCTCTCAACCGAACCAGCCAGCGAGAAAACTCCAGAACATCCTGTGCCCAGCGGGACACCCCCAGAGGCCCCTCTCCCAACCGAACCACCCAGCGGGAGAGCTCCAGGACGTCCTGTGCCCAGCGGGACAACCCTAGAACCTCCTCTCTCAACCGAACCACCCAGCGAGAAAACTCTAGAACATCCTGTGCCCAAAGGAACAACCCCAGAGGCTCCTCTCCCAACCGAACCACCCAGCGGGAGAGCTCCAGAGCTTCTTGTGTTCAGCAAAACACCCCCAGAACCTCTTCTGCCCAACGGGACAACCCACAGTCTTCCTCCTTTCGGCGGGACAACCCCGGAAGCTCCTCCCCTCAGTGTTGCACCCCGCAGAACAATCCTGGACCATCACCCTCCCATCGCTCCAGTCAACGGAACAATCCCAGGAATTCCTCTCCCCATCGTACCAACAAAGACATTCCCTGGGCCTCCTTTCCCCTCCGGCCGACCCAGAGTGATGGCCCGCGAACCTCTTCCCCATCTCGCTCCAAGCAAAGTGAGGTTCCCTGGGCATCCATTGCCCTTCGGCCAACCCAAGGTGACAGGCCTCAGACCTCATCGCCCTCTAGACCAGCTCAGCGCGACTCACCCCAGTCCTCCTCCGGCCCTGGCCAGCACAGTTCACCAACCCGGGCCGCTTCCTCTTCCCACAACCCCGGCCACCACGGTGCCTCCCGGACTTCCTCGCCTCTGCACCTCACCACCCGCGGGGCATCCCAGACCTCTTTTGAGTCCTCCCAGCCTCCGTGTTCTGTGTGCATCGGGCACCGGGATGCCCCCCGAGCCTCTTCGCCTCCTCGCTTTTTGCAACATGACCCATTCCCCTTCTTCCCAGACCCCCATGCTTCTGAGGGCGAATCAACCCACCACGAACCCCCTTACATCCCCCCGGCAGTGTGCATTGGACACCGGGATGCCCCTCGGGCCTCCTCACCCCCTCGCCACACCCAGTTTGACCCCTTCCCCTTCCTCCCAGACACATCAGATGCTGAGAACCAGTCCCCCCAGCATGACCCTCCTCAGTTCCCCCCACCTGTGTGCATTGGGTACCGAGATGCACCCCGGGCCTCCTCCCCACCGCGCCAGGCCCCTGAGCCCTCCCTCTTGTTCCAGGATTTCCCCCGGGCCAGCACCGAGAGCCTCGTCCCCTCCACAGACTCTCTGCATGAGCCCCCCCACTTCCCTACCCCTGTGTGCATTGGACACCGAGATGCCCCTTCCTTCTCATCCCCACCACGCCAGGCCCCCGAGCCCTCCCTCTTCTTTCAGGACCCCCCTGGGACTAGTATGGAGAGCCTGGCCCCCTCCACCGACTCCCTGCATGGCTCCCCAATGCTGCCCCCCCAGGTTTGCATCGGGTACCGGGACGCACCGCGAGCCTCCTCCCCACCCCGCCACCCGCCCAGCGACTTAGCGCTCCTGGCACCCTCACCTCCTCCAGGCAGCTCAGGGGGCTCCCGGGGCTCAGCACCCCCTGGGGAGACCAGGCACAACTTGGAGAGGGAGGAGTACACCGTGCTGGCCGACCTGCCCCCGCCCAGGAGGCTGGCGCAGAGGGAGCCAGGGCCCCAGTGCAGCAACGGGGGCCGAACCCGCAGCCCTGGCCGCGCAGAGGTGGAGCGCCTATTCGGGCAAGAGCGCAGGTGAGCCCAGGGTGGGGTCAGCCAGGTGGGCTGGGGAGGAGGCTCGGCAGCAGGGCAAGTGGAAGTTCAAAGGCTTAGGTTGCCAGATGGCCAGTGTTCAGACCCCCGTCCTGCTACTGACTGGCTGTGCGACCTTGGGCAAGTCACTTCATCTCTCTCTCCCTGTGTTCCGAGTCTTTTCTGACGATGAAGTGATATTGTGCATAGCCCCGTGGGGAAGAACAAAGACCAGGGGCTGGCAGATGGGGTTCAAATCCTGGGTCAAAGCCACTCCTCTCCTTTGTGACCTGGTAAAGTGATTTAACCTACCTGAGCCTCAATGTCCTCATCTATAAAATTAGAACATTAGGACAATAATTAAAACCAGATTAAACTCTCCAACCCTTCATTTGGTCCAGAGTCACAGGTTTGTTTTATATTTTTCCCTCCTTATGTGAGGGAGAAGAAAGTGCCTGTGATTTTTTTTCTTCCTTAACAAAGAAACGTCACGGGCATGCATGCCTTTCAGAAAACAGAGGTGTCAATTTAAAGCATATGGCCAGAGCCGTTATTTTCATCAAGACAACTCAGAATCACAGACTTTCTAGGGGAGAAAGGTTATTTTCCTGGGACTCGGCGACAACACAGCCTGGGGTGCAGGGACCCTGCGAGTCTCCCTGGTCAGTGGCGAAGTTCGCACGGGCGGTTTGGGGCTCAGCAGAGCATCTGCTTGCCCACAGCGAGGGCGGAGACTCCCCCTGACCCCTTCTGGCTGAGATTCCTTTCTCCAGCAGTTCCAGCCTCAGGACTTTTCAGTATCGGGCCTGGAATTCCATTAGTCAGGGTCCAGAGAATAACAAAAAAGTAGGTGTGGAGGTCTCAGAACTTCCAGTGCACAGTGAGTTGTAGTGGATTTACCAAGACTAGGTTGTGCAGCCATGCCCGCGACCTAATTTTAGAACGTTTCTATCCCCCTAGAAAGTGAGCAATATTTTGCATCCAGAATTCCTCTGTCTGCTGTCCCTTCGGCAACATTTCTGCTTAGATTAGAATCTGCATGAGAAACCTTTTCTGTTATTCTTCACATTTCCTTTCCAGCAAATTCAATCCATTTACCACCCAGGTGACAACGTTTATGGGCTCCACTATGAATATAATTCTTTCTTTGTCTTTAATTTTTTTTAAATTTTATTTATTTTTAGAGGGGAAGGGAGGGAGAGAAACATTAATGTGTGGTTGCCTCTCGAGTGCCCCCACTGGGGACCTGGCCCACAACCCAGGCATGTGCCCTGACTGAGAATCAAACCGGTGACCCTTTGGTTCACAAGCCAGCACTCAATCCATTGAGCCACATCAGCCAGGGCTCTTTCTTTACCTTTTTTGAAATTTAAAAGCAAAAACAAAAACCCACTAATTTTTAGAGCAGTTTTAGGTTCATAGCATAACTGAGTGGAAAGTAGAGAGAATGCCATACCGTCTGTTCCCCGCCCCCACGCACAGCCTCTCCTCACTGTCCTCATCCCCCGACCCGAGGGGCTCACTTGTTACAAACCTCAAACCTGTACTGACATCATTGTCACCCAAAGTCCACAGTTTACACTCGGGTTCACCCTTGGTGTCGTGCATTCTGTGGATTTGGGCAAACATGTAACGACTTGTATCCACCATTACGGTGTCGTACAGAACAGTTTCTCTGCCCTAGAAACGCCTTTGTCTTTGCCTTTCCGTGGTTCCTATTTTTAGGCAGACTTCAGTTTGCATACTTGGACTTTATCTGATAACTCAGCGGGGACACTACGGTCTTTAAGCCAGTAGTTCTTTCTTTCTTTTTCTTTTTTTTTACTGGAGTAACTTTTAGAGAGATAAAGGTTTATCATAGAAGCCTGGAATTTGTTTATACTTTTATTAATCACTTAATTGTTTTTATACAGATACTTTATTCATTTATTTTATCTCTTTGAAATAAGTTGCTTATCTTTTTTTAGCTTTATTGAAGTATAACTGATATGTAAAAATGACATATATTTAATGTATATATCTTGGTGAAATAGATTATTTACCTTTCAACCAAGGTTTTATAACTCTACTGAACAATTAAATTTTCTCCTGTTGTATGGCACTTTTTCTAAGTAGAAAACCATTTGTCCTCTGGAAGTGAAATTTTAAAACCTATTTAAGTGTCTGGAAGCCTGAAATTTGTGAGTGGTTGGCTACAGAGCCATACTTCCATTTTCTCCCATCTCACACTCGACATGCATTTATTGAGCATCTACTCTGTCCAAGCATTATACTGACTGAGCCTGGAAACTTTTCCTCGAAGGGCTACCACATTGAAGGATTAGGAATTTGGGCTTGATATCTTCATTTCCCCACCCCCCAAGACGCCTTCGGAATGTCTTACAATCATATAAGCACTTCATCGTCTCTTGAATTTGAAAGAGCCTTCGTGGAATTTGCTAGACTTGACAGCTTTGTCCTTTAATACTTTGTGGTGATGGAAGAGCCCCTCTGAGCTTCCAAAGGAAAGTCATTTCCTTTGTCACCCTTGGTGCAGCCACACCAGCCTTCAGGAACAGGCGGCCTGAGGACGCTGTTGCTTCAGTGTCAGAAAGCCTGGGTCTCCGTTGGCGTCTCAGATTCTACCTGAGTCCTTTGTTCCTGCTTCTCAGTTCCACGTGGAGGGGGCACTTCTCAGGAGGCACTGAGCAAGTTGTGGTGTGTGTGGGAAGTGCACACACCTGAGAGAGAACACCCTTGTGCCTCGCTACCCACACGGAGACTGCCCCACCGTGGCGCGGCGCCCTCCCCACCTAGTCCCACTTGGGGCTTCCGCTTCAGGGAGGCTGCTACAGGGGAGGCTCTCGCCTGGTTCTGGGGGGAACACCCTCGAATGCCTCAGATCTCACAGATCAAGGAAGCTCTCTCACTTCAGATGAGATTAAAAACTGAACCCGATCAGGCGGCCCTCAACCTTAGAAACATTTATTTACTGCAGTGGGAAGCTTGGGTTCCCTGTGAGTCGACTGCTAAGAACGGCTAAAAGCTCCAGTTACTTTATGGACCTGGTTCTAATGACATTGGTAAAAGCCGTAGACAAAACAGACCCCAAGCCCATCATTTGTCTACCCCCCAAGCCTCTGTCGCGTTCCAGCATGGCTCCCAAGCTGGGGCAGACTGCCCAGCACAGCCCCCTCTCAGACCCGAGTACGGGTGCCTCTTACTTCCCTCATTGCTGGCTCGGCCAAGGCTCAGCACCAGGCCGCTTTTTTCAGGCTTCTTCTGGTTCAGTTCAGCCACCAGAGATACAGCTCCATTTGTCCATTTATTTATTTTATTTTATTTTTCAAGATTTTATTTATTTATTTTCAGAGAGAGGGGAAGGGAGGGAGAAAGGGAGGGAGAAAGAAACATCAATGTGTGGTTGCCTCTTGTGCGCCCCCTCCTGGGGACCTGGCCTGCAACCCAGGCCTGTGCCCTGACTGGGAATCAAACTGGCGACCCTTTGGTTTGCAGGCCAGCTCAATCCACTGAGCCACACCAGCTACGGCATTTGTCAGTTTAGCTGGAGCCGGACTCTCAGACCCTGTGGCCTAGCTATTCAGTGCGATGGTCAGTTCTTTTGTTTTGACCCCTTGCATATGTTTGGTGTTCTTACGTGCAACAGAGATGTCGTGTTAAATATTAATAACCATGGCTTCCAGTGATTACGTGCAACAACTAAGTAGTAGAACTAGGGACTTTTTACAGCCGAGAGGTTATCTTTGTCGGACGTGGCAACAGTGCCTGAAACCCTGGTGTCTCAGAAATGCCACTGGCATGGACAGTCTGTGCCGGCCTTCCTGGAGCTGTATAGGAAGAGAGAACGTTTCTTCGTTCTGATCTTGCTGAGCTGTTCCCAACGGCTGGGACGGCCCACAGTTGTCACGGCCAGGTGCAGGAGCCCTGTCAGTTACTACTAAGAGGGGAAAGGTGGGCCCGGGAAGTCCAGAACTTAGCGTGTGGACAGAAGGAAGGCAGAAAGAACGGACTATGGGGCATGAAACATTCCACACCCCCCTTCTCCGCCTCGTGGGCTGTGTGAGATGACAGGAGATGGGTGAGTGCTTGGCACCTGGAGCACACGAAGCGCTCAATAAATGCTCGCCATCGTGATCGCGTATGCAGTGCCTGGTAACCAGTAGGTGCTCAATAAACCTTAGTCCCCACAAAGACCAGCCTAACCTTTGTCTGGGCTTGAGAGGCAGGCTGCCGGCTGGGTGGCAGCCCGAAAGAGGAAGTGCTGAGTGAGGCGGCCAAGTCTGAGCCCCTGCCTCTGCTCACCCTTTTCCTGCTTAATGCCCACCGCAGCCCCACAAGGCAGGTGGAGTGGTGCTGACCACCACCATTTCTCAGACGGGGATACCGAGGCCCCGAGGGGCTCATCCCTCCCTTAGGGCCCTTCAGCTGTGGGTATCTGGATCTCCCCTGTCTCCTCCCATGGGGGGAGGGAGTAGAGGAGGTGGGTGCTGGGAGTGGGACAGTCCCAAAGGCCCTCAGAGGAGCGGCTGCATTTGCTCATAGGAAGTCCGAGGCACCGGGGGCCTTCCAGGCCCGGGACGAGGGGCGGTCACAGCGGCCCGGCCAAGGTCAGAGCCAGCTTCTCCGAAGACAGTCCAGCCCTGCCCTCAGCAGGGAGGTGAGCACTGCCAGCCTGCCCTGGGCCCTGCACCCCAAGGGGCAAGCCACTGCTTTTTCTTCCCCTAGGTGCCAGGTAGGGGTCCTGGGAAGGGAGGTCCTTTATGAAAGGGTCAGAGTCCCAGTCATAGGTGTCCAGCTTCCCCCTCTCTCAAAGAGCCAGCAGTTCTTGGAGAAAATGGAGACAGACCCCACATTACTCCTTTGAAGATGGCCCTTCGGTGCTGTTTCCTTCCTTTATTAGGTAGCTGCTGTCTTGAGTTTGCAGGGAAAGCCTTGGACAGAGCAGTCTGGCACTAAGGGCTGTCTCTTCCAAGGTGGGGGTTTCTGTTTTTAAAGAAACTCTTAGAGGGCAAGGTCTGAGCCAGTGGAATGGAGTATTGGTGGTGGAAATTCGTGCACCTGATAGCCCAGGTTGGAATCAATATCTCGGGCCGGGGAGGGGGGAAGCCGGGAAAGTGAGCAGCTCTTTGCAGGTCTGTTTCTGGAACTGAGGAGGCGGGCGGGGTGAGAGGGGAGAGCAGGTGACCCCAGGGAGGGCGTGCGGAGACGCCAGGCACTTTGTGACCTGCTTTAGTCCAGGCTGCCGTGAGGACGCAGCTCGCCTCTCCCTGTGGCCTGGCTAAGGCCCCAGTTTCCTGTGCTCCTCGGCGGAGTCCACCCGGTCAGGGCTCTGGAGCCTCACCCACCCCCTCACCTCATCCTCAGGTAACCACACCCCACGCGAAGCAGGCAGAACCAGCCCGGAGGAGCCGAGCAGAGCCCCCTCCTTCCAGGAGCCCCCAGAGGCGACCTGAGGGGGACCGGCGGCTCCAGGGGTCCTCGCCACCCCCAAGGACATCAGCCAGGACCTCTGAGAGGCAGCCGCGAACAGAGAAACGTCCGGAGAGTGGCCGGGCAGGCCCGAGACAGCCTCTGGGTGGGTGGCAGAGTCAGGAGGAGCTGCCAGGATCCCGGTGCCCTCACAGACACCCGGAGAGAGGCTGGAGCAGCCAGGAGGCGGGCCCAGGCCTGGGGGGCTGGCAGGAACTTGGGGATCCCGGCCGGGGGGCCATCAGAGGTCCGGAGGGAACATGGAGGGGCCCGCTCAGGGAGTCTGAGGAGAGCTGGGGGCAGCTGGGTGGCCCCCCGTGCCACAGGGGGCAGTCAGAGGCCTGGGAGGAGCCCCCCAGTAATGGGCTGCAGAAGGCCCCCGACAGGCCAGCGCAGAGGGGCTGGGGCAGCCTGCAACAGCTGTTCAGCCCCCCTCACCAGCCTGTGAGCCTCCCAGAGAACTCCAGGGAAGGCCCAGCAGAGTTCTCGAATTCCTGGAGGCCCGAGGCAGCCACTGCTGTGGGCCGGGGAACTGAGGGAGTCTGCGCACACCTGCATGGCCCCGAGAGGCGACTCGAGCTTGACTGGAGGGACTTGGTGAGCCTTCTTGGGTTACCCAGAGAGGGGGCCTGGGCCCACACAGAGGAGCCAACGCTTGCTTCCCGTCTTCCAAGGCTGAATTTGGAAGGCCTCCTGGAGCTCCTGCAGGCCCAGCTGCCCCAAAAGGACCCAGCTGGACACTGGGGTGGCCCAGCCACAGCTTTAGGGCCAGAGCTGGGTTCCCCAGGCACAAAGGATGCCCTTGAACGAGAGAGACACAGCCAACCTGAAGGCGGGGCAGAGGCCACCCTAGTCAATGGACACAGCCTCGGGCAATGGCCCCAGAGCTCGGCCCAGCCACCCAGCCCTGCCTGCATCTCCACCCAGTGGCCAAAGACCAAAGTGACAAGCGGACCACAGACCTCAACCATGGCTGGTGTGGAGGAGCCGGGCCAGTTGGGGACTAGGATTCCCGCAGAGGGCCCCAGCTCATCAGAGTGGGAGGTAAGTCAGTCTCCCTTCTGAGGGGCAGCCTCACCCCAGACAAGGGTCCTTAGGCCTTGTTTTGGCTCCTACACAGCCTCCAAAGCTCAGCCCCAATCCTCCCTCCTGAGCAAAACCTTTCCCAACGGCCAAAACAGACATCAGTGATAACTACCAGCACTTCTGGGAGAACTTACTATATGCTGAGCCCTGGTCAGAGTGTCTTATGGGTATTTTCCTCATTTAATTTCCATAGCAACCTCATGAGAAAAGCACTGTTAATTTACATATAAGGATACTGAGAGAGGTCAAGCCACTTGCCCAAGATTACGTGGCTAGTCAATGATGGGGCAGGGGTGGACCCCAGGTCTGCTCGGTGCAGACCACCCTGAGGCCCAGCAAGATGCTGCGACCAGGGCTTCCTCCTCTCCCAGCCTCACGACACCTGATTTGTGTTGCCTTCGTGGCTCCTACCTGATCTTGGCTGGGACCGCAGCCAGTGTGGTTGCGTCCCCTCCGCACGCTGGATTCCAGGCTCCTCACAGTCCAGGACAGCCTCCCTTCCCCTCTCTGGTCCTTACCAGGCACAGTGAAGAGGTTGCCTGTGCTCATTGGGTTGAGTTGGCTGCTGAGACAGGCTGCTTAAATGAGGACCCATGTGCAAAGTAAGCTCAATGCCTGGCATACAGTGGGTGCTCTCCAAGTCCCTTCCCTGCCTTCTTAGCCTGGGGCAGGGTCACAGAGTCCGTGGTACCCTGGTGCTGTCTAGAGCATTTTATGTGAAGGTGATGAGTGGGGTGGGTCCTGGGGGCCAGAGCCCCGCAGCTGCCTCAGCTCCCAGGAACGCAGCACGTGGGTTTGGACACCCACCAACTCCTTTCCTGACAGGTACCCCCAGGGTGATGCGAGGCTCCTGCTCGTCCATCTGACCGGGAGGGTTTGTGTGTGCCAGGCCCTGGTCTGGGAGCTTTACACGCTGTGCCGTGTACAAGGCTCAGACACTTAGACATTTGCCAGGGGTCACGCCTGTGTAAGTCGTGAGAAGAGAGATCACAGTGTAGGCTCCAAAGCCCTCGCTTTTAACCCTCCTTGTCATGAGGCCTCAGAGCCCATGGCAGGACTAGGGAGCTCCCACCCCTGAATTTGTTTATCCATTTGTCCTCTAACCGACACCAGAGATACAGGGAGAAGCCAGCTTGGTTCTGCCCCCAGGACAAAAGTGGGATTTGGGAGCCCCCACACAAGAAGCTGCTCTCAGGCTTGTTGGGGAGGCAGGTGGATCAGAGGCAGCTCGGGAAGGGTGCGATGCTGTGTCCCGGTGGACTCTGGGATGCCGGGTCACGGGGAAGACAGAGGGCAGAGAGATTCTTCAGCTAGAGTTACTCCACAGTAAGGCTCAGGGGTCCCTGGGAGGATAGGAGATGGTGACTGGGGAGGGGTGGGAGCGGCATGTGTTAAGGGCATTTCCACAGATGACAACAGGAGCGTTCACCAGCTCCTGTTGGGGCTCCAGCTGCTCACCCTCTGTGAAAATCCTTGGCATGGTATTCAAGGCCTCCTGACTCCCTTCCACCCCAGACTTGCCCTCTAGTTGTGCTGAGTGGGCCGCAGAGCTCTGCGGGCACATCTCCCTGCCTTTGTGCATGCTGTTCCCATTGCCCAGGATGCTTTTCCTTTCCCTCTTCACTCACTAAACACCTGTTCCTCGTTCAAGTCTTAGATCAGGTGCCCTGTTCTGAGATGCTTTCCCCAGGTTGGTGATGTCTCCCTTCTGGGATTGGCGCTTCTGCTACCCTTTATCTGCTCATACTTGGTTGTCATTTCCCCATAAGAAACCTCAGCTCATGGGGGCGGGAGCTTTGCCTACTTTATCTCTGTACCGATGGCCCCTGGCCCAGGGCTGGTCCAGTGGAGGAGCTCAGCTCAGTGGATGGTTGATTGGTGAATACGTGGAGGCTTAAGTGCATGTAAGAAACTGATAAAAGATGGGTGGGTCAATCAGTAGATGATGGATAAATCACTGATGATGGATGTGTGAATGGGTGATGGATAGGGGTTATATGCTGGACAAATAATAAATAGACGTTGGATGGTTGACAGATGGGTAGATAGATAGATGCATGGTGATGAATGAAACAGATAATGAATGTCGATTAGATGGGCGTTGCTTGATAATGGAAGGGGTGATGGATGGATGGATGGATGGATGTTGCAAGGACAGGTAAATGTGGAATATGGATGATGCACGGGGACTGAATGGTGGAAGGACAAGTAGATGGGTGGTGGGTGAATGGATTTGGGTGGATTGAGGAAGGGTACATGGATGCAGGATGGAGGGGAGATGATGGACAGCGGATGGCTGTATAAATGGGAGGAGGGATGGCGGACGGATGAGTGCGTGGACAAGGCGGGATGGGTGTTGGGTGGCGGCGTGGATACATGGACCTGTTGACGCTGGATCTCCGATGCATGATGAGTGGGTGGATAAGAAGGTAGACAGAGGGATGGAAGCTGGGGAATAACCTGGGCTTAGCTGTGATCTTTCTTATCTCCAGTTCCAACCAGAGGAGCCTGAGGAGTCAGCATCAAGAGGAGGCCAAGACTCGCTGACCGACCAGAGGCGGGCAGACTCGGTAGTTGGGTCTTGGGTGTGGGCACGTGTGGAGGGGAGGGGATGGGATGGGAAATGAGATTGGTCGTGGGCTGAGGTCTTCAGATGAGCTCCGGGGTCATCCAGACCAAGGTGAGCTCTGCAATGGGGTCAGCCGTGTGCATGGAGGGGCCTGGGGAAGAGGGGTTCAGGTGGAACTGGATAGCAGAGCCACCTTCTTCTGGCTTGGGGACCTGGGTGTTTGCACAATCCTGAGGTCAGAGCCCAGGGCTCTGTTTTTAACTTGCTAGGATGCCCTGGAAAGGTAAGCTAGAATGCCTCCCTCGGGCAAATAGCAGTTTGGCCCCAGTGGTCCCTGTTGGCAAGGTCCTTCTGGTTCTGGAGGGCTGGCCAGGCTGGGAGAAAGGGTAGAGCTTCCAGGGGCTGGGGCCAGAGAAGCACTGACAGGGGCCAAGAAATGCCAGTCAGCCGGGTCTGGAGGTCTCCAGGCTCCTGGGGCAGGACAGATTTGTGCAGGGGCGGGGCCCACTGAGGCCACTCAGGCCGCCTGGCTGTCGCTGGAATGCATTGCCTCGTCCTGCCCCTCCCCCTGACCTGCCAAACCGACTGTTCTCCTCGCCCTCAGCCTCCAGAGAGGTGAGGTCAGAGCTCAGGGCCTGGGGCAGCGGGAGAAGGAAACAGGCTGCTTGGGGCTATGCTTTCCTCACCCTGCTGTTCTGCTGTCCCCTGCGCCGCCTCCTGAGAAGCCTGATGGGGTGTCTGTCTGGCAGCCTGGGGCCCCAGCTCTGGCTCTGCTGATAGTCAGAGCTGGGGAGGCTCTGCCCAACCCCCCTCACTGTGCCTATGAGAAAACAAGGGCAGGCATGTTGTCCCTGGTCCCACAGCTGGTGGCTGAACTCGAACTAGACCGGGGCTCAGGACCCCCATCCGGTGCTCTCTCTGCTCCCCTTCACCGCTGCCTGGCCTTGCCTGATTCCTTGCGTGTCCTTGCAAAGCAGCAGCAGCAGCAGCGTTCAGAGCTCTTGGTGGGCCAGTTTTCCCATGGGGAAATGGGAGGGGACGGGGGCCTGGTCACTGAAGGTACTTCCAGCTCTCACAGGGGCTCTGGCAACTTTGCGCTTCCTCTTTTCGGGTTATTTCTTCATATTTCCTGGGGCCAGAGTTTTGTGAACAAAGAGGAAATAGCAATACAGGGGTCCCCTCTGATCTCCACGACATGGGCCCATCCCAGCAACACGGGAAGCCTCTCAGTCCTCCCCCAGGCAGCCTGGACTCGGCAGAATTGATAACGGCCTCAGTCATTCTTTCACATGCACTTAGTGAGCGCCTTCTGCATGCCTGGGCGTGGGCATAGGTGGATCAGAGCAACAGCATGGAGATCACAGTCTAGCGGTCAGGGCTGTGACGGGGGACTTGGTGGCAAGCCTTCCCCCAAAGCGCTCCGGGACCTGTGCTTTGATGCGTCACGTTCTGCCTCCAGTGACTCTCTGGATTCCGGAGGGTTGGGACGCCTGGGCTCTGTCTGACTTCTGCCTGCTCTGTGACTTCGGGCAAACGCTTCTGCTTCGCTGGGGCCCTGTTTCCTCCGAAAGGGGCACGTTTGGGGGCTCGGCCCAGGACAGGAGGGCAGGGCACTGTAGGAGTCCGAGATTCCTTCCTCTCACAAAGCTGAGGAGAGTGGGCAGATAAGGGACTTGGGGCTGAGGGGGTGGGGCTTGTGTGACCCTCCGGCTCCAGGTGGCTCTTGCCATGGGGAAGAGGGTCCCACATCTTTAGATATTTCAAGAGAATTTAGAAATATGTAGTTGTAGGTTAAATCTCTTCATTATTTAACATTGGGACCGAATGCAAAATAACCTGAAAACCCTATGTGGGCTGAGGCCCGCACTCCCCTCCTGCTGGCCACCAGGGGTTTGAGGTCGGGGTGGCGAAGTGCAGGCCCCCTGGGTGCTGGGCCCCCAGAGCCTTGTCAGGCAAACACCATGTCCGGTGGAAAAGGTAACAAGCTCTGTTCTCAGCAGTCCCGGGAGAAGAGAAAAGGGAGCCCTGGGCCTTTGAGGTGGGCGTGGCAGAACGGGCAGGGGAGGCTGCAGTCATCCCCATCCCCCCGAAGGGACCCGCGGGCCAACCCTGGACCCTGTTTGACAGGCAGACGAGAGGCCAGCGGAGGGCAAGGCCGGGAGTCCACTCAAGGGCCGACTGGTGACCTCATGGCGGATGCCCGGGGACCGGCCCACGCTGTTCAATCCGTTCCTGCTGTCCCTGGGGGTCCTCAGTTGGCGAAGGGTAGGCTGGCTCCAGTGGGCTGGGAGGGACGAGGGTGGGGAGAGGGGGAGGAGGGGAAGGAGGTTGGTGTCAGTCAAGGAGAGAGAGTAGAGGCTGAGAGGGAGGGATCTGGGGCCCCGCAGGAGAAAGGAGATAACAGCAGAGCCCTGAGCTCCCCAGGGCCCCTGCAAGTGTGTGGGATTGCTCACTTCCCAGGTGAGGGATGACTGAATAGTCTTCACAGCCAGAAGCTCCCAGTCAGCAATGGGGCCAAGGAGAGCCAGGTTGGGGGCGGGGGTGGGAGAGGAAGGAGGGCCCTGTGAGGGGCTCTGGGATTACAAAGTGTGTCTCCGCCCTGGGCCCGAGCCAGTTTCACAAACATCTGGCGTTACGTAACCCATCCCCTGCCCAGAGAGGGCTGTAAACACTCAGGCTCCGGTTTGGGGTTTCCTCAAGGGCAGGGAGGGGAGGCGGCTTTGACTCGCTTCCCCCTGCCCCCTTCGCCACCCGGAGAGAAAGGGCTGGCTCCTGGGGTCTCTTCTCTCGGTGACAGGCTGACTCTCAGCCTCGTGCTGGCTCTGGGTCCAGCCCTAGGCTGGAGACAGTATACCCATTTTACAAATGAGGGGGCAAAGGCTCAGAGGGTTGAGGTGACTTGCCTGCGGTCAGAAAGCTAGGGTTTAGAGGAGCCGGCCTCTCCGTAACTTTCCTCGTTCCTAGATGAGAGGGTGAGTGGCTGCAGCTGAACTCACGGAGCCTCAGTTGCCGCATCTGTCTAGGGGAGAAAAATCCGTGGAGACCCTCAGGGCCCCAGGGAGGGCTCAGGGAGACGAGGGTGCACAGAGGTGTGATGGGGCGAGGTGTGTCCAGATACTAACTTTCCCATCCACGTCCTAATTTCCTCTTTGCTGCCTTTTGGAAATCAAGGCAATAGGGTATTGAAGAAAACAGTTATGTGGGCAGGGACTACAGCATACGTTGCCACCATGGAGCAGGTCTGGCAGGAAGGGGCAGGCTGCGTCCCCAGTGGAGAGAAATGGGGGAAGGACTCTGGGATAATGCTGCTTCTGCTGCTAGCCAGTGTTCACCTGTATTTTGCTGTGTATAGTGCACACCCATGATTTTAGTACTAATTCCCATGTACAATGGGCATCCTTATTTTTCCCTCAAAAACTTGGGCAAAAAGCGTGTATTATACACGGCAAAGTACGGCATTGTGCACCTACTATGTGCTCAGCTGTGTTCAGTGCACAGTGGACCTCGTTGCTTTAATGCTCACCACCAGGTACGTCAGATACGGTTCTCACTATCCGTGTCACAGACAAGGGAATGAAACTCAAAGAGGAAAAAGTCACTACTCCAGGTTGTGCAAGGGGTAGGGTGGAGATTTAAACCCTGCTCTCGCTGACCTCATGTCCTGCCCCCACCTCTGTGCATCTGGACCTCCCTGAGCCCTCCCCGCAGGCCTGAGAGTCTCCACACACTTTCTCCACGAGACAGACATGGCAACTGAGGCCCGGTGGGTTTGCCGCCGCTCTGTCATCTGGGAATGAGGACAGTCAGGAGCTGAGCGACAGAGCTGCCAGTGGAGCCTCCCCGACAGTCACTTAAAGTAGCTTCAAGCATCTCTTGATTGGCTAGTGAAATGAGTCCAAGGTCAAGAGCCAGGAAACCGGGGCTTGAGTTCTGTCTCTGCACTGACTTGTGGGGCCTCGGGCCATTGTCTCCCTTCTGTGAGCCTACATTGTTGTCCTTGGTAGAGGAACAGTTTAGGACTGGATAACCCCCAAATTTGGTGTCCTGTTTAACAGCTCACTCCTGGGTCCCCGAGCCTGTGCCATCCCTGTCCTACCAGGGCAAGGGGTGGTAAGGTAGGCATTCCTTCATTTGTGCCTTCATTCATTTGATCACTGTTTGCTAAGGACCTACTGCGGGCCGAGGCACTGAGATAGAGACCAAAACACTCCACCCCTGCCCACAGGGACTCATAGTTTGGTGACAACACTGACACGTGACAGGTTAGAACACCGTGTGGCTATCACGTTAGCGGGGGAATGTACAGATGCAGGAGCACCAGGTGGGAAGCTGACGCAGGGAGCATTAGACAAGGACATTGTAACTCTGTGCTGAGGGCACTTTGGTTTCCTTTGGACTGAGACTTGAAGAGTGAGGAGGAATTTTCCGGGCAAACATTTAGAGGGAGGGGAGGGAGAGAGAGGGAGCGTGTGCGGGTGCGCACATGTGCGTGTGTTGGGGGTGGAGGGCACTGAGGCCAGGAAAGGAAGTGTCCCAGACACACGGAGAACAACACGTGCAACCCCATCCAAGGTACACAGGACCTGGCTTGCTCTGGGAACTCCCAGCAGCGCGGCGTTGTGTAGCAGCACGTAAAATGAACGTGTATGATGGCAGAGGACAGCAGGCAGGGGCCAGATTATGATGGACGCAGACAGCTTGGAACAAGCAAGGAGAGTCGATCCATTAGCGCTGGGGAGTGTTGGACTCTGAGCAGCGGGGTGGTCTGGTCGCCGGGCTGAGGGCACTGGAAGTGGAGTCCCGGGGGCCGGGAAACCTGTAAGGAGGCGGTCAGACACCCAGGCCTCGGGCAAGGCACTGGTGGTAGGTGATATCCCCTGGTTGTTCAGAATCAAACGCTGAGCCAAAAGGCCAGCATCTAGGGGAAGATGGGCGTATCGCTGGCCTCGTTTCTCAGGGTGGAGGAGAGGCTCCCGGTGGGAAAACTGGGAAAGGATGTCAGCTCCTGGGGCCTCCATTTCTTTATCTGTGAAATGGCCGCAGTGATTATAATTACGATGGCAACGATTTCTGACCCCTAAACTGAGATGGCAAAATAATTGGAATGGTGATTATTCCAAGCTCCCCTGCAGTTCTACCGAAGGGTACCTAGCTAGGGATAAGTGGGATGTTCTGTGTATTTCACTTACCGTATTTTTAGGACCATAAGATGCACCTAGGTTTTAGAGGAGGAAAATAGGGAAAAAAATTTTGAAGCAAAAAATGTGGTAAAATATTTAATAACATAAATAACATAGTATTTCACCAATGTAAATGTAAACTACATTTACTAGCCAGGTAAGCTACATTCGGACTATAAGACACGCCCCCGTTTCCTCCCAAATTGGGGGGCAGGACGTCTAGCAGCCTGAAAAATATGGTAAATTCACACTTAATTCTTTTTTTGTTAAAGTGGTGGAATCACACCACCCAATCTTACTTTTATTTAATTATTTATTTTTTAATCCTCACCTGAGGATATGTTTATTGATTTTAGAGAGAGAGGAAAGGGAGGGGCAACACAACCATTTCTGCCGTATAGCGGCCCCATGAGACGAGTATTATCCCATTTAACAGAGGGTGAAGTTGAGGCAGAGAGGTTACTGGTAAGACCCTTGCTTAAGGTAACAGGGTTTGAATCACAATGCCACACACGCAACAAATTCCACCAAAGGGCCCTCCTCTACTTCAGGGCTCAGATGAGCTCCCGCCGGCAAAGGTCCCCTAAAAACTGCCAAATGCTCTGGGAACGTGAGAACCGGGTATACACCCACAGCAAGAACCCAAAACGAGGTTCTTAGGCCTAGAAAGGCCCGTGTACAGGAGCGGGCACTTACGGAAGGACCACTTTGGGGGAAGACTACGTTTCAGCAGTGCTGTTTCTTCTCAGTGTGTGACCTGGAGCAAGTCGGCTCACCTCTCTGAGCCTGTTTTCTCATTTGTAAAACTGGGATGAGGACACTTTCCTGTCAAGTCTGTAGTGAGGACGAAAGTCGATTACACAGGTAACAAGCAGGGCTCCGGGAGTGGGACCCGCTGAATTGTTAGTTTTGGGTGCTTTGCCCAAGTCCCCATCCAACTCCAGCATCCGGAGGTTCGCGGCTGGGGCGGGGAGCCTTAGCAGAGGTGACGTGAGGGCCACACCCAGCGTAGCAGCGCGGTGGCCCAACGAGTCACCTGCACACCGGACAGTTCCTTCCGCCCAGTGCAACCGCGAACGAAGCGCGCCCGCCCCCTCTTCTCCCCGCCCCCTCTTCTCCCCGCCCCCTCTTCTCCCCGCCCCCATCCGCTTGCCCTGCCCGCCCTGCCAGCCCTGCCCTCGCGCGACTGTCCCGTAGTGGCAGGTCCCGCCCCCGAGCCCATTCCGAACTCCTATTGGCCTGTCCATGGTCCAGCCGCTGTTTGTCCTGGCTACCCCGCCACCCATTGGCCCGCCCGGGTCCTCCCAGGAAGTTTGAAAAAAAAAAAAAAGTTTTATGGGCGGATGGAAGGGGCCGGAGCAGCGCCGGGGAAGGGAAGGGCCGGAGGAACAGCAGCGGGCGGCTGAGAGGGGCGGTGGCGGTGGCGGGACTCCCGCGCCGCTGAGCCCGGCCGGAGAGCCCTTTCCACCTGCCTGCCTCCTGCTCCCGCCGCCCCGGGGCGCCGCCATGACGGTGAGTGCCCCCCCTGGGCAGCCCCTCTGCACCTCAGGCCAGAGTGAGAGCGACCGCCTAGCCCAGCCGCTCCCCGCCTGGGCAGCCTCTCCTCTCCTGGGCAGCCCCCTCCTCACTTTCCGGAGGCAAGGGGAGGTCTCCGCGGAAAGACTGGGCGACCCCAGTGGCAGGGCCGGGCGTCCTGCCTCACCTCTCCCCAGCCTACTCCTCACCTTTCCGGGCCAGGAGCCCGGGTGACCCCGAGTACATGGGAAAGCCCCGTCATGGGCACCCGCGTCCTCACTTTCGCGAGACCAGTTACGGAGTGATTCGGGGTGGCCCTCTCCCACCTCTTGTCCAATTCTCTTAGTGAAGACCTGACCTGATTCCCCCAAGCTGGGAGAGCCGTAGGGGCTCCCGGGCTCCGGACCGTGGGGGGAGCGCAGATGTGCTTGGCCTGGGGCTGGGGGCTCGCCCGGGGCGGAGAGGGGCGCCTTTTGGGTCTGACGGGTCTCGCTGACCTGGGCTTGGGAAGACCGCCCGCGCCTGTGGGGGCTGGTGGGAGGTTGGGTGGGTGAGAAGGGGTCGCCGCGTCCCACCTTGTCAGGGAGCCCATCCTGGGATTTCTGGAACGGCAGAATACCACGTTCTCCCGGGCTTGCCCCAACGCAGCGGCGCGGGGGCCTTGTGGGGGTACCCGCGAATGGAGGTGGGGGACACGATGGCCGGTATATGTCTTTTTGTTGAAGGTGAGCCTTACCCTAGTTCCATCCACACCTGTGCCTTAACTGTTCTATCACGCCTCCCAGCTGAGTTCCCCATTATCCCCCATTTCACAGCCGGGCAAACTGAGGCTTGCAAAGGGGCTTTGGTGAGCTGCCCGAGGTCATGCTGAGTGTGGGAAAGGAGTAGCTGCTTTCTGGGTCATTCTGGCCCTGTGGTGTGTGGAAGGGAAGGGCAGGGCTGCCTTTGGTTTCTGACTCGTGCAGTATGGAGCTGTGACAGCTGGTGAGGAGAGGGGTGCTGGGCGGGGTGTGGATGTGCCGGCGCCTGTCCCCTTTCCAGGAGCCAGTGGAGTGGTCTGGACTGCTGGGGGCGGGTGGTGGTTGGGGAGAGGGCCCTGCCCCTGTGAGTATGATGACCTGGCCGCTGCCTGGACTTCCTCGGCCTCCGCACATCCTGCCACCTCCCTGCTGGCCCTTCCTGTCGTCAGCAGCCTCCCCTGCCCTGTTCTGTCAGAGCAAAGAGGGATGTGGAGGTGGAGCTGAGTCAGTGTCCTGCCCTCCTGCCCCCAGGTCAGGGGGAGGGGGGGTCCTGTTGTCCATGGGTTCCTGCCAGGCCCGGAACTGGGTGCTTTCGCATTACCAGAGTTGATCCACCAGAGGTTGATGGCAACTCCCCATCTAACAGATGAGGTCACCCAGGTGTAGAGGTGATACAGCTGGGCCCTGGCTGAGCCTGAGTTGGTATCCAAGGGCTATCCCAGTTCTTCTCCCAGTTCTTCTCTGGCGGGGCAGGGAGATAAGAAATGTACACTGTTGCCTCTCCTGGGGAAGCACGTGCTCAGCTAGGGTCAGGCTGCTGGAAGCAGCACGTGGGGGGCTGGGAGGAGCCTTCCTGTGATTGTAGGACGTGGTCAGGTGGGGATGGGCTGGGGCGGGAACAGTGAGCACAAAGGCTGTGGGCACGTTTGGGGAACGGTGAAAATACAGAAAGCGGGGCCCAAAGGCCAGGAGAAGGAGCTTAGGCTTTGGTCAGGGTTACTGGGGAGCCATGAAAGGTGTGAAGCAGAGAGGAGGCTGACGATCACCACTGACAGTCCCCAGCCTGCTCCAGGCTGGTGTCCTTGCCGTACCTTCCTTACACCCCTTCCCTCCCACCTGGCCCCGTTTTCCTGACCTCAGGGAACTACACGGATCCAGGGGGAAATGTGCTGAGTGGCGAAATGCTGAGAGGCTTGGGGAACCCCGATTTCCTCCACCTCCTTTTGCTTGAGCCGGGGACAGCCTTGCCCCCAAGTGTCATTCCCCAGTCACTGCCTGGCATCAAATTATATACCTGCACACTTGTTTATGGTCTGTCTGTCTGTCTCCTGACTTCCACCAGGATAGGGGCCACATCTCTCATTCACAGCTGGCTTCCTGGTCTAGAACAGTGCGTGATACTTAAAAGAAAAGAAAAATAAGATTCCACAAACATTCCCTGGGCCGTGGGGGAGTGGTGGTGGTGATGGTGAATGGTGCAGGGGCCTGCGAGTTGCTTCTAGTCGAGCCTGTGAAGGACAAGCACATGTCTGCAGGATAGCCACGGGTTCCACTGGCGCCTCTCAGGGACCGTGGGCGGGCGGCTGGCGTGGTGCGTGGTGCGTGCTAGGACACGGGCCTCAGAGGAGGCAACTGAGCTGGGTCTTAACGCACAAGGAGGGGTTTGCCTGCTGGTGGAGCAGCGTGCACAGGCATGGGGGGCGCTGAAGTCCTGGTTGTTGGGGGTCAGTGAGGATGTGTGGAGACATAAACACGGGGCCCCCAAAGCCGGGGGGAAGCTAGGCTGTAAGGGTGGGGCTGCAGCTTTTGTGCCATCCGAAGGCAGCTGCATTTTGTTTGCTTGTTTCCCGTTTTTAAATCATTTTCATTTTTTAATCACAATTGACACACGTTATTGTATTAGTTTCATGTGTACTGGGTTTTGTTTTGAAGCCACCTGGAGCCATCCCTGGAGGTGTTAGCAGACTTGTAACAACCAGGCCTTTTTGAGCGGGTCCCTGCCGGAGGGTGCATGGAGGAGGCCATGCCGACGGGAGGTAGTGCAGACCTGTAGCCAGAGGGCGGGAGGTGTGCTGTGGGGGCCCGTGGGGGCTCCTTTAAGGAGAGGACAAAGTGAGCCTCCTGCAGGTGGAGCAAAGGCGGCCGGGGCCTGGAGGGCCGTGTGTGAAGGTGCAGAGATTTAGGTTCTCAGACCTTTGACCCTGGCAGGGTGGGTTCCCAGGTGACCGCAGGTCCGCCCCTGCCAGCAGTTGAAAAGCTCGAATCGGCGGCCTCCTCTCCCAAAGTCACTGAGCCATCCTCTGCCTCATATGGTGTGCGACATGTTTGTACCCACTTCCAAGGGTCCCTGGGTTTTTCCATGGGTGGCACATTCAGGTCTCATAAAACTCGAGGGAGGGCGGGACCCCATGTCATTTACCACATGGGCTCAGGGAGGAGATATGACTGTGGCCCCACTTCCCAGGCAGCCCTTGGGGTCCCAGCCTGTCGTTCCTGCTGGGGAGCTCTTTCTCACCCTCTGGACGTCCATGGCTGATCACTTGGGGCCATCCCAGAACACCTAGCTCCGAGGGGCCAGAGGGTGGGGACGGAGACTGTCTCCAAAGCACAGAAACCAGACGGGGTGAGGGATGGTGGGTGGGTGTGCAGCAGGTTTCCCCTGGGGCCACGGGAGGCCCCAGACCGAATGCAGGTGAACCCAAATGACTTGGTGGCCGGAAGCTGGGCTACCAGTCTTCATTCAGCCTTAGCCTGAGACGCCTGCACATTTGGGGAATGGGGTGGGGAGAGATGTGGGACAGATAGGATGAACACCATCCAGAAGTTTCTCAGGTCTGAACAGAGCCTGCATCCCTTCCCTCAGACAGGTATGCAGGGAGGGGCTTCGATGCAGGGGTGGGGCTGTCAGCCCACTGAGATCCAGGGGCTGGCTGTGACTGTGCAGGACTCTGAGAGTCCAGGCTCCTGGGCCACGCTCCTCAGACAACTTCCTCCGGCTGATGAAGAGAAGGGGGCTCCCTAGGAGGAAGGCAGGTCAGGGGAGGTGGTTAGGTCAGGTGGCTCTGGTTTCCAGGTTTCCAGCTGCCTTCCTCGCCACCCACCCCACTTGAGCCATGCCACCCGCTCCTGTCACGCAACCAGACACCTTGGCCTGGTGAGGCTGCGATGTGGACGCTGATAGGTGGGCTCAGAGCCATGGCAACAGGTGGATGCCTCTCTCCTGCCCACCAGCCTGGCCCGCCCTACTCTCCTCCCAGTGGGCAGGAGCTGAGACTGGACTAGACTAGAGGGACTTAGGGACTTAGACTAGAGAGGTCTCCCCAGCAGGCACGGGAGGGTCTGGTATTTGGCACCCATCAGATGGACCTGGCCAGAGAAAATGCCAGAATGAGCAGCTTCTTTATCTAGGCCTAGATGGGAGTGCATAGCTCACAGGCCCCTGTGGAATATGCTGCAGCTAGGAGGCCCCAGATTCCGGGGCCGTGCCCCCCTGGGCAGCACTCGGCAGGTAGGACTTGCCAGGAATGGCCCATCCAGAGATCTAGGGGGGATCAGAGGATCTCTGATCCCAGCTTGTGCTTGGTTCCACCTTTCAGGGTCTCCAGGAGACGAGGGAAGGGCTGGTCGGACCCTTGGAGGGCCAGTGGGCTGGGATTGGGTGGCAGTAGTAGGCGTTTTCCTGGTGGGCGGCCCGGGCCTTGTCCGTAAGGGAGCTGGGTGGTTTGCTCGCCCCACTGGTCCAGCCTGTTCTGTGAGCTCTCCGGGGGTCTCTCTACAGACAGCATTCTCTTGGCCCCGCTCTCTCCCATTCTTGGATGAGAAAATTGACAGGTGGGAGGGGAGCTTGAACATCCCTTGGGGGAGCCCAGTCACCTGGTCCACCCTCTTGGCAATCAGAGATTGCCGGATGTTGGGGGAAGGGGCCAAGGCTGCATCACTGGGAAGCCTGTCTGGATTTGTGGGGTTACCTGGACCATCAGCCCTCTCTCCTGGCTTCCCAGACCCTTAGTCTTACAGGGCTGAGGGTCAGGATGGGTGCAGCATCCCCTCCTCCCCAGCCCCATTGAGTTCTCCACTGGGCCTGACTCATCTGCTTCCTCATCTCCCCATAGCCCGATCTGCTTAACTTCAAGAAGGGATGGATGTCGATCTTGGACGAGCCTGGAGAGGTAGGAGGGCTGACGTGGAGAGGAGGGGGTGGCTTGCTGCAGGGCTTTGTAAGGTCCTTGCAGGCAGCCCAAGAGGCTGAGCTCTTCCCTGGCCTGTGCAGCCTTGTAGAGACCCTGGCCCCTAGGTAGAGGGGGTCCAGGTTGGGGGCCAGACGTGGGAACTCTGAGGGCAGGGTGTTTCTTGTCCAGCCCTGGGCTGTGGGAGTGGGGAGGCAGAGGCAGAGCAGTCTGCAGTGTATACGAGTTCCTGGGGGTCGGGGGACCTCCTGGCCCCTCGGGCTCTACACCCCATCCCCTCCTCTCACCAAGAGCCCCTTGGTCCCCCACCTCTCGCTGACCCTGCTGGGTATCCAGGGGTCTGGGTGGGAGGGATCACAGAGATCGCCTGGCCTGAGGCATGGGGAGATTTCCAGCAACTCGTTCGTGCAGCAGCCCCCACACTGTGGGGTGGCAGAGGTGCTCAGAGCGAGTTTCTTAAAGTCCCACAGGCCTGGAGCCCCATTGGTCAAATCACAGCTTTCTCTGGCCTCAACGGCCACGTCTGTATAATGGGCACAGTAGGTAATGCTGATTCCTTCCAGGGCGGTAACAGTCACAGATGTCAAGCATGTGAAGGGTCCCACATAGCCCCCAGTGTCTGCTAGGGCCTCAGTCATAGTCCTTCCCCTTCTCTGATGTATCTGTCCTTAGAACCAGAGGGACAGTGGCCTCTTACTGGCTCTGCCCTTTCAGCTTCCAGGCCGGAGCTGGTGCTGGCTCTGTGCCCACCCACCTTGGGAGGGGACGTCTTCCCGCCCCTGCTCTGCACGCGCTCGTGGCTTGGGTCTGTGTGCAGCCCACATGCCAGGAGGCTGGGAGCCAAAGCGAAGCGCATTGTGTTTCCGACCCACATGCTTTATTCCCTCCAGCCACAGCCTTTTGTGCCCGCTGCCTGCTCGCCGTCCTCTGGTGGCTGGGCTCCAGCCTCATACAAGGCCTGGCACCTTGCCAGTGACCCATCCTGACCTCCCCACCCCGGGTCTCTAGAGGGCAGAGATGATGGGCCCCACCCAGAACTGGCCGCTACTCATTCTCTTGCGCGGGGTTTTGGAATGTCCAAGCTGGAAGGGCCCCGGGAGCTCAGCCAGCCAGCCCCGGGTGCACAGACGGGAGATGGGACCACGAGGGCTTCAGTCTGTTCCAGTCCCAGCAGTACCTCGGACAGACCCAGGCCTGGCACCTGAGGCCCGCGGAGCTCCACCTGGCTCCCCCCTCAGTCAGTCACAGACGAGGCCTGGGAGGGCCAGGGACATCCTTTGGCACAGGACCCCTGCCCCGCGTTACAGAGGGACAGTGGAGGCCCTGAGCAGCAGCCCAGTTGCTCAGTAAGAGCAGGTGGTTCTAAGGGGGCCAGCCTTTTAAAGCAGTCCTGACCGTGTAGTGCCAGCCCTATGCCAAGTGCCAGGAGAGACAAGTGAGCGTCGGGTAGGACTGTCCAACCTCACAAGAAGGCTTAGGGACTTCCTGTTAGCCCCACTGTACAAGTTAGAAGACTGAAGCTCAGAGAGGTCAAGATATTTAACTAAAGACACTCAGCTGGCGAGGGGTAACATGGTTGCAACCTAGGCCTCTAGAATGCTATGGGGAGGCAGTGTGGAAGGAAGTGGAAAATGTCATCCTGGCCCGTCCTTGAAAACTTACCATTTTCTTGAGGAAAAAACCCCCTAAGTACTTGAAATAATGAACAGTGTGGGTAGGTTGGTGACGTGTGGGAGCCCCAGGAGACGCCGAGGACTGGGTGACATGCACTGACCTTGACAGTGGGTGGACCCTGACCAGCATTCCACGGAGTGGCCAAAAGCCAAGGAGGGCTGAGCTTGGCGCACTCGATATCAGGCCTTCCCGTGCCCCCGCCCCTCTCCTCTCTGATGTGTTCTGCCGGTCTCACCTGAGCTGGAGCAGAGAAAGGCACTACAGACATACAGACAGGTGCCCAAATCGTAAACCTCCAGGTGACGCACCTCACAAGGTGAGCGTGCAGGTAACTAGTCTCCAGATCCAGAAACAGAAGGTGACCAGTGCTCTGCCGCCCCCTCGGGGCCACCTGCTAGTCTCGCTCTCTGGGAGGCCTGCCCTTGGCGGCCGAGGGGACCCAGAGGGGCAGGTGCAAAAAGACCTGGGAAGTTCTGGTCCCTGGCTTGCTGGGCAGATGGCCTTTCACAGGTCACGACCCCTTCTGGTCCGCACTGGGGGCATGTGCTTGTAGGAGCCTTAGCGATCTTGGCAGAAAGGGTCGGCCCGAGTATGGCAGTGCTCACAGCTCCAAGGGGACTCCCAGAAGGGGAGAGAGGGCGTGGTTACTGAGGAGATGCTGACCCGTTTCACAGATGTGCGCCTGCAGCTCAGAGAGGAAACGGAGGGCCAGGCTTCTGCTGTGGGTTTTCTCGCTCTGCCTTGCCCCTGCCCCCCACCCCTCAGCAGGGTGCAAGAGGGTGCCGGGCCCCTGCTGTGCGCAGAATAGGTGACCTGGCGGCACCCAGGGCACCTGCAGAGTGCCACATACACACTCTCTCATCCCACTGCCCCTCCTTCGCAGTGGAAGAAGCATTGGTTTGTGCTGACCGATTCAAGCCTCAAGTACTACAGGGACTCCACCGCTGAGGAGGTGAGACAGTGGGGCAGGAGGGCTCCCTCCCCCATCAGGTGCTGGGGGACCCCTGGAAGGGGCTTGGAGGACTTGGGTGGGGCCGCTGGAGTTCATGGACCGCCGTGGCCTTCCTGCCGCAGGCCGATGAGCTGGATGGCGAGATTGACCTGCGCTCCTGCACCGACGTCACCGAGTACGCAGTGCAGCGCAACTATGGCTTCCAGATTCATGTGAGGCTGTGTGCAGCGGGAGGGGGCAGTGTGACTGCATGGCCCCCCAAAGGAGGTGGTGTGGGGTGCGGCTCTCCGTCAGAGACTGGCTCTGTCACTCATTCACAGAGACCCCATCCCCAGAGCCAGTCGGGAGCTCTGCTGCCGACAGCACATTTGGGGAGACCCTGGGTGTCACTGGCAGAGGCGGTTCAAATGCTGGGAGGCCTTGGAGCCAGTGGGGTTCTTCCAAGGCTGGGTGGTAGAGGGGAGGTATTGCACTTGTCCCCTCTGCTCACCTCCAGGTTCAAGACCTTAGACACCCTCCCGGGGTCCATAGTGGGGAGGGAGCAGTGGGGCTGGCCATGTGGCAACCTACCTGTGGGTGGACTTGCAGACTAAGGATGCTGTCTACACCTTGTCGGCCATGACCTCGGGTATCCGGAGGAACTGGATCGAAGCTCTGAGGAAGACCGTGCGTCCCACCTCAGCCCCGGATGTCACCAAGTATGTGCTGGGTTGGACCAAGGCTCTGGGGAGGCGCTGCCCTGCGTCCTTGAGTGGCATTCTGGCCCTCACCTGCGGGCCCTCCGGCAGCACCCTCTGGGCTCGGTTTCTCTAGCAACAACATGGGGAGGGCAGTGAGCCCTCCTGGCAGTCCTCCAGAAGTACGTGGAGGATTTGGGGTTGAGTGGTGTCCCTCTCTGTCCATCCTGAAAGGGTGGGGAGAGGCCTCAGCTCTTTGGAGAAGATGCCAGTGAGTCAGAGGCCCCCCTGGGTGGCTGGTTGGTTGTCTGTAGGTGGCTGTGGGACCTGTGTCTTGTCCCGTGTTGGGGAGGGGGGTGGCTGGGCCGTCTGGGAGGGGAGCTCACGCCCTTTGGAGGTCCCCATGGGCAGAGTTGGGGGAGGGCTCAGTTCCTTGGTGGTAGGGCTCCCATACCATGTAAACCCCAGGTGCCCATGGGGCTGGGGCTCAGGGCCGCTGGGCAGCAGGAGTGGAAACGTGGTATTGAGGGGCGTCGAGCACGAGTCCCCCTGCCCTCCCACAGCCTGGCTGTTCAGCCCTGAAGCCAGTGGCTTTCTCTGAGTCTGAGATTCTTCATCTGTCAGGCTGTGTGTCGTGAGAATGTGCACAGAAGCACTTTGCGAGCTGAAGCGCAGTGCAGCCGAACTGTTAGTATGTGCACTCGGCTGCTGTAACTGAGGGGCCCCAAACACGGTGGCTTAAACCAGGAGAGGTTCATTTTTCTCTCCAGAACGGTGCAGAGGCACCTGACGGACAGCTCTGTGGCCCTCGACTCACAGCTCCGCCTGTGGCTCAGGAAGCTGCCCGGGTTCTCCTGGAGCCGCAGGCGGGAGCCAGGCGAGGGCACACCCGGTCCTGTAAAGGGTGCCACCTGTCACTTCCAGTGGGCAGGATGTGGGCACATGGCCACACATTGCTGCAAGGGATGCTGGGTGACCAAGTCCCCAGCTGTTGTTATAGAAGAGGGGGAGCATTGCCACAGCTCTCACGTCTTCGCAGTGTCACCTCCTCAGCAGTGGCCACGGGCAACTCCCCTGTCCTACTGTGAGCCCTGGAACCCAGGGCCTTGTCTCAAACCATACTTTAATGAAAGCCCTCTGATCACCCTTCAGCACGGGCTTCCTGGTTACTCTGCACACGTTCAGCCACCTCGTCCTCACACTCATCCTGTGAGAGGCATTGTTGTCCCCTGTCGCAGACGAGTGACTGGGGCGCAGAGGGAAGCCAGACAGCCTGGTCCTTCTGCCGGTCAGCGGTGGGGATGGGGTGGCTCCCAGGATGCGTTAAGGGTGAAGCTCTAGTTCTCACCTCCTCGTCGGGCCGTTTCCTCGGCTGGGGTTCATCCCCAGGCCGTGGCACACAGGTGGCACTCCACCAGTGCTTGTTTTGAGACTGAGTGGGCAAGACCCTGCCTGACGTGGCTCTGCTGGCACCCTAGGCTCTCAGACTGCAATAAGGAGAACACGCTGCACAGCTACGGCACCCAGAAGGGCTCCCTGAAGGTGGGGGAGCAGCGCGTGGGCTCCGAGGTCATCAGCCGGGGCGGCCCTCGCAAGGCAGATGGACAGCGGCCGTCCCCGGACTACGTGGAGCTCTCCCCGCTGACTCAGGGCTCCCCGCAGCGGGCCCGCACCCCGGCTCGCACTCTCGACCGCCCCGCCAAGCAGGAGGAGCTGGAGCGGGACCTGGCCCAGCGCTCTGAGGAGCGACGCAGGTGGTTCGAGGCCGTGGACAGCAGGACCACAGAGACACCGGCTGGCGAGGGGCCACGGCGGGGCCTGGGAGCCCCCCTGACCGAGGACCAGCAGAGTCGGCTCAGTGAGGAGATCGAGAAGAAGTGGCAGGAGCTGGAGAAGCTGCCCCTGCGGGAAAACAAGCGGGTGCCTCTCACCGCCCTGCTCAACCAGAGCCGCGGGGAGCGCCGGGGCCCCCCGGGTGACAGCCACGAGGCACTGGAGAAGGAGGTAGACATTGCAGCTGGCCTGCAGGAGCCCCCTCACCCCATCAGCACCCCTCCTGACAGTAGTCGTGCTATGGCGTTTATCATGCACACCTGCAGTGATGGGGAGCTCACCCCTGATCCAGTGTCTGACACCCCAGCCTCCTTGTAAACTGGGATCTTCTTCTTTAGACCTTGGGTTTTTTGTTTGTTTGCTTGTTTCTTTATTTTTTTTTTCCTTCCTAGTTCTGTCTTCAGTAACCACAGAGAAGGGAGAAGGACGGAGAGACCATTTATGGGGGGTTTTGTCTTGGGCCCTGTTGACCTGTAGAGGCTCATACTTGTTCACAGCAGCCTCGGGGTCCCCATTGGGGTAGACCTCATCGCAGCCTCACTGATAGGGTGCTGAGGTGCACAGAGGGTTCCCCTGCCACCTGCATGACACACAGACCTGCAGCCGCCCTGGTCTGTTCCCAGCCCTGTCTGGTCTTTGCTGGGCCAGAGCTCTTCCGGCTCTGTGACCCCGCCATCCGGAAAACAGCCGGAACGTGCCCCTTGCCTGCACCTCCCACCAGGGCCACTTCTCAAATCCAGAGCTCTTTGCTGCCTCTTGCTGGCACCGTCCGCACTCCCAGTCCCCCGCTGACCTCCTCTCCTCCCTCCACAGGTCCAGTCTCTTCGTGCCCAGCTGGAGGCGTGGCGCCTCCAAGGGGAGGCCCCTGCGAGTGCGCCCAGGCCCCAGGAGGACGGCCACATCCCCCCCGGCTACATCTCACAGGTGAGGCTGAAGAGCTGTTTTCTGGGGGAGGGCGGCAAGTTTCTGGTTGCCATGTTTTCAGAGAACAGCTGATGCTTTGGAAGCCCTTCCGGTGCACCAGCACCCCGGCAGCATTTGACATGCATTGCCTCATTGAATCTCCGGTGGTGGACATGAGCTCCCTGCCCATCTGTAGACAAGGCCTCTGAGCTATGAGAGGTCATGTGACTCACCCAAGGTCAGCTGGCCTGCAGAAGTCAGAGCTGGGTCTGACGTCCACCCTCATGTGATGCTGCACTCAGGCCGCTCCCCCCACACCGCCCTGGGGAAGTGGGGCGCTGGTGCGGAGCGGGAGCCCCGGGGGGCAGCTCCTGGGAGGCGCCCCCTTGACAGGGAGACCCTGCCCGCGCCTGCCAGGCTGCGCCCTCACCAGAGCCCTGCGGGGCTCGGAGGCCTCCAGGGGCCCTCGGGGGGACACGCAGGCTGCCTCCGACAGAAGGGCTCAGCTGAGGCTGACTTTGCTCCATGGGGACCTTTGGCCACGTCTGGAGACACTTCTGATTGTCACCATGGGGACAACTAGCTTTCCAGAAAAAAATGCATGCATGTATATACACATACTTAAATATGCACTACATACACATATAGTATATGTTGGTGATAAATTATACTGATACAAAGGATGTTCAGTACACAGCTTACAAATAAAAAGTCCCTCGTATTCTTACTGTAACTTCCACGCAGCGAGATGGCGTTCCCAGAGCACTGTCTTTGGTTTTTCTGAACGCTCGTATCCGCAGCTGACAAACGAGTGTCGCTCCGGCGTGAGTGCTGGTGGACGTGTCTGCTTATGTTAACGAGTAAGACGAGAAACGTGTTGACACTTTCCTTGGTCGATGTCGTGAGCGATTCTTTGGTTGAACTGGATGATCGTTCTCTCTTGAGAATATTTTCTCACAAGTATTTCCTCAGGTTTGTGTTCTGGGTACAGTGTGGTGGTCACAGACACGGCACACTTGTAACCGTAACCTGCACTGTTACATTTTCTCACCGCTCGCTTAAGTCTAGACTGTCGGCAGAAGGGTGCGTTGAGTCCCGGGCTGTAGCGTTTACCAGTGTCCGTGGTGTAAGCTCTCCCATGGGGGCCGGAGCGCCTGAGCGTGGAGGTGGGAAGACGTGTGCCCTCCACCGCAGAGCACTCCCGCCATACAGACGCAGAGGACCAGTAGCCTCCAGCACAGACAATAATAAAAAGCAGTGGACTAATTAAGAAGTGATGAATTTTGGGTATCAGCTTTGTTTTTAACGTAATTATGAGTTTATATAATTTTTAATAATGGCCAGTACTTAACAACTACATCACCAAATTCCTAAAAGTTTGATAATCAGCTGCCTCTAGCCCGCACACCATTGCCTGAAGCAGAAAAGGATGCTGGGACCCCAGGCTCTGAGCGGAGGGGCCTTCTGGAACTTCTGAGGGGAGAGGTTGCTGTGCGGTGCTCTCTGGAAGCCTCCCTGGGGGCGGGCGCGGAGCTGAGCCCTGGGTGGGGCGGGGGCATAGGCTGTGATGGAAGGCTGGTGGGTGCCTGTCCTGGAGCCCTCGACTGCCAGGCCAAGGAGTTGGGATCTTGTCCCCGACACCTGAGGGGGTTTGGGATCCGACAGTGACATTGGGAAGGCGATGTTGGAGGGGAGGGGCTGAGGCCAGTGCAGGAGCTAGGATGGTAACTGAGGGAGAGAGGGACGGAGGAGGGTATGTGGGGGGAGGAGGGTTTAGGACTGGGTGACTGGGCCCAAGGAGGGCAGCGGGCAACCCGGGAGCCCTAAGGCTAGGGCGGCTGCCGAGGCCTGGGGGCCTGTCTGGGGCTGCGTGGTTCAGCAGAAGGGAGACCAGGGCCCAGGGGAATTCGGGCCTGGCTTGGAGGGCTAGCATGGGGGTCTCCTGATAAGGGGAGGGGGGAGAGGGTAGGGACCAGTATTGTCCAAGGCTCCCCTGAGGCCGAAGGAAGGGTGCGTGGGCATCCCCAGGCAGGGTGGGGCCCAACACTGGGCTGGGGCCCCACCCCGAGGGCCGCAGCTGTGCTCTGCGGAGCCGGGGTCTCCCAGGGGTGGCTCTTCCGGTGAGCCCGTTCATGTCCGCCGGAGACCAGTGTGGCTCTGCCTTTGCCCATCTTGCTGTCAGAACGTGTATTCCATTTCCTTTGGAAAACGGCTTCTGTCACTGAAGTGAAACTTGAAAAGCACTTCTTCAACTTCTCAGCTTACCGATGGGGAAACTGAGGCCCAGAGGGGAGGCGAGACCTTGGAGCTGGATGCAGGTCTGTGCCTGCAGCCCAGGCCTCCTGGCCCCCGGGGACCCCACTGGTCCCCCCAGGGCTGTCAGCGTCTTGTCTTGCTAGGTTGGGTGGGCAAGGGGAGCAGGTAGAACTGGCGGGGGCAGTGAGAAGGGACCAAAGGGGAAATGGGGAGCGGAACACGGGAGTGGAGGAGTGGCCCAAGATGCAGAGGGTGCCAGAGAAGAGGAGCTCAGCCATCTGTGTCCCCCTCATGCACTGGAGGAAGCGGCTGGTGATTCGGTGGACCCTGGAGAGGTGACAGCTGGGGAAGGAGTCCCCACCCGGGTATCCTAGGCCGAGTGGACGTCCCTCTATTAGTTGGCAGGGCTTGCCGCCACAGCTCAGCAGCTGGGGGTCTGGGGCCATAATGCCTCTCTAGCAAAGGGGACCCTTCCATGTTTTTGCAGTGGGGGCCACAGTCTTTCTTTGTCCACTTTGATCCGTGTCAGCTGGTTCCCGTCTCCTGACAAGACCCTCCCGAGCTCCTGTTGGCCAGCTACTGGCTCTGCCTGCCTGACCTGGCCCTTTGAGAACAGGTCTCCACCCCCGTATTTCTCTGATCTCTCCAGGTGGGTGGGCTCTGCAGGTGGGTGCGAGCTTACCTTGGGGACCCTTGGGAGTTGGTCTTCTGGGCCCTGCTTTACAGATGAAGAGACTGAGGCTCGGAGAAGCGAGGGGGCTTATTGAAGTTCACCCCAGGGCACAGCCAGGCTTAGGGCTCCAAAGCAGTGTCCTCGTGTCCTAACTTGGGAGTCCCAGTGGGACAGACACCCTTCTCACTACCTAGAACACCTGGACCCCAGTGGCCTTGCCCTTGCCCTTCCCCCAAAGTGGCCTTTGAGGTGTGGCTGCTGGAGGGGTGGGTGTCATCCCCGTCACTGTGAGTGCCCTGTGCCACGGGGGAATACAGTTTCTTATCTGACCCTCTGTGCCTTGGTTCTTCCCAGCTCTTCCCCTTCCCTTTTTAATGACCTTAAATATTTCTTAATTATATAAGAAACAGGTGTACATTTCCATAAATAATTCAGACAAGAGGGTAGAAATACACGCATGGATTCTCCTTCCCCTGCCCTCGCCCCCCGCCCCGCCCCTGCCCCAGGGGTCACCTAGAGTCCCACCTGAGCACCTCTGTGTACTGTCCTGGTTGTCACCTCACAGTTTGGGAGCACAGAAGTCGAGCGTGGCTGTGGACGGGCTAAAATCCAGGCGGCCGCAGGACTGCGTCTCTTACTGCGAGCTCTGGGCAGGGTCCAGTTTCTCGCCTTTTTCAGCAGGCAGTGGCTGCCCAGCTTCCGTGGCTCGTGGCCCCTCCTCATCTTCAAAGCGTACAGAGTCGGGTCCTCCTCACCCCTCTGCACTCCGACCTTGCGCAGCCACCGCTCCCTCTCCCTCCGCTCTCCCGCCTGTTCTCCCTCACCTGCGACCCCACGGCCACACTGCGCCTGCGCGTCATCTCGGATGGCCTCCCTCTTTTCAGGTCACGTGATCAGCGAGCTCGGTTCCCCTCCGCCGCCGTGTAAGGTGACATGCGCAGGTTCTAGGGCCCAGGACTGTGCCTCCCCGTGTCCTTCCCAGCCTCTCCTGTGTGTTTGCCTGCATGCGCCCTGGGTCAGGCTCCGTGGGTTTGTCTCCCTGACTGGGATCGCCGCAGGGCTGTTGCCAGAAGCCAGCTTTTACCACCTAACTCTGCAGACTCCTTTCCCTGCGGCCCAGGGGGGCAGCCCTGTGCTTTAACAGCCGCCGTGTCCTTCTGTCCTTTGTAAGGCTCGATCTCATCACTTATTTAAGAGTTGTTTGTTTAGATTGTTTCCAGGTCCTGTCTGTTGCCATCTTGCCATGGGGAATACCCTTCTCCAAGAGTCTCTGTGCACATGTGACTTTCTGTGGGGCCATTCCCACAAGGGGGCCTGCTGGGTCACGGGATGGCATCATTAAAAATGCATCAGTGCTGTCAAACCACCCTCCATGAGCCCCATCACCTCGACTCTCCCAGTCTGGTCCACGGATCAGGCCCCAGCCCCGACCCCGGGGCCTCTGAGTGGGATCCGATCTTCCCTGTTTTCGGGGAACTTGTGATCTGGCAGAAAGAAGCAAGGCCTTTGGCGGCAGGGGAGAGGTTTTCCAGAAACAGAGGACGTTTAAGCTGGGCTACAGGTCAGGTGGTTTACCCAGGGAGAGAAACATGCAAAAGAACGTTCCAGGTGGTGGAAATAGCATGAGCTACAGTTCAGAGGTGTGCCATGCTGTGAACTGGTTTTCGTAACTGAGGTTTCTTGGTAGGGAAGGGCCAGGGATGAGGCTGCAGGGTCAGAACTGGGAACAGGTGCCTGACCCTGCAGGATAGGAGCCTCGGAAGGGTTTGAAGCAGAATAACGATGGGGCGAGGTTTGTAGATGGGGAAGTAGAGGGTGGATGGGGGCAGGTGCAGGCTGGTGATGCCGGGGTTCAGGTGGAGCCTGACCCCCAGCGTAGGCCTGCTCCTGAGGCTGGAGTGGGGCCCTGTCCCGGGCAACGGGGGCAGCCACGTGACCCGCTGGCCTCCTGCCCGCAGGAGGCGTGGGAGCGCAGCTTGGCAGAGATGGAGTCCTCGCACCAGCAGGTGATGGAGGAGCTGCAGCGGCACCACGAGCGGGAGCTGCAGAGGCTGCAGCAGGAGAAGGAGTGGCTCCTGGCCGAGGAGACGGCCGCCACAGCCTCAGGTGAGGACCCTGGGCGGGCGCGGCACAGCAGGGCCCCTCGGGCCTCCAAACCGAGGCTCCTCCTCGCTGGATTCAGGAGGTTTTTAAATAAGAGGCTGGGGTCTTGGTGCTGGACTTGGGGTAAGGGAACAGGAGGACTTGGAAGCCCCCAGAACTGGCCTCTGACCCTACTTGAGGAGGAAGTGAGGCAATAAAAAGACACTTCCCCATCAGTTGTGAGTGCTCTCCCTCGGGCCCTGCAGCCTCTGGAAGGTCCTCCTTGCGCCACATACACACTGAGCCACAACTCCATGCCCGGCCTGTGCCACACACGGGGGAGACACTGCTCAGCCTCGGAGGCAGCTCTCACTGGGGGCGTCTCACTGGGCACCAGGCTGGAGCCTGGGAGAGCGGGGGGAAAGTGCGAGCACTTACCAAGCCTCATTACCCAGTCCTAGTCCTTGCAGTGCCCAAGGGGGCGGCCCAGTTTACAGGCAGTAAACGGGAGCTCAGAGAGGCTGGGGATTCATCCCAGGTGGCACAGCTTAGAGGCAGCAGAAGCTGGAGTTGGAGCCCAGAGCGCCCTGCCTGCAAAGCCCCATCTGAAGTCACCCTCTGCTCTCCCGGGACAGAGACAGGAGAACCCAACCGAGGTGCTAGGCAGCTTCCTCCCTCCGTCAACTGCCCACCTGCCGCGTGTGCCTGGTGCAGCCGTGTCCCTCCAGGGGGTCGTAGAATGCTGGAGAGTATGAGAGATCACGTGGTCTAGGACAGTGACCTGTGTGGGGCCCCACCTAGCCATCACTAACAAGAGGTACCCATTGTCAGCACTGAGGTGTCTCCCCAGCAGGGTCCAGCAGACAGGGATTGTTGTCCCCTCTTGCTAGACAGGCTTAGAAAGGTCGAGCAGCTTAGCCAAAGCCACTCAGTTCCTGACACAACCTGGTCCAGTGCTCTGTGCGTGCCGCTCCTGCTCCTGTCTCCACGGTGCACGTGGATCTCAGGGTGTGGAGTTGGGTGCTGCTGACCCCACCCCAATCTCCCCATCGCTTCTCTGCCCTGCTTGCAGCCATCGAAGCCATGAAGAAGGCCTACCAGGAGGAGCTGAGCCGGGAGCTGAACAAGACACGAAGCCTCCAGCAGGGCCCAGACGGCCTCCGGAAGCAGCATCAGTAAGATGGCACTCGGCCGGGGGTCTGCAGGCTGGGCCCCCTATCAGCCAGGGGCCCAGCTGCCTGCACTGCTGTTCACGAGTCAGGGACCTGTGCTGAGACCCCTTGGCAGAGGACACGTCAGTGCGCCCCCACCTGAGACTCCCACTGCTGTCGTGGCACAGGGATGCCACACCCCCATGCCATCCACATCACAGCTCTTCAGGCCCCTTCTTGTCTGGCTGGTCTCAGCCTCCACACTCCTCTTCCCCTCATTCGTTTCTCCTAGAGCTGGACTGCAGTATTGCCCTCGGCCAGCCCCTGCCCCTCCCTGCCACAGGGCACAGGTCTGGAACGTTGAGGCTGTCACCAGTTCACAGCCCCGCAGTTGGGCTGAACGCAGAGCTGGGGTGGGAGCTCAGGCGGCCTGGGCCCGACACCACGCTTGGTGGAGGGCAGGCGCGCCCACACGCCCCCTCCGCTCTGGTGCCCTGGGCAGGTCCGACATGGAGGCGCTGAAGCGGGAGCTGCAGGTGCTGTCAGAGCAGTACTCACAGAAGTGCCTGGAGATCGGCGCCCTGACTCGGCAGGCCGAGGAGCGCGAGCACACGCTGCGGTGCTGCCAGCAGGAGGGCCAGGAGCTGCTGCGCCACAACCAGGTGAGCCCGGCCCCGGCGGGCCGGGGGCACGGGCGCCCCGAGGCCCCGCACTGACCGTCCCGCCTCTCCAGGAGCTGCACGCCCGCCTGTCCGAGGAGATTGATCGGCTGCGTGGCTTCATCGCCTCACAGGGCACGGGCAACGGCTGTGGACGCAGCGAGCGGAGCTCCTGTGAGCTGGAGGTGAGTGCCTACTGGCACACCAGGCAGCCCAGCTGGTCCTCGGGGCCCGGGTGTGGGGAGCGCGCCTGAGGGGCTGGCCCCAGCGAGGAGACGCCGGCACCGCTGGGAAGGACCCCTGCTGCGTGCCCGGGAGCGCTGCAGTCGGAGTCCAGCCCGCGCATCCAGGCCCTGCCCCCCACCTGCTGTGTGACCGGGGCAGTTGCCTCACCTTTCTAAGCCCCAGTAGCTCATCTGTAAAACAGGGATGGCACCTTTCTTACTGGGAGAAGTTGCAGTGAGGGCATGCGGGCACGGTCCCAAGATCACCCTGGTGTTTCCTTTTACACACATTTATACACAGCTTTATTCTGTGCCTGAACTTCTGTAAGCTGAAGTTCTTAACTCACCAAATCTTCCTAACAGCCCTAGGAGGTACGTGCTATTACTATCCCCATTTTACAGATAAAGAAACTGAGACACAGGAAGGAGGGTCAAGTACCTTGCGCAAGGTCACACAGCTAGTTGGTGTGGGAGCTGGGATGTTAACCCGGCAGTGGGCTCTCAGCTTTGCCTCCCCAGTCTGGCTGAAACTGTCTCCTCCTTGGTCAAGTCAGGATAGCAACACCTGCCCCTCAGGGCTTGGGGAGGGGTTAATGCGGTAGTCTGTGGGGAGCCCCAGCCCCTCTGGCTCAGAGGAGGGCCATGCTGTGGCCTCCTTCTGTCGTCTTTGCCCTCAAGTTGAGAGCCTGGTGCTCTGGTGTGGACAAGGAGGGGAGAGGGCTCCCTGCAGGAGTGTGCCCCTGGGGAGACCCCCGACCTCTGTTGGGAGCTGCAGTCTAGGGGCCCGAGGCAGAGAGGGGGCAGGCTGCAGTGCGCTCTGGGCCGGGTGGCTCCGGCCCCGGGTGAGCCTGGCCCCCGTGACCCCAGGTGCTGCTGCGCGTGAAGGAGAACGAGCTCCAGTACCTGAAGAAGGAGGTGCAGTGCCTCCGGGACGAGCTCCAGATGCTGCAGAAGGTAGGTCCCGCTGGCCGAAGCAGGGTGTCGGGGTGGGAACCTCTGGGCCTACCTGGATGCCCCATCCTGTGCGTGCCTGCTCTGTGCCAGGCAGTCCTTGTGCCTCTCTCACGGAGGCGTCATTGTCCCCATTTACCAAGAAGCTGAGGCTAAGAAAGGGTAAGCGACTTGCTCAAGTCCACATTCGCTTTTATGTATTCAGCAAATATTTATTGAGCACCTGCTATGTGCCTGGCACCATGCTGGGTGCTAGGGACACAGCTGTGAACAAAAAAGACCAAAATCCCTGCCGAGCGTGTGTCCCAACGAGGAATAAGCCGTGTGGCTACAGTTGGGAGGGCTGGGATTCAGGCCCAGGTCTGTGAGTCTGTGGCTTGCCTGGCGCCGTGTCCCTGTGTCTTTGACACCCTCTCTGTGTTAGTGGCTCTGGGAGTGACTCAGACTTGGGGAGCTGGGCCAGGATGACCGGGTTCCCATCCCAGCCATGGGTTGTCGTGTGGCCTTGGGCAAAAGCTTCACCTCCCTGAGCCTGAGCAGAATGTGAATGATGCTGAAAGCTGTGTCACTGGGTGGTGCTGGGAGGGGTCTGTCCAGGGCCGAGGGCCACCAACAGGGCCACCTGGAAGGATGGCCATGGGGAATGTAGAGGGGCCTGGCTGCTTTGTGTTGGCCAGCGCGGAGTGTGGTGGGCATGCGCCAGGTGGGCAGAGGCCAGTAGGGCGGCTTGTGCCCTCACAGCCCCTGCCCGCCCCCAGGACAAGCGCTTCACCTCAGGAAAGTACCAGGACGTTTACGTGGAGCTGAACCACATCAAGACGCGCTCGGAGCGGGAGATCGAGCAGCTGAAGGAACACCTGCGCCTTGCCATGGCGGCCCTGCAGGAGAAGGAGGCCGTGCGCAACAGCGTGGCCGAGTAGAGGTGGGCGCCGCGGTGCGGTGTGGTCAGGGCAGCTCGGGCCCGCAGGGCCCCTGGCCTGGAGGTGTGCGCTCCAGGCTGTGCCGCCTGGTCCAGGGCACTCCCTCCTCCCGGCCTCTGTTTCCCCTGCTGTACACAGGGACTGTGTCGCAGGCACGGCCTGGTGAGCCCACACACTCCGTCAGGGGCACACGCCGACAGTGGCCCTGGCTGACCTGCCTAGGCTGGGTGGCAGATCCAGGGTGCCCGCCCACCCCCTCAGACCAGCAGCAGGGCACCGGCACTAATCGCTGGTAGTGTTTCCTCCGCCGAGCTCTGCTCTCCCGTCCCTGGGGGAGGATGGCGCCCTCTTTCCAACAGGCCCTTGTGCACTCACTCCTAAGGCACTGGGGAAAGGTCACCCTGTGCGCCCAGCTGTTTGGGGAGAAGCCTGGAGGAGCAGGCCGGGCCCAGCCTCTGGGGCCAGGAAGGACCTCCAGGCCACTCTCGCCTGGCCGAGGCCACACTGGGGCCCAGGGACGAGGCTGGGGCTTCCCAGCCCTCAGCTCCCCACTCTTGTCTTCCAGGTCCTTGTGGTCCCGCCAGCTGCAGACCCCCGGCCCAAGGGGACCAGGTGCCCTCCTTCCCTGCTGGATGGAAGTCAGAAGCCAAGCTTTCTCCCCACCCTCTGTGGGCCACACCGTGCACTCACAACTAGCACACACAGGCACACACCACACACGCACACCCACCGCACAGGCACTACGCGGACACACACCACACACACAGGCACACACACCACGCACTGACATGCACACAGGCATGCACACCACACAGCACACACACAGGCATGCACACCACGCACCGACAGGCACACAGGCAAGGCAAGGCACACACCACACACAGGCACACACCAACACTGCACAGGCACGCCAGCACGCACACACCACACACACAGATGCACGCACACACTCTGCGTATCTGAGCGCGCCCCTCGCACTGGGTCTCTTACCTTGCACCTTCTTCAGGATTTTATATGTGAAGAGATTTTTATATATAGACTTTTTTCTTTTTTTTTTTTTTCCAAAAACCCTTTGTACTTTTTAAAAAACAATTCCTGGTGGCCATGTGCCTCCCACACTGGCTCCCCTCTGTCCCCAGCCTCCTGCCGGGGCTCTGGGCCTGCGGCCCCGCCCTGGGGTCTGGCAGCGGCAATGGCCAGGTTTGACTCTGGTGGGACAGGCAAGAAGCCAGCCACCCTCCTCCTACCCTACCTCCCACTAATTACTTCCTGCCCGGGGGGCCCCACACCCTGGCACGATGGACAGAGGGGCAGATGGACAGAGGGAGCCGGCCTCTGTCTCCACGGCCGCACTTCTTCCCCCCTCGGGGTGCTGGGCGTGGGACTGCTGGAGCTGGTCCGGAAGGCGTTTCTTTCCCGCTCCATCAGCCCTCTTAACTTAATAAAATGTTCCTGCAGCCCTGGTGTCCTGGATGGCTGGGCTGGGCGGGTTTGGAGGTCGGTGTTTCTTAACCCCCTGTCCTGAGCACTCCACCCTTCCTGGAGGGCGGCGTGTGGGCTCTGAGGGCGGGGCCGAGAATCTAGTTCCTCCACCAGGCGATGCTTTGCGGCTCCGCTGGGGTTCACAGGCGGGCACCACCACCACCGGCAGGCAGCCCGCCCTGCCGGCTGCGAGTCTGCCCTCAGACACAGTCCCTGGTGTACACATGCGCCTTGAGGGCTGGAAGCCCCGGGCGGGCATGGAGGGCTGGAGCTGAGACTGCCCCTGGCTGCCCCTGGGCACGGTGCTTCCCCTCTCCGAGCCTCCGTCAAAGGGGTGCCTTTTAGCCCCAGCCCCGTATTAAGGCTGTGCCCAAACGTGTTCAGCTCTGGAGTGGGGCAGTGGATGTGCGAGGCCTCGTCAGGGCCACCTGGTGGCCACGTGTGGGGTTGGGAAGAGCCCCTTTAGGAGTTGCACCAGACACAGGCCGGCCGGCCGATTTCAGGGCTGTGGCCAAGGTGATGAAGATGGGGGTGCCTTGAGCCAGCCTCACCCTCAGGGCTGTCCCGGTCAATACTCGGGCTCCTGGGCCAGGCGCTGTGTGCACGAGGTGAACGAGGACTGGCCCCGCCCCCCACCCCCACCCTGAGGCTTCTGAATTCGGCCACATCAGGTTGGGTCCTAGGAGGCCGAGGGAACTGGGAGGAGACCTTGACCCAGCCTGTAGGTCAAAGGGCTTTCGGAGGTGGCTTTGAGATAAGACTTCCAGGTGAAAAATCAGGAATTGCACTCCAAGTGAGAACAGCACGAGCAAATGCACTGTGAACATCCTGGTGTGTTCAGGGGAAGACCCACGGGGCGCCAGCTGTGGGGTGGAGGGAAAGGGCCCGATTCTCTTGCCGGCGATGGGTTCAGGAGTGGGCATGGGGTGCGGTTCCCGCCACTGAGATGCCAGGGGGAGTCGTGGTAGGAGCTGGAGGGCCAGAGGGAGTCATCTGGGAGGACTTTCTGGCTCTTAAAAAGGGTCACAAGGAAGGCAGGCCTCCTGGCCTTTGGACTGCGGGGTGGAGTCCCCACACTGCTGTCATCTTGCCTCATCAAATACGCTACCGACGGTCCAGCAGAAAGCCAGGACCCCTGGGCCGACAAGTCACCCAGCCTTGCTGCTCCCTCCCTTAGGACTTCTTGTCTAGTGAGATAAGGAGCATCCCAGAGCCGCTCAGAGATGGGGTGCCTGCCACTGGCAGCCTCAGTATCAGAGAGGTGAGCAGACCCCTGCCCAGCCTCGAGGTGCTCTCTTGCCTCCCGCCAGCCCCCCAGGCAGCCCTGTGCCAGGCTCTGCTCTGCCTCCATCACTGTCGGCCAGCTCGGGGCTTCCCGTCTTGCACCTGGGCTGAGGCACCGCCCTCCTCGCCCCTCTCTCCCACCCTCCCCAGGGCCACCTGGACCAGCTGAGCAATCAGGCCAATGAGAAAAGGTGCTCCCCTTTGAGATACCGCTCCCCACCTATTAGAACAGCTCAAATGAAAAGGAGGGGCAGCCCCGTGCGTCCCAAGGACGAGGGGACCTGGGACTCTCACACGGTGCTGGCGGAGCGCCCTTCGTGCCACCACCGTGGGCAGCGGTTCGGCAGGTTCTGAGGAAGTGGAACACGCGTCCACCCTGGGACCTAGACTTGCGCTCCGGCATACACACCCACGAGCCAGGAGCGCTCAGGGCCACCAAGTGACGAGAATACTACTCTTACCAGCCCTGTGTGCAGCTGCCCAAGTCTGAACACAGTACATGTGCCCATCAACAGAATGGAGAAAGACACGGCGCTACGCTCACACCTTAGAAACACACAGTGTGGCAGCAGAACAGAGCTGCTGTGCACACGACATCACCATGTGTCCTCGGGCGTCACGTTGGGAGCAAGGAGCCGGCCACAAAGGGCACGTGCTGCACAATTCCACCTACACGAAGTTCAAGGACAGGCGAAACCGTCACCACGGGGATGGTCATCAGGAGAGTGGGCACCTCCGGGCTGGGCAGAGGGCCTCACATTCACTAGCCGAGGGCACGGGGGGGCTTTCCGAGTGTGAGGTGTTCCCTGATCTGGGTAGCAGTCACGTGGGTGTACACACGTGTAAAAACGTACCATGCTGTGCACTTAACGATTTGTTCATTTGACTGTGAATCATCTTTCAAAAAAAAAAAAAAGAAAGCGAGGGTTGCAGCAGGTGCCCGGGTGAGCCACCTGGGGAAAGCCCCAGTAACCTGTCACCCAGGGAATCTGGCCAAAACCGCACGGCGTGGCTGCCAGGTCTCGGGCAGCCAGGCGTGTCCTATGGAAGGAGCGTAGGCTGGGCTATCAGACGAACCAGCCCGGGTTCAAGCCCCAGCTGCTGCCTCCAGCCGGCTCCTTGAGCTTCAGGGTCACCTCCCTCGCTGGGCTTTATTTCCGTATCTGGTAAGTGGGGACCGCAATGTCTGCCACAGAGGGGGTTTCGGTGTTGAATGACCAAACGTTTCAACCGTCTACTGCTGTGTGACCCACTGCCACAAACTTAGTGCCCTGGAACGAGTCCTTTATTGACATGCATGGTGCTGTCACTGCGAGCAGATGGGCAATTTTCTTGGGGGGGTTTGTTTTGGGGGTTCTTTCTTTTTTTGCACTCGCTGTTACATGGAGGCTGGAGTCCTCCGAAGGCTCCGCTGGGTTGGACATTCAAGACGGCTTCTTCACACGTGTCTGGTACCCCAGTGGGATGACTGACGGGGACACCTGGAGGTCTCCTTCTCCACGAGGCCACCTTGTTGGCTAGCTTGGGCTTCCGCACAGCCTGGCAGTCAGCCTCGAGTCTGCCTTCTCACCTGGTGGTTGACCACCCAGAGAAGGCGAGTCTCCAGAGACTCAGCTGGAATTACCAGCTTATGATGACAGGCTGGGAAGTGCTGTGGCGTCGCTTTCGTCACATTAGTCAAAACCAGGTCACAGGGCCAGACCAGACTCAAGGGGAGGGGCGATGCTGGGAGCCATCTTGCCTCTCTGTGCTCCTGCTTCTGCTGCTCCCTCCCCTCCTTCTCCCCCTCCTCCTCCCCCAACCCCCGCAGCCTCCTCCAGAATCCTTTCCTCCTGCCCAGGCCTCTAATGTTGGGGCTGCCCGCAGGGTGTCTTCAGCCCTCCCGTCTCCTACGTGTTCTCCTGGGATGGCCCTCATATCTTGTCCTTGACTTTTTTCTGTCTCCGGCCCAGACCTTTCTCAGGAACCCCCCAGGTCTGGGCAGTCTCAGTCAGTCTCAAGGTCACTATCGAGGCCCTGTTTCCCCTCCAACCTGCTCCTCTTTGGTTATAAGAAGCCACAATCAGCACAGACCAGGCAGCAAACCCAGCCCGGGAGGTCAGGGGAGGCTTCCTGCAGGAGCAGGTGCTGGAGCTGAGCAGGAACTAGCTGGGCCAGGAGGCTGGAGAGTATATGGCAGGCTGAATGAGTATCACGTTCAAAGTCACTGTGATGGGACAGTAAAGCCCTTTCAGGGACAGAGCGGCTGGGTTTGGCGACAGTTTGGATAATGTAGAGGGGTCCAAAATGAGGCCAGAGGGGCAGGCTGGAGCTAGAATCTGACCCACAAAGGTGGGGGCCGTGGGTCCAAGCTCTGGCTTCATTCTGAATCCAGTGCGGAGTCACTGGAGAGCTGTAGTGGGCACGGCCTGGCTCAGGACACGGTCTGGGGACAGGAGTGCGGCTGTGATCGGGGAAGGCCCTGAGCGTTGGGCTCCGGGGAGAGGAGGACAGAACTCCAAGGAGGAGCAGAAGGTGGGTTCACAGGAGCTGGAGGGAGTGCGTGCTTCAGGAAAGGAATGGCCAGCGGGGGCCGGAAGGAAAGGCCCACAAGTCCACTGAATGTCCTCGAGCCACAGAGGGGCTGGGGGAGGCCAGAGAAGCTTTGTCACTTCCTCCTTATCACCAGTGAGTCAGATTTTACTCTGCCTCCCTCTTCTCCGGCCTAGAGCTCCAGTCACCCCAGCCCCACCCTATCCAGGGACTCCCTGACCATCACCCCTCTCAGCCCAGGGGACCTGCAGAGCCTCTGGGTGGGTAGGGGATAACGTCACGCCACAGCAGCTCCCCCTCAGGAAGCATTGCCGATGCGGACCCCCCACCCCCTTTCCTCCCAAATGCCCTTGTTTATACCCCTGCCCCCACCGGATTCTGGATGCCCCTCCCTCACCAGACACAGGCTCTGTAGGGGGCAGGGTGAGGGAGGAGCAGGAGCTCAGGACCAGGGACAGACAGCTCTCCATCTGCATCCTCGTCCTCCCTCTGCAGATTTGGGTGCTTTGTGTGCCTTTCTGTGCCTCCGTTTCCCCTTCTGTAAAATGGGCATCGCAGTGTGTGCCTCGCAGAAACGTAATGAAGAGCGGAAATGAGCTCGCAGATGTAAGATGCCGAGGAGAATGCCTAGGACCCATCAGGGCCAGGCCAGTGTTACCTGTCATCGCTGTGGTGGCGGTCCTCACGGGGCAGTTAGGAGGATTAAATGAAATTGTGGAAGTAGAAGGCATGGCACAGGGCCAGGAACTCAGGGGCCATGCGTTTAGTCAGGAGTCAGCTGGAGGCCCCTGCCCCCACCGCCCCCAGGAGACCCGGTTAAACTCGGTCCAAACCCCAAACCCACGGCCTGTGAGAGTCCAGGCCCCTTCCTTCCACTTTGGCAGGTGCCCGCCTGTCACTTTTCTTGAGACTTCCTTTCCCTGGGGCAGGATGTGTTTCCAGGTGCAAAGCCAGACCCTTCAGGGGGTCCCTCCCTCCACATCTCGCCCCCTGCACCATCTGGACCCCTGGCTGGTGGGGGGCCCTGGGGCAGTCTGGGAGGATCCAGCCTGGCCCCTAGGCACTGCGCAGAGCCTCCTCCCCCCACACCCCGGCCAGCTGCCCCTTCCTGCTCCTGGATGGAGCTGCTTATCCCGGCTCCTGTGGCCGCGTTCAGCCTCTTCCCCAGGCCCAGACTCCAGCTTTTCCCCTCCTGTCCCATCGGCACATCACCAGCGTGAACTTTCTAAAGCAGAGGGCTGGCGGTGGTTTCCTTTCGCGGAGCCCTGCCTACGCCCTGCTGCCTTTGGTCTTGGCACAGGAGCCCCTCAGCCTGCCGGCTCCTTCTCCCTGCTCCTTCAGGCTCCCTGGGCTCCAGGCTTCCACCAGCGGCTCCTGAGGGTAGCTGGCCATGAACTCATCTGTCCTCACTGCTCTCCTCCTTATGCACCTGCCCATGGGAATCCCTGCCCCTCGCCAGGTGACATTGGGACTCCACTCAGTCATCATCTGCCACCTCCAGGCAGCCCTCCAAGATCTTTCAGATGGGGCCAGATACCTGCTCTGATTTCCACAGCCCCTCCACTTGACATGTTGTTCCCACATAGTTCCCCCCCCGACTTTGAGCCCTTGAGGTGAGGGGCCCATTCTGACTCACTGCTGTTTCCCCAGGGCCCCGCAGAGAGCACATGGAGTCTCAGTGGGAAGTGTGTTTGCTGACTGACTGACTGACTGACTGAGTAACAGGAAGTGAATGACTTCCTAGCCAGGCACCCTCCGGGAAGGGCACAGCTCCAGCCCCGCCCTCACGCCAAATGGCAAAGGGCCTGGTCTCCCCATAAACCAGTTGGGAAGCCCAGCTGCCTGCCCGAGAGGCTGGGAGCTGAGGGCAGTTTCCGGTGCGTGTAGGGGCCAGGCTGCAGCTCTGCGTCAGCCCTGTCATCCAGCGTCTCAGCTGGGCTTTACAAGGGCCCGTGGGCTCTCGGGCCCCGGGAGGGAGAAACTTGCTTTGATGGAGCTTCGGCGGTGGGTAAACTTTACACACACTGTCCCTGTAATGCTCATTAGCACCCTTTGAAGTCCCCATTGCGGTCCCCATTTACAGAGGACACCGAGGCTCAGGGAAGGGACCTGACTCAGCAAGGTCAGTCACTGAGCGGCTCACCTCTCGGCACATCGGGCTCCGGAGTTCAAACCCCTTTACTCAGGCCACCCACCCTAACAGGAAAAACGCCCCCTTCCTCTGAGCCCTACTGGGTGCCCAGCCCGGCAACGAGCATTCACATTCGCTAGCCCCCTCCATCCCAGCACAGCTCAGCGAGGGAGGTGTGAATGAACCACCGCCTGGGCGAGGGGCCAGCACCCGGAGCAGCGCGGCCACCTGGTCACCGAGCTGCAGTCCAGGGCCGTGGGGCTCACTGCGCAGGTGGCCTCCTGAGCTGACCCAGAGTCTCTCTCATTGGAGACCACCTGGAGACCAGGTGCCTTGGGTCCCCACGTGGGCTGTCAGTGTGGGGAGACATTTGGGGGCACCTCTGCGGGGCTAACTCGGATGGGCCACCTCCCACTGCTGCCCCAGTTTCCCTAGTAAAGCAGAACAAAAGCTTCCTCTTAAGGGGGCCAGGAAGGCTGGAGACCCCCGGAAACGGCGGGAAGGTGTGCCAGGGGGGTGCCCGCGTCATCGGCTGGCCCTCACCCCTTCACCGTCCTGCAGCTCCAGGCTCCCCACGCATCATGGAGGCACCAACCGATGTCTTCCCAAAGCTCCGGCAGCATTGCTCGCTGCCTAGACCTTCATTCCCACTCCCTCGGCTCCCCGGCCAGACCCTCCCCAGCTCGGCCGCCCTGGACCCAGTCGGCCGCAGTCTCCGGGCTCCCTTGCTGCTCCTCGAGACCGTGGCTCAGCGAGGCCAGCGGCCACCTCTGTTCCTCCACCTCCCCTGTCAGTGCAGGGGAGGGCGTGCATCCCAAAGACTGTCACCTGGGCCTGAGCCCTGGTGTGGTCACCCACTAGCCTGTGACCTCAGCTAGGGCATCTTGAGAGTGAGGTCCCGGCCTCAGGAGTGGGGCAGCTGGCCGCACTGGCCCAGTGAGTCTCGAAGGTGACTAATGGTGGGCACACTTCACCAGCAGCGTGACTGGACTGCGTGGAGAAGGAGCAGCTGAGGGGGTGTTGCCCAGAGACCTGCATGTGGTGGAGGCGGCAACCCTCTGGACTCCAGAAATGCTCACGATCTCCTGTTCCCTTAGGAGACAGACCTGCAGGTGTCTCCAGCCCCACGCCCAGGGCGCCTCCGCAGGCCAGGACCCAGCCTCACGCACTCTCTCAGCTCTTTACTCACCCCTCCATTCACCGACCCATTCATTCGAGGACAGTCTAGTCTGTACAGTAGCGTGCACCGCAGCACTGGGAGCGGGAAGTGTTTACGTGAATTCACCACCAGTGCCAAGCACTTACTAAAAGCAGGGAGGACATTCTCTGCACGCTGATGCGGAGAGATTGCCAAGGTGTGCTGTGAAGTAAACACAGCCAGGTGCAGAGTCCAACGTGGGATGTGGCACTACTGGTGCAGCGTGGCCTGTGTGTGTGCGTGTGCTTAAAGCCTCCCTGGAAGGAGCTGCACCCACACACGCACACACACACACACACACACACACACACACCTAGAGTGAGCAAACCTAGTGTGAAGGGGCCCTGGACAGGCAAGAACCTGGGACAGCGGCTGCCCCCGACAGAGGACAGGAAGGCTGGGGGACAGGGGTGGGGCGACATTTGCTGTGACATTACACTCTTTCACAGGTTCTGAATCATTTCCCAGGTGCATGTGAGCTCTGTTCCAAAGCAAATAAAAGTTTGACAAAGAATGAGATAGCCCCGAAGGGAGCGAAGTGTGGAGACCACAGGGCTGGAGCTCAGCGTGGGGTTCACGTTCCGGTTCTGCCGCGTCTCTGTTCCGGCCGATCAGCCTCCGAGGCCTCATTTCCTCACCTGAGATTAATAAGTGGGATTAAAGCGAGGTCACGAGGGTGCCGCTCCGGCACACGCCTGCCCCGGCAGCCACAACCATGTTATCACTATTAGTGTCCTGGGCAGGCCTGTTGCAAGCACCTGCGTGACACAGTCGTGAAGGGACACACCCTCATCCCCTCCCACCCCCGGACAACAACAACCAGGGAGGACTGATGACGCAGCTGAGCGGCCGAGGATCCGGGGCAGGCCGCCCGCAGAGGGGAGGACGCCCCGCCGAGTCTCCCAAGATAAGTGGGGGCAATCAGGACACCGAGGTCGGGGAGGGCGCTCCAGGCCGGAGGAGCAGGCCGCACACACCTGTAGTCGCGTCACATAAACAGAGTTGTAGGCACACGTGATCATGAATACCTGTGCGCACACCCGCCCCATCCTATACACGCTCGCCTGCTCACATACAGAGCCCACGTGTTTGTACATGCTCGGTGCCCGCAGGCCAGGTTGAAGATGCTGGGCAGGACGGTCTAGGGGTTAGGAGTGCAGGCTGGGGATGGACTGCTGACCGCCTGTGTGACCTCAGGCAAGTCACTCACTCTCTCTGTGCTTCAGTTTCCTGGGGTCGCAGTGCCAGCTGCATGGGGACGTGGTGCAGATGACGCCAGGCGGTTCCTGTAGAGTTCTGAGAGCACTGTTTGAGAGATTTTCGTTGTTCTGCTAGAGCCACTGGATCAGAGGCCGGCTGCTCCGGATGGACAGAAGGCCCCGGGTCATGGTGCGGCTCACAGCCCGGGAGCCCCGTTAGGGCCAGCTGTGATGGTGTCCCTGCACCCGCACGGTGCCTGGAGTTGGGCAGGAGGTCCGGCTCCTAGCAGGAGTGGACGGCAGTGTGAGGGTGGCTGCCTCTTGTCGGAACATTTCAAACAGAATTGTCTTGGGATTGTTCGTTCCACCTTCATCTCCCCTCTGGCCTTGGAGTTTCACAAAGATCGGGCTCGTGTCTGGTTTGTCTTTGTTTCTGGCACCCGATTCTGGCAGAGAGTGATCATCAGTGAGCGAATTAGGGTATATCTGGCTACAAGTGGCAGTAACAGTAGTTTAAACAAGAAAGGTATTTCTTTATCTTATCCAGAAAAATCTGCAGGGAGGCACCCCAGGCTGAGCCACAGAATGTGGGATCCAGACTCCTTATATCTTTATGGCTAGGACCTAAGCTCCATCATGCACAGCCTCCATTCATAAATGCGCCACACAGTCCAAAACGGCTGCTGTAGCTCCAGTCAACACACCTTCATCCCAGTCGGCAGGTAGGAAAAGTGAAAGGAGGAGGAGGGGAAGAGCCCATGCCACTCCCTATTGAGAAAGCACTAGCATGGCTCTGGCTGGAGCATGGTCCTGATGGGCCAAGGTTGGGGGTTTGATCCTCAGTCAGGGCACGCACAAGAACCACCCACGGAATGCACGAATAAGTGGAACAACAAATCAGTGTTTCTCCCTCTCTGTTTCTCTCTCTCTGTCTCTCCTTTCCTCTCTGTAAAGTCAATAAATAAAAATTTTAAAAAGTGTTATTTACTATAAAATTGAGGTATGTTAATTTTTGGCAGTGAGAAAAAGCAGATGAACTAATTTTTTAAAGTCATCAATATATCAGCCACCTAAACTGCACTCACAAGTTGGACATCCTGTCAGACTTCTGTAACCCCATGCACACACACACAACTATGCACACTCACACACCTCTGTTAATGTAAAATTTATACACTTTTCATGGGATCACACCACACACAGGCTACTTGAAAACCTCAACGTGCTAAAAACGACCCTGCTGAAATGCAGCTTTCCCACCTCTGGACAGACCCACATCGCCCGTGCCACCAAACTGCAGAGCCCCACGGTGGGTCCCGGCCTCCCGAGTCCCACACGGGTTCCACGAGGCCCGCTCTGACTGTTCCACGCAGAAGTTCTCCCCAGTTTTTCTAGGATTAAAAATAATGCTGAAGTTAGCGTCCTCGTACACAGATATTTGTGTGGCTTTCTAGTTATTTCCTGAGGCGAGACTCCTATCAGGGGGCCTCGTCTATGTTTGAAAACTTTTGGTCTCTCAAACAAACCACATTCAGGAATAAGAGATTCCCACGTTTCCGAACATGAAGCAAAGCCATATGGAACTACCAGTCGAAGCTGTGGATCAGCAGGAGAAAATCCACTGATCCCACGTCGAATTGACAGGAATATCAGACAACAGTGAAGACGCTTAACCCATTGGTGAGTCTCCGCCGCCTTATGGTGGGCGAACACATCGCTCCCGTCCCGGTGTCCGAGACACAGACAGGGGTGGTGGCAGCTGGTACTTACACCTCACTGAGCATGTGTCAGACGCTCTTCTACGTAAATCATTTATTATACGCATATCACATACACCTCCATTTATATACATACATACACGTTTAGTCTTCGTGAAATCTCTGTAAGGCAGGTGCCATTATTATCCCCAGTGTACAGGGAAGGAAACTGAGGTACAGAGAGGGCAGCCTGGCAAGAGTCTCACACCGGTCAGTGGTAGGGCTGTGATTTAAACCCAGGCGGGGCCAGGCTGGTGTGGCTCAGTGGACTGAGTGCTGGCCTGCGAACCGAAAAGGTTGCTGGTTGGATTCCGGGTCAGGGCACATGCCTGGGTTACCGGCCAAGTCCCCAGTAGGGGGCGTGTGAGAGGCAACCACACATGGATGTTTCTCTCCTCTTTCTCCCTCTCTTCCCCCTCTCTAAAAATAAATAAGCAAAGGGCCTAAACCTTTCTAAAGCAGCCACAGGGACTGAGAATTTATGCCCACTCCTCCCTGGGAGTCACTCTTTGCTCCCGGACGGCACTAAGGCATGTTTTGAACACCTGCAGGGAGTGACGCCAGCTAGGTTTAGGTCCCAGTTGGGCATGGCCCTTGCCAGACAGCAGCCAGGCTGGGCAGGCGGGCCTCCCTGCCATCCTGGGCATCCCGGCCTCGGCTCCGGGGCCTTCAGATGCTGGTGCTGCTCAGGGCACCAGGGAGTGCACCTGAGCGTGTGGTGCATGGAGGAGAAAAGCAGTGTTTGCCTGCGCACTTTCCGGCTATAAGAGATTGTGACTCCAGTATTTTATAGTTCATGATTCCAGTCTAAGTGAGAATTCTAATGTGAGTATGGAATTCTCAGCCTCCATAATTTGATTATTCTAAATTCTGTGATTCTGGACGTCTTTGTTTTATTTTGTTTTTTAAGATTTTATTTATTTTTAGACAGAGGGGATAGGAGGGAAGAAGAAAGGGAGAGAAACATCCATGTGTGGTTGCCTCTTGTGTGCCCCCTTCTGGGGACCTGGTCCAAAACCCAGGCATGTGCCCTGACTGGGAATTGAACCAGCGGCCCTTTGGTTCACAGGTCGGCACTAAATCCACTGCCCCACACCAGCCAGGGCTGTCTTTTATTCCCAGAAGCTGGGGCCAAGGTGGGCCATTGTTCCTTCCTTGGAGCAGTCAGGACGTGGGCTGCCTGGAGGCCATCAGCGTTGCTGGGCAGCTGGTTCTGGTCTCTTACAGGCAGGCAAGGGGACACGACCCGTGTGCTTTGCCATCTTTTCCTGGAACCTCTGGTCTTGTTTTGTTTTGTGTGTTGCTCCCAGGATGCCCTAGTTCCCCCATCTGGGACCCCTCCTTACCACCTCCTCCTCCAGGTGGGCTCTTGCTCACGCAAGGGGCCCCAAGGTCAAGCTCAGCTGACCTCTTCCATAGCAAGGTACGTGTCCCAAGAGGTTAGGAGAGCAGCTGGTGCTGACGGTGGGTGTCACTGCTCTTTGGAAAAAGAAACACAAACAACTCTTTCTCGTTCTTGGGGCTTCAGGGCCTCGGCTTTAGGATGGGGCGCTCAAAGGCCTCTTCTGGGCATTCCTCACCTCCAGGGGCTTCCGACCTTCCTGGCTGAGGCGCCCCCTCCAACAGTTGCCCATGGCTGGAAAGGCAAACTCTGAGTGTTTGGGATGATGGATGGGCAAGTCCAGTGAGAAAATGGTCCCAGAGCAGGGCTAAGGGGGTGGGGGTGGGGGTGACTCAGGCTATCCACAGGTAGAACCAGGACTGGGGCGCAGTCTACCTGACATAGCCCAGGTGTGAGTGCCAAACCTGGGACCAGGGCAGGGTCTGGGCCCATCCCGGGCCTGCTGCAGGGTGAGGGGTTGAGCGGAAGAGACTGGCTCAGGGAACTGGAGGCGGCTTGCGGTATGAGCCCGAAGACAGACCTGAAAAGGGTCTCCAGCCTGGAGGCTCTGGGGGCAGCAGAGGAGGGGGGCGCTCTAGGGACCGGGACCAGAGCCAGGGGCGGCCTCTCCAGGCTGGCACGCGCTGCCTCTCCCAGGGGCAGAGTGGAGAGTGGGCCGTGCTGCTGGGCTCACTTGGCCTCGAGCACCTTTCCTCTAACTCAGTGTTCTGTACATTTCAAATCTACAGATGAGCTGAAAGACTAGGAGGGTAGGTACTCGCACATCCCTTGCCCAGCTCACCAATCGTCACGCTTTTGCCACCTTTGCTTTTCCTCTGGAGCTGTCTGTTGGCGTCTGCGCCTCCATGTACACAGACCTGTCGGGCTGTTTCTCCGTCTGAACGCGGGCGGTTTACTGAACGGTCCGAGCTGCAGACTTCCTGACACTCGGGCCTCCCGCATCTGGCTCGGAAGTGAAGAAGGGCAGTCACCTCCGCGACCGATGAACACGCCCCGGAAAGGGAACGTTGGTACAATGTTACCTAATACACAATCCATATCCAATTTCCTCAGTTGTTTCAAGGGTGTCTTTTATTTATGTAACAAAAGTTTAGCCTCACCCAAGGACATTTGTTCACTGCTTATAGAGAGAGAGGGAGAGAAACATCAATGCGAGAGAGAAGCACTGATTGGCTGCTTCCCTCACGCGCCTGGACTGGGGATCACAGGTGCCTGGACCAGGATCAGGGTCCTCCTACCACCGAGGCGCGGGCCCTGACCGGGGATCAAACCCGCAACCTTCCGGTTGAGGGACGCTGCTCCAACCAACCGAGCCACACCGGCCGGGACGGTAATGCCTTTTGAGTTTATTTTTTTTTAGCTTCCAGGTCCGATGAAGGGCAGCGTGCTGCATTCGGTTGTCAGGTCTCTTTGCCCCCTTTCACCACGCACGTGTGTCCCACTGTTGTCGTCTTTTGTGTCTTCACGTGTCTTTTTTTTTTAACGGTTCAGGCCAATCATCTTGCAAAACGTCCCTAGTTTGGGTCTGTCCAATTCTCTCTCACAATTAGATCCAGGCTGAGTTTGAACAGTTTAAGTCTCTCGGTTCCTGGAGGGAAATTGTTACCCAAACATGCCGGGCTCACATCCTGTGTCCTTTGTGAACGGGTCAGGGAGCGCCGGCCCGTCCCAGCGCTGCTCCCCTTTCTGAAAGCCATCCTCCACAGGACATGCACCGCTGCTGCGTCCCAGCTGCACAGCGTCGCCTGCTCATGAGATCAGAGTGGCTCCTGGCTTTATTGTCTAGAAATGATCTGATTATGAACTTCCCCGTTGGGGTGTGACCAGTGTTCTCTTCAGGGTTTGTAACAGTACTTCATGTGCTAAAGGCATATACCATTCGTCATATTTATTCGGAAGGTTTTTTTCTATATTATTTTTGCCTTTTTTCATCCTATGTATATTTTTCACATTACGAAGGCTCTTTATTACAAAAGTAATACAAGCTTATTATTTATAAACTAAAAAATACTGGTGTATAAATTAAAACTAGTGTGTAATAAAATTATACCAGTGTATAAAATTGAAACACTTTTAGGCAGCGATTTTCAACCCTTTTCATCCCACGGCACCCATAAACTGATTACTAAAATTCTGTGGTGCACCAGAAAATATAGGTGTAATTGTGATTCATTCACACAGGATAGCGGTTGTTGGGTTGGCATTTTTTAATCTGACAGTCCATGAGAAAAGAGGTCGGTGCCCCTGACTGCATAGCCGGGTATGGCACGTTTCAGAAATTCTCGTGGTGCACTGGTTGACAACCACTGATCTTAGGGCCTAAAGCAAAACGTAACAGCCTGCCACGCCCCGATTCCACTTCTCGCAGAACACTGAGAGTGACGATGAGGGGTGGACCCACGCACACACGCACAGCCGTTGGCCCAGCTGGGAGAAGGAGCCATTCGAGGTGCTGCGGGACTGTTTTTTTACCGACCTCGCTGGCATCCTCGTGCATTTAGTTATTGGTACAAAGCCCAGCATCTCCCTCTTGAGGTCTCTCCCAGAACAGTCTGAGAATCCCACAGGCTCACTCCATCGGAGGAGGCCAGTCCCACTTCCACAAAGGGCCAGGCCTACCTGTCGGAGGGGGGGGGCCCAAGGTCACAGCCCTCCCCTTCACACCACAGCTCGGGCCTTGCTCCGGCCGTGGGAACGGTGCCAGAATGGGTGGGCCCAGCAACACTTCCAGAGCAAGCCACACATGGCGTCTGCCCCTCACAACGCCCAGCCCCTGGCTCTGAGCTGGGGTCACCTGCCCACGCCTAGCACAGAGCCAGGCACATAGTACCCACGCAATAAATGTGCACTATTATTGCATACCTGTGGGGAGCTCTCAAATTTCCCTATTTGATAAAATGAGATCCTCCACACATTTTTCTCAGCTTGCTTTTCTTAGCATGCCACAGACTTTTCCCGAGTCCGCATGCGTCGCCTCCTCTCCTGTGTGACAGCACATGCCTCCCGAAGGACAGTGCCCATGCATGAGATGAAACTGTCCCTAAGGGTCGAAACCTTCCGGCTTGGTCTTGGTGATGTCTTCTGTAGCTTTAAATCTCAGAAAATCAGTTAAGCTTGTTCAGGTAAATCAGTTAAAGTTTAACTGCGACGCTGTCACCTGCATGCTCATTCCTTTGTCCTGGGAGTGCGTTTGTTTGTCCATCATTTGACTTTCAGTCCACGTGGGGTGGCAGCTGTTTCCCTAACTTGGGGGAAGCAGGTCAGAGAGCAGCTTCCCGGGCATGAGGCTAAGGAGGGACCGGGAGAGCCTTTGGTTGGGGCGGGAAAGGGGGAGGCCCACTGAGAAAGAGTCCTGGGGCCACACTCCCTGGCCACGACCCCCTCTGGACCCACCCCCATCCTTGCTTTTATGCCAAGAACTTGGGAGTCTTTCTGGTTCCTTCCTAAATCCCCAACAACGAACACTCCAGCAAGTCCGGCAGACTCGTCCTAAATATTGCTCACATCTGCTCCTTCTCTCCACCTCCCCTGCCGTCTCTTCAGTTCAGCATCCGCATAGCTGAGAGGGCCCCTCCTGGTCTGGCCAGCCTCGTTCCGCCCTCCCCTACCCACCACCGCACTGCAGCCTGCGAAAAGCACAGGCGCGACCTAGAAAAGCTGAAGCCACGCACATTGCAGCTCCTTCCTGTTGGCACCAGGTCCTTACGGTAGAAAATTCACAGCAAACTGGAGAGCAGGAAAATGGCAACGGCCCAGCTCTCCAACCAATATGGTGGTATGCTCGTGTCCTAAGGCCGCTGTACTAGATTGTCTCGAATGTGGCAGCTCACAAGAACACACATGTATCGCCTTATAGTGTAGGAGCCCAAAATGGGTCTCCCTGGGCTGAGATCAAGGTGTCGGAAGGTGTGTGCTCCTTCTGGAGGATCTAGGGGGCAAGACCTGTCGTCTGCCTTTTCCACGTCCAGAGGCAGCCGCAACCCTTGGGTTGTGGGCTCTTTCTATCTTAAAAGCCAGCAGCGGTGGGTCAAGTCTCTCTCTTTCTGCCACCTCTTGGTTCTGATGCTTCTGGCTCCCCTCCCCAGGTAAGGACCTTTGTGATCACGTTGCGCCACCCAAATAATCCAGGAAAGTCATCTATCTCAAGATCAGCAACTTTTTTCAAAAAAATATTTATTTTTTTAGAGAGGGGGAAGGAAAGGAGAAAGAGAGAGAAGGAAACATTAATGTGTGGTTGCCCCTCACATGCCTCCAAATGGGGACCTGGCCCGCAACCCAGGAATGTGCCCTGACTGTGAATCGAACCAGCAACCCTTTAGTTTGCAGGCCCACACTCAATCCACTGAGCCACACCAGCTAGGGGAGAGCAGCACCTTTAAATCCATCTGCAACCTTCTTTCCTCCTTGCCGGGAGATGGAGCACATTCACAGGCTCCAGGGCTTAGGACGGGAACATCTCTGGGAGCCGTTCTATCATCACAAGTAGGACGGAGACAACCGTCACCTCTTCCTGTAGTGGAGGCACATTCTGGGGTGGAGTCAGTGTGAAGTGGACCTCGCTGAAGTCTTAGGGTCCCTCCCTTGCCCAAACCCCTTGCAAGGCCCTGAGAGGTCGCTTCGGAAGGCTCTGAGGGGACCCTAACCATGTGGATTAGATAGTCAATTAGTAAAAATTATACATTTCTGGATTTCATGATGCTTGCAATATCTATCAGTTTTTTTAAATCTAGAACTTGTGAGTTCTTCTCTTGGTGTAAATATAAATTCAGTTTTTACCTAATGTTTTATTAAATTTTGTATATTTTTAAAGGGACCTGCAAAATCAGTGTGTTCTCTGACCATAGCAGTGAAAAGGAGTGAGTCTCAGCTTCTTGCACCAACGTGGGTGACTCTCAAAATATATAACACTGAGTAAAAGCAGTGAGCCACAGAAAAAGACACCCACAATGGGGGAAATAACTAGAACAACTGTAAAACATAAAAAAAAACCCAAACCCACACGTGATTCCATTTGTATGTAACCCAAAACCAGGCAACACTAAGAAGTATTGTGTACGAGGATAAGACTGTATGGGAGAATTGGGCAGAAAAACGAGATAATGGTTTACATAATTTGAGGGTAAAGTTCACGGAGATCTAACCCGGGAGGGGCGTCTGCGGGACTGGCGAAGCTATCGCGTTAACTTGCACAAACGGAGCACAGCTGTTTGTCTCCGGAGTTGTCTTAGAATCGTAAATATGTTGCATGATCTCTAGCATGAATGACATTTTCATAACTTAAATTTTAAACTTAACTGGATTAAGTTTTTAAAGAAACTTAAAAGTCTGAGCTTAAAATTCTGTAGTGGCTTCTCAGCACACTCACAAAATCCACGCCCCTCGCCGCGACAGCTAAAATCGCTACGCTCTGGTGGGTTCGCTTCTCTGAGGGCATCTCACCCACTCTCCCCTTCCCTGTCCGCACCCAGCCACAAAGCCCACCCCGGCACCCGAGCTACACAAGCCTGCCTGTCACGCCCCCTCAGAGCCCCTGTTACTTTCTCTCTCTGAACTTGAAGCAATCACGATTTGCAAAGGTATCGATGCCGTCTGGCCTCCCCGCTGGACTCTGAGCCCCGGAGGCCGAGTGCCTGGTCCGTTCTGGTGCCCGCCTGAGCCGGCTCCACTTCTGAAGGGCTCTGAGTTGTACAGTGCGAGCTGAGGCTCACAGTCTGTGAGCGGGGGGAGGCCGATGGGAAAACAAAGCAGACAGAACAGGGGTTCAGAGGGAAAGCGGGGCAAGACCTGGAAATGGAGGGCCGGGGATGTGGGAGAAGGAGAGGCCAGCAGAGTAATCTCCCCACTACTCAGGAGGGATGGCCACTATGTCCTGGAGAGCTGGGTCTCCCCTCTCAACAAGGTCCCGAGGTTACCCTTTGCCTGGGGGGCTACCCCCTACCCCGACCTGGCTAGGTGTCACTTACACCATTTAAATTGAAAAGCGATGGGGATTTAGGGACACAAGGAATATAACAGAGTCCAGCTAAGGGGTTTTCACAATGTCCCTCCTTCCCGACCAGTCTCGCTGCTGCAAGGTGACTGGAAAGCGTCCGCCCTACCGGCAGCTCTCTGCCCGACCGGGGATCTCTCGGAGCACGGGGACAGCCCTGGCTGGGGGCCGGGCCTCACTCGGGGTCACAGGGAGTGTGGGGGGACGCTGCTCACGCCCCCAGCCCCTGCCCGGTGACGCGTGTGGATCGCTGCCTGCGGGAAGTAGAGCAATGGTCCCCGAGGATGTCTGTGTCCCGATCCCTGGAAACTGTGAATATGTTGTGCCACGCGACAGAGGGGATTAAGGCCGTGCACCGGCAGGCCCCTGAGCCGGGAGATTATCCTGGATTACCCCGAAGTCCCGAGGAATGTCAAGGGCCCTTAAACGAGGGAAGTGGGCGGTGGAAGAGTCAGAGCCAGAGAGATGGCAGCATGAAAAAGACTCAGCTGATTGGCGACAGCTTTTACGATGGAAAGGGCCCACACGCCGAGGAATGCAGGCTGCTCTGGAAGCTGGAAAAGGCGCAAAACAGACCCTCCCCCTAGAGCTTCCAGAAGGAACGCGGGCCTGTCTACTCCTTGATTTTAGCCCAGGGAGACCTATTTTGGACTACTGACCTCTGGAACTGTAAGATACTAAATATGTGTGGTTTTAAACCACTGAGTTTGGAGTAATTTGCTACAGCAGCAGCAGGAGACTGTGCACGGGGTGGTTTGTTCCTTTCCTACCTCTCCTCAGAGTAGAAGGCAGACGTCCGAGGACAGCCAGCCACAGCTCTCCCGCTTCATCTGGGGCGCTTCGAGGCAAAGTTTTCTCTACTCTTAGAAGAAGCCTGAATACAGTCGTGGGTCGTATAACTGCCCTGCAGCCATTGAGGGGATGGCAAATACAACAGCGACCCCATGGAATATAATGGAGCTGAAAAACGACCCCCTAGTGCCTCCACAGCACACCAGGAACGCGTAAAATGTTACACAAATCCTTACCGCTGTGTCGCAGTTGCCTACAGTGTTCAGTACAGTAACAGCAACCTAGGGGCTGTGGGGGAACAGAATGTGTCACCCCAACATGTGTTTCCTCGGCATAAGGACTACTTTAGGTTGGTTAACTTTAAGAGGTCCTATCCCAGTACCTGGCACATATCAAGTGAATTCCTTAGGGTTCCAAAGCCCAGAATAAGTGCTGTTTTACAAGGTCTAGGACACCACAGGTGGCACAGTGGGAGAGTCAGGGCTGGGGTGTCTGTCGGCAGTCACCCTCCTGCAGGCTGCCCCCACCCTCCGACAGTCCTTTAGCCCTTCCAGACGCCCTGCCTGAAAAATGAAGATGTTACGGATCGAGGGCTCAATGAATGCCGGCGCCTGCAACCACGCACATTAGGAAAAACACGACCCCTGGCATTCTAATGGGATTTACACAGGACTTCATTTCACCCTCACCCCAACCCCACAGGTAGGTAGAGCCCCCCTTTTGACAGGTGAAAAAAAAACAGCAAGGAGGCCTGGTCCTCTCTGCGCGCGACTGGACAGAAGACGTCTGACCGCTTCCCCACGCCCGGGCCGGGGCGACCACTGGTTCCGAGCTTCGCGAGGGTCCCGGGCTGGGGGCGCAGGGCGGGGCTCGGCGCGCGCCCGGAGACTACATTTCCCAGGAGGAGTTGCCCGCATCTCTGCGGCTCCGGGATTTTAAAGGGCTCGCGTTGAAGGGGGCGTAAGGAGTTCCGCCGTCTGCCGGCGAGAAAACGGCTCTTCGATCCTTAAATAGGGTCCGGAGAGCACCCTTCCAGGTGCCCGAGTGGGGCCCGGCCTGAATCAAGGAGCCCCCAGGCTCTGCAGAGGCGAGATGCGGCCAAGCTAATCTGGAGGCAGCCTCTCCTCGCCTTGCCCTCCTCGGCCTCGGACTCTGCACCCAACTCTGGAGGAACCTCCTTCGGACCCTCCCCACCCCTCCCCTCAATTTTCTGGAACAGGGGTACAGGCGGCGAATTCTGCCGCCAGGCGGGAGGCACCCACGACCCCTCCCTCCGCTTCTGGCTTTAGTTCCGGGACAGAATGTACAGGTCGTCGGGATGGGCGGGGATAGGGATGTGGCCGCAAAAAGCCTGGGGGCGCCGGAGCTGAACCTCACAGTGAGCCCCGCTTTGCATCCTAACGAGTTCCTCGGCCTCTGGGAAAGGGGCGGGTAATGGGGTTAGTAATCACGTTGCTTGCTTCCCCAGGCTGGAGGCGCAAAGGATAAAGAAACGTGCGGAGAGCACTTTCCAAACTGTAATGCGCCGTTTAAATAAAATTATTTCGTCATTGTGTCATTGGATTCATCCAGTACCGATTCTAAGAGGTGCACAGACGGGGGTGTGGGGGCGGGGGGGGCAGCGTAACACGTCTCTGCAAGCGCAGGGTGGAACGTCTGGGACTTGGGAATGTCTGTTTGGATACCTATTTCCCCATCCAGACCTTAGTGGGAACCGGAGAATTGTCTTTGAAACTAACCAAAACAAACGCACCAGAAGGATGTGTTTTCAAATCAGAAAACTTCGAGGTAATTGATATCAACCAAAGAAGAACTTCACCTTTTGAACTAACCTGGCCCTTCGTGCTTCCCTTCCCCACCTGTGCCACCAAGAGAAGCCCGGAGAGAAGGCATCTGATACCAAGTCTCAGATCTCCCCCCTCCTTCCCCCAATCATTTGGATTAATCCATCCCTTGGGGTGGGGGTGGGGGAACCCATTTATTTGCCTGGCTCCAGAGACACCCAAGTCCAGTCTGAGCCCTTTCCCCCCTCCCCCATATCCCAACTAAGACCCTGTCCCGCACCTAAACCCTCCAACCTCCTCCACAGCCAGTGTCTGCAAACAGCTCCCGGGCACTACAGGAGATACGTTCATCATTTTGACCAGCTATAATCACCCCATACCACTCCCCCCACCACCGCCCCCCACTCCCAGGGTATTGTTTTGAGTGAAGAGTGATAGGCTTCTGCTTAGGCAATAAAAGCGGGTTTGTTGTGGGATGTGGCTTAGGGAGCGAGCATCCCAGAATCTCAAACCAGGGCCCCTGCCAAGCAGGACCCTGCATGTAAGTAGGATGTCTGTCGCAAACAAGGTGCTCTGTCCCAGGAGTTCTGGGGTCCCTTCCGCTGGCCTGAGGGCCCCTAAATCCCCTCCAGACTCCCTAAAGACCGTGGTGCCCCTTGTTTGCCTCATCTATACCTGCCAAGTACAGGAAAAGATGTACACATTTTAACAAAGACATCGCATCCTCCCAGCAAAATGGCGGTGGTCCCGGCCCCGGTTCCCTTAACGACCGCACACTGTCCGAGGATTAGTTAGTGCCCAAGGAAAGAGACCCCTTCCTCGACCTCTCCCCCCAGAGCCCCGGTTTCCTAAGTTCTAAGGCACTCAGAGCTTTCCTCATCCCCGGGGCCCCCAGGACAGCCTCTGGTTAGAGTCTGTGGGGCAGTTCTTTCACTGTGGTCCTTCCCCCCCTGAGACCCCTGCCTTGGGGGGTCCTTGGGAGGGCGACTGGACCCCCAGGCTGGGCCTCAGGGGTGGGGGGCAGTGAGCTTTGTCTCTGACACCCCCAAACTCCTAGGCTGAGGAAGGCATATAAATGAATTCCCTGTTAGGATATATGGGAGACGTGGGGGTCTTTAAGGAGAGCAGGAGACTCGGGAGACCCCTCCTCACTGCCTCAGGGGACCCTGGAAGCATTGGGGGTTCGGTCTCAGGAGAGAATCTCCATCGCAGAGGTCAGGGGGCCCGCTGGGGGAGAGCCCATAGAGGAGGGGGAAGGGACAAAGTTTGAAAGTGCCCTTCCAACTCTTCCAAGGAAAGTTTGCTTAGGGGCCCAATGGACAGAGAGGGGTTAGAGGTGCGGGGAGCCTGGTGGCGGGATGACCCCCGAGAGGTGACCGGACCCTGGGGGAGCGACCCCTCCCCCCTGTCCCGGCTCGGCCCGGCTGGGAGTCGCCCGGCTCGGGGCCGCGTGTGTTAGTTGGGGCCGCTTTCTGGCCACTCCGCCGGGCTGGGGGACCCCGCAGGGGGCCGGGAGCGGTGTCCCCGGTAGCACCAAGGGGGGAGCTTTGCTACGGGGGGTTTCCCGCACCAGGGCTCCCCGGCCCCACAGAGCCAGCCCCCAGCAAAGGGGAAATGTGCCGGCACCCCAGCGGTCCTCAGCGCCGTTTGGGGCGCCTGGCGGGGTCGGGGGGCGGCGGTCCGACCGGCAGGCCGCCTGGCGGGGGAGCCCAGGGAGCCGGGCAGCGACCCCGGGCGGCGGCGGGGAGCGGGAAGGCCCGGGGCGAGGAGAAAGGTCGGATTTGCTCGGCGGAAGAAACACAGATGGCGGCGGCGCAGCGCCATTCCGGGCCGGGAGCAGGCAGCCAGCAGCCCTGTCCTCACCGCGGTCCGCCCGCCGCCGCTAAATACCCGGATGCGCCGCCTGAGCGCCAGACGCGGAGCTGGGAAAAGAGAGGCAGCGGAGGCGGTGTCAGAGCCAGAGCCAGCGCCAAAGCCAGAACCAAAGCCAGGGCCAGAGTCGCAGCCGCGTAGAGAAACAGACCGACCGGCGGAGCTGGGCACGCAGAACCGGTCCAGCGAATACTCCCGCGACGCGAGCCAGGTCCCAGAGAGCCAGGCTTCGGACTGGCCTGAGAGTCGGGGACGCGAAAGCCGATCCCGAGTCAGGCTTTGCTCGGCCTCCGACGGGGGTGGCCCTTTTGAAGGCACCTTTTTCAACAGCAAGACCAGGTAGCCCACCATGACCGAAAACTCCACGTCTACTCCTGCAGCCAAGCCCAAGCGGGCCAAGGCTTCCAAGAAGTCCACAGACCACCCCAAGTACTCAGACATGATCGTGGCTGCCATCCAGGCGGAGAAGAACCGCGCTGGTTCCTCGCGCCAGTCCATCCAGAAGTACATCAAGAGCCACTACAAGGTGGGCGAGAATGCCGACTCGCAGATCAAGTTGTCCATCAAGCGCCTAGTTACCACCGGGGTCCTCAAGCAGACCAAAGGAGTGGGTGCTTCGGGGTCCTTCCGGTTGGCCAAGAGCGATGAGCCTAAAAGGTCAGTGGCCTTCAAGAAGACGAAGAAGGAAGTCAAGAAGGTAGCCACGCCAAAGAAGGCAGCCAAGCCCAAGAAGGCAGCATCCAAAGCGCCCAGCAAGAAGCCCAAAGCCACCCCAGTCAAGAAGGCCAAGAAGAAGCCGGCTGCCACGCCCAAGAAAACCAAAAAACCCAAGACTGTCAAAGCCAAGCCAGTCAAGGCATCCAAGCCTAAGAAGGCCAAACCAGTGAAACCCAAAGCCAAGTCCAGTGCCAAGAGGGCCAACAAGAAGAAGTGACAGTGAAGCTTTTCTTGTGGACACTCCTGCCTGTCTCCTTATTTTCTGTAAATACTTTTTTCCTTCTCTTATTCCTCATCTGCAGCCCCTTGCCCCTTTGTATTATGACTGTATGGGAGACAGAATTTGGATTCCTCAGAAATTAGGGAATAGTTCATTTTTCTTTAACCAGTTGTGCAAGGACAGCAAAAACAATCTCATCTCTGTAGTGATGAGAATTATTTTGTTCTGGTAATTTGTTATTAATCTACTTAGGGTTTGGGGTGGGTTGGTATGTTTTGTTTAGTTGGATGGTTTGTCGATATGAAGGTGAAAGTGGGGAGTGGGCAAAATCCAGAAGGCAGCTTATTCTGGCTAGTTGAGACGAGCCCAGGAATTGTAAGATTTGTAGGAGTATCTTTTAAGACAAGGGAGCTTTAAGTTGAGCAGCCCTTGTGAGTTTCAGAACCTTGTTGGGGAGGAGAGGGGTGGCAGCAGCTGGACACCAAGTAGGGAGGTGGAATACACCCTCTGGGCTGACTTCCACCTCCCAGTGGTTCCAAGTCCAGTTTTCTTCTCACTTCTGTTAGTCCTTGTGGCCTCCCTATTGTCCTGGGGAAGGGAGGGGGTGTCAAGATGACAGCTGGTCTGAGAAGCTGTGGCTTCTCTCAGCTGGAAACTAGCCATGGGGGGGAGGAGGGTCTTTGTGGCTTCGGAAAGTCTCCTGTTATGGGAGTGGAAACTTTGGGGGAAGGGTGGGGAGTCAGTCAGCCAAGTGCCTCAGTGAGCCCTATTGAAACTTGGGTTTTTCCACACAATTGGATTGTATTTCCCTGGTTTTTGGTTCCTCCTGTACAAGAGGTGGCTTTGGTGGTCTGGTGAGTCTCCAGCCCTGCCACCGCCACTTAAAAACTTCCCGACCTCTAATTTCTGAGTATTTTCTAAGTAGTGGTAGATGGGGGAGGGGGTAGTGGGCGGGGAGTGGACAGTAAGACATACTGCAGTCGTTTTTCAATCGCTAAGTAGTTTTACAGAGCTAGGTCTGTGTATGTGCGTGTAAATGTGTATATACCTATCTAGAGCTAGCACTTACGTTTCACACCCGGGAGCTGGGAGAAAAAAACCTGTACAGTCGTCTTTCTCATAATATAGGAAAGCGCGCAATTGCGCGTCGTAACCCTCCCCCCTTTTTTTGTAAAAAAAAAAAAAATGTTATTTGTGCCGGGAAGAATTTGCTGTCTTTGTAATTTTAAAACTTTAAAATAAAAACAAAAAGGACAAAATCTGGACGGTGTTTTTTCCTCACTTCTAAGACTGTACAAGGCGGAGCAATTGGGCGAGTAGTAGGGGGAAATCTGGGGGCCTTTGCACCTGAGAAGGGAGGGAACGTTCCAAGAGCTCCACAGAAACAAACCTTAGGGCTGGAGGGGATAGAACGTGCCTCTCCGGCTGCTGCCTTTGGGACCCAGAGCACCCTTTCCGAGGGATGGGTGTGTAGGCAGGGGATGGGAATGGGCTGTGGGGTCTGATGGGCTGGGCCCCCGCCGCGTTGCCTCTCTTTCCCCTTCACGGACCTCTCCAGTCTCAACTTACAAATCAATCCACTTTCGTCCGCTGCGCCTCCTGCCCGGCCCCGCCCACCTGCCCCTGGGCCCGCCTTTGCTCCCCTTCCAGGGAGCTCCTCTTGCTCTGATTGGCTGGCGGGACCCAGCCCCCGGCCACGTGATCAGACCGCGGTGCGCAAGGCTGCGGGACTAGCAGTCGCCCTCGCGAGGTAGGCGAGGTGAGCGCGATGTGGGCCGGCTCCGTTCGCGCCGCGCTCTCCCGGGTCCCCGGCTGCCGCCGCGCGCACTCAGCGCTGGCGCAGCTGCGTGGCATTTTGGAGGAGGAGCTGGAAGGGATCCGCGGGGCTGGCACCTGGAAGAGCGAGCGGGTCATCACGTCGCGTCAGGGGCCGCGCATCCACGTTGACGGCGTCTCCGGAGGTAACTCCCCTTCCCGGGAGTCGTCGGACGTGACCGGGTGTTAGAGGGCCGTTCTGAGGCTGTAGCTGAATGGAGGTGCTGGAGGCAGTGGGAGGCGAGATCCCCTGCACACGTAGTCACTGGCCCCTTTTCCAGCTAGCAGGCCTACCACACAGCCTGCTAACCTGGTTCAACCCGTTTCCCTGAAGGGAGGTGATTTGCCCTTGAGCACCTGTTTGCCTCAGAGGGCAGGGAGGGAGAGGACCAACCCTGGGAGACGTGAGAAAAAAAGAGACAAACCCAGCTGGGCCCCTTAAAGAAGGGTGATGGGAAGACGCAACAAGAAACCGGAGTTGCTGTTTTGTGTGCGCCCCTAATTGCTGCACGTGGACTCTTGCAAACCTCCAAACTTTGGAAAGACTAACTGCACTTTACAAACGAAAAAGCCCATAGATGTGAAGTGAGCGGCCCCAAAGCCCCCTGCCAGCTGCAGGCAAAGCTGGGCTTTGGTGCAGGTCTCTGGTGTATTGGAGCTGGAAGGTCAGCTAATGGGCCAGAGAAGCCATCACAGTGAGCGAGGGGCTCGTGGAGCGCTGCAGGAATCACGCCGTGACTGGCACAGCTGGTCTCCCATTCCTGTGTAGCCAGCAGTCACTGCCCCTCTGCCTGTGCCAGGTCCCAAATGGGTGCTGGTTACAAAGGCCCCCACCGCTGCCTTCTGCCCAGGAAGTGGGCACGGAATCCTTGGTGCTGTGGCACTCAGTTGTAAAACGGAGGTCCCAGGAAATCTCTGCCTCCCCTCAGGGGAAGCTTGGAGCAGGTCAGAAAGATGGGAAGTTAGGAGACCCCAGTACTCCTCCTGTGTTTGCCTCTCCTGGGCTGAGTAAACCTTCCTTCTCAGGCCTCCGTTTCCTCCTTGGGTCAGCTGTGTTGTCTTTAGGCTTTATAATTCAGGGTCCAGGCCTCAGAGGCCCCCGCTTTGGGGCCTGTGATTCTATACCAGGCAGCAGAGTTAACCGTGGAGTTCGAGGACCACAGCGAGCATCTGACCCAGGGGGAAACCCTCTTACCCAGGGGGAAACCAAGGCCCGGACGATGGGTTGCTGGTGGTCCTCAGGCCTGTGAGGCAGGGCTGGGTTCTTCCTTGGGGGGGAATGTGATTCAGAGCCAGAATTTAATTTTCTTATCCTTCAAGGTGCCACCCTGCGAGTCCTTTCCTGACCTTTCCTCTCCTGTAGCTGGTGGATTTGGCGCCTCGGGCCCCCAGATCCCTGTCCTGGCTTCTGCCCCAGAATGGATCATTCTGTGTGGTCATTGCCTCCTCAAAGATGAATTCGGGTTCATGTATTTTCTGGGTCACCAGCATCTGGCACCTTTCCAGGCCTTTCCTTAGGGCCTCGAGCTGCTGTGTCTGTTCCCTGTCCCCCACCTCAGGAATCCTTAACTTCTGTGCCAACAACTACCTGGGTCTGAGCGGCCACCCCGAGGTCATCCAGGCAGGTCTGCAGGCCCTGGAGGAGTTCGGAGCTGGCCTCAGCTCTGTTCGCTTCATCTGCGGGACCCAGGTACCCAGTGGGTGTTGTGAGGGGGTGGGGTTGGGTAGAGTGCGGCCTTGTCCCCAGCATTGGGCACCGGCCCCAGCTGTCTGCTTCCCACAGTCAGCAGGGCTGCCTCAGCCAGCTCGGCCCATCCCATCCCAGGGCAGAGTTAATACATGTGAAAATGCTTAGAACAGTGCTTGGCACATAGCAATGCTCAATGAATGCTGGTTATTGTTTTGTGAATGTAACAAAATGAACTTTATAAACATGAAACTTTTTATTTTTTTAAACAAGTGGAGGTTGCTTGCAAGGTAGTTTTTTTTGTTTTTGTTTTTGTTTTTAAGATTTTGTTTATTTAGTTTTAGAGAGAGGGGAAGGGAGGGAGAGAGGGAGAGAAACATCAATGTATGGTTGCCTCTCAAGTGCCCCCCACTGGGGACCTGGCCAGTAACCCAAACATGTGCCCTGATGGGAATCAAACCGGTGACCCTTTGGTTCGCAGCCTGTGCTCAATCTGCTGAGCTACACCAGCCAGGGATAAGCATGAAACTTTTTAAAGTGCTTACTCGGTGTCTGGTGCTGTTTTAAGAACATTATAACGATTAATTCATTGACCCTCATAACAATCCTAAGTGATACGGGCTGATTTCGTCCCTGTTAAAGAGATGAGGACTCGGAGGCCCAGGGAAGGGAAGTGACTTGCTTCAGGGCACACGGCTGTCGGGGTTCTGCTCCTGGCTGCCCGTGGGACGCTCAGAGACGTGAGGATGAAATAAATGGAGGAACTGCCGACTTCCAGCCCGGGCACTTTCCAGCAGAATCCTCTCCCAGACTGGGCAGCTTCCAAATCTAAGACTCTGGAGTCCACTTAGAATTACCTCCGTAACCCTCTGCCGTAAAGCAGTCGAAAGAGACACTCAGTTGGATGTCAGGAAGACGTGCCTTCCTTTGCCATCACTACCCATAATTTCACTCTCTGACCCCCGTCACAAAAAGAAGAGCCAACCAGGAAGGGACAGCTAGAAGCCCCTGGTTCTTCAGTGAGAACCACCTGCCAGGTCCCCGCTGGCGTGAGGAACGCCTGTGGGGAGGAAAGGACGGAAAGGCCAAGGCTGCAGGCCGTCTCGGCTGGGTGTGTGTGGCCTTCTGAGCCTCTGTCCCCAGGACTTGTCCCGCGTGACTCTGCAGGCATTAACACCTGTCCCGCTCGCTTTCTCCAGAGCATCCACAAGGATCTGGAAGCAAAGATAGCCCGCTTCCACCGGCGGGAGGACGCCATCCTTTATCCCAGCTGTTTTGATGCCAACGCTGGCCTCTTTGAGGTGCGTGGGGGCCGTGGGCGGGAGCTGGCGGAGCCTGCTAGGCTGCGGGAGGAGTGGGCGGTCAGGAGAGCCTGGCAGGATGCCAGCGCCATGGCTCGAGGCTCCAGTGATCGTTCCGTACGGATGTCAGGTTGGGCCAGCTCGGTGCTCTGGGAGGAATCCTGAGGCTTGCAAGGAGGTCATCTTCCTGGGTATTGGGGGGCAACCCACCTCACCTGGATGGCTGGGAGTGGCAGGGGCTAGGCACTCCCCAAACACATCCTTGCCTGTTCTCATGAGAGCAGGGCCCTGGCTCAGCCCAGCCCTGAGGCTCTGGGGACCCAGGTAGAGGCAGAGGGCTCCTTGCCTCCCTGCCCAGAGGAATGTCCTGGTTGGTAGTGAAATTTGGACTCGGGGACTGAGTCATAGGAGAGGAAGGACCCCCCCCCCCGTCAGGTGTTTGGCTGATGGCTGTACTCCAACTGCCTTCCTCCAGGCCCTGCTGACCCCAGAGGACGCAGTTCTGTCAGATGAGCTGAACCATGCCTCCATCATCGATGGCATCCGTCTTTGCAAGGCCCACAAGTACCGCTACCGCCACCTGGACATGGCTGATCTAGAGACCAAGCTGCAGGAGGCCCAGGTGGGGAAGGACTGGGTTTATCCTCAGCTTCCCGAGGCCAACTCTGCACTCGCAGACAAATAGCCCGAGAGTCTGAAACAGCCAAGATTTGAACACAGATCCCTCAGACCCAGAGGTTCTTTTCATTTCACCATGCTGCCTTGGGCACCTTATGTGTGGGCATAATGGCAGGATTGGCTTATGGAAAAGACAGGCCCCATCCCACACTGCCCTCTGAAGGGGAGAGCACCCTCACTGCTCGGGGCTAAGCGCAGCTCCAGACCACCCTGGAAGAGATGGGTGAGGCTCATCACCCAGGGATGAGGCAGCAGATGTTCCAGTCCCAATGCAGTAGCGCTTATGTGCCCACCCCTGTGCCTGGCACTGGGAAGGGGAGCTCTTAGAGCCCCAAACGGCACCGAAGGTGGGTGGCTGCGCCAGCGTGTCACACTGAACACCACTGGTCCTTGCCTCCCCTGCAGAAGCACCGACTGCGCCTGGTGGCCACTGACGGGGCCTTTTCCATGGATGGCGACATTGCACCCCTGCAGGAGATCTGCCGCCTCGCATCTCGATATGGTGCCCTGGTCTTTGTGGATGAATGTCATGCCACTGGCTTCCTGGGGGCCACAGGACGGTGGGAGCATGTGGCATCCGAGGCCTTGGGTTGGGCCGCTAAGGGTGGGTGGGAAACCAGGAGGCCAGCCGCAGCTCGACCCATGACTGCAGGGCGCTCAGGCGGCCAGTGGTGGCAGTGGCAGCTTTCCTTGCAGGGGCACAGACGAGCTGCTGGGCGTGATGGACCAGGTCACCATCATCAACTCCACACTGGGGAAGGCGCTGGGCGGAGCATCAGGTGCCTGCAGGGTTGTGCCCCTGGGGTCCCCTTACCCACATGCAGGGCCTGGGAGGAGTGTCAGGGAAGGTGGGGACCTGGGACCACAGACAAGAGGGTAGCGTGGGCTATGTACTCTCAGGAGGGGTGTAGGATGGGCTCTGGCTCCTGGCTCGTGACTACCCCTTCCCCCTCTCGCTCTCAGGGGGCTACACGACGGGGCCTGGGCCCCTGGTGTCCCTGCTGCGGCAGCGTGCCCGGCCCTACCTCTTCTCCAATAGCCTGCCACCTGCCGTTGTCGGCTGTGCCTCCAAGGCCCTGGACCTGCTCATGGAGAGCAACGCCATCGTTCAGTCTATGGCAGCCAAGACCCAGCGGTGCGGTCCCTGGCGGGGGTGGGAAAGGCTGGGGCGGGGGCGCCCAGCCCAGGCCTACAGGTTCTGCCTCTGCCCATTCATGTGCCCAGCAGGCTGCGCTGGGACTCGGCCTGGCCTCTTCCTGCCATTTCCTGGCACGTTTCTCTGTGAATGACCCTGTGACTCCCTGTCTCTTCTGTCTTTCCACCTCTCTTGTTGGTCTGCTTGTTCCTCCACCTGACTTCCTGGGTCTGCATCTCTGTCTTGGTTGGTTCCTTCTACAGATTTGGGCACAGATCTTGGGTCATGTGTCCATCAGGAGCAGGTGTGAATGGTCCACAGCCCCCCAGCGACCTGTGACACTCAGCTTTGTGCCTGCAGGTTCCGCAGTAAGATGGAGGCTGCTGGCTTCACCATCTCGGGAGCCAATCACCCCATCTGCCCTGTGATGCTGGGTGACGCCCGGCTGGCCTCCTCCATGGCAGATGACATGCTAAAGAGAGGTAAGGAGGCCCGGACAGAGGGCCTGGCTGTGCGGCCTAAGAGAAAACAGTGGGGAACCCCTAGACTGTGAATACTCCCCCTCATCGCTCCTCCACTACTCTTTTTATTTCATTTTATCTTTTTTAAGTTTTTAAAGCCAGAATTTATTTCCATTTAAAAATGCTCAAGAGACTTTTAAAAGGCCCAAAGATGTCCCAGTTTAATATAAGATCACACTGAGGCCATGTCTTTCGGTTCCTCCGTTACTAAGGTATTAGCTTGACCCTTGTTCATGAAACACCCTGGTAATCCTTCCAGTTCGGTTGTGGTGACTTCCTCTGACTCCCAGCATCTTTCGTAAACGGCCATCAGCTTCTGAACGATGAGAAATGTAAACCAGAAATAATCACGAAACCTCTGCAGATCCCACTTAATATCCTTTCTGCATTATTCTTCGAAACTGGGCCCCCATTGCGGTCACTTTGAGTGGCGGGGCTCACGAGCAATGCCCTCTGCACAGACTGGCATTAAATGCAGCTCTTTCAGAGCAGAAACCAGCAAACACCCTTCAAGACAACCCCCCCACACACACACACACTCATTGCCCTTTTTAGACCAGCTGTCCACACTGAGAGACCCGGGCCACGAGGCAGTCCGTGTCTGAGAGGCCACGGGCAGCTCCCTCGGCCTCCGTGACCCTAGGGAAGTGGGGGCTGTGTGTCACGCCCAAAGCCCGCTTGGCTCTGATGGGCCCCAGGTTGACCCTCTGTACCTTCCCAGGCATCTTCGTCATCGGGTTCAGCTACCCCGTGGTCCCCAAGGGCAAGGCCCGGATCCGAGTACAGATCTCAGCAGTACACAGTGAGGAGGACATCGACCGCTGCGTGGAGGCCTTCGTGGAGGTGGGGCGGCTGCACGGGGCGTTGCCCTGAGCCCTGGATGGTGACAAGCAGAGCCAGGGTCCCCCTCTCTCCACGGCGACACAGGGGGCCTTTGATCGTCAGCCCAAGCCAGAGGCTCCGATCCCTGTCAGAATCCTAAGGCGGGGCTGGGGCGAGGCCTATGCCCGTGACCGTGAATGTGAAACAACTGTGGAAACTGGCTGTGACGCGTTGCTTTATTCTCTCAGCAGTTGGCCTGCTCTGTGATGGGCTGAAAAAGCAGGCAGGAGCTGCTGCCGTGTGGGCAGGCTCTCAAAAGCTGTAGTAGACCTTGGAGCCGACTATCTCCTCCAAATTAAGATGAGACCCAGGCTGCGGGGCTGGTACAGCAGCCCCCCCCCCCCACCCTCCCCGCGCCCGTCTGGCTCAGCTGGAGTCCGTGCTGCTGCAGAGGGAGCGGAGCACCCGCTCTGCGGGCCCTGTCCCTCACCACCCCCCACTCTGCTGCCTCCGGAGTCTAGCCCGGCGAACACCTTGTCCCCTGCTTCTTAACCCAAGGATGGTCTACAGGTGCCCAGATAAGAAGGGGCTGGGCACCCACACCCATGTTTGGAGGAGAGGCAGAGGATTCAGACCCCAAAGGAAAGTGTGGGTCACTCTTGGAGAGGCCCCTGCCAGTCTGGAAACCTGTGCTCTATCCCACTTTGTCCCTAACTCTGTGGCCATCCCTAGTGTGTGCCTCAGCATGTGCCACGCTCTACCAAGCGTGGATGTTTTCATAATGTCTGGGGCTTTTCTAGCTCACTCAACCCCAGGCCTGCTGGCCTCATGGCCAGCCACCAGGGGGCGCAGCGAGCTCAGGCTCTGGCTGCTCCGGCCCCACCCCTCCAGACTTCTGGCCTTGGACTCCCCCATTTGAGCAGCTCTGCGGCCACGGCCCTCCAGGCCCATTGGCTGTCGTGAAAGCCCATCCACCCTTGTCCTCCACAATGACTTGCTGCACCTCTACTGGAGGTGGCAACCCCCTTCCCACAGTTGCTTCCCCTAGCCCTTCTCCACTGCCCTCCCCACTCAGTCTTACAGGCACCAGGTGGGGGTAGGGGGCAGCTTCTGAGTCACCATAGCCCCAGCCTCAGCAGAGTGGCCTTGGGAAGCTCTCGCAGTCTGCTGGGGGTAGAGCAGGGAGGATGAAAAAGGCCCTTATTAACAACGGGGAACTAGGACAAGGTCTCCAGCGCCCGTATCCCCAGCCCTCGCCCTTCCCTGGGAATCTTGGGTGAACAGTCTGGTTGAGCTCCAGCCCAATCCTGCAAATGAAAAAGATTTTATTTTTAGAGAGAGGGGAAGGGAGGGAGAGAAACATGGATGTGTGAGGTTTCGTCTCGAACGCCCCAACCTGGGGCCTCACCTGCAACCCAGCATGTGCCCTGACCAGAGTCAAACCTGCGGCCTCTCAGTCTGCAGGATGATGGCCAGCCCACCGAGCCACACCAGTCAGGGCCAGCCCTACAGGATCGTGACTCGGGGATTCTGGACGTCATCGCCTGTGATCTGGAAGAGCTTGAGGCTGGGGGCCAGGAGCCCAGGGTGCTGGCGGATGCTGCCAGGGGGAAGGGGCTGCTGCGGCCACATCAGGAACACAGGAAGCCACCACCGAGGTGGGGCCCCTGGTGCCGGGCACACTGTGGCAGCGGCGAGGGCACACGGCCCGACGCCAGTACCGAGCGCAGCAAGCACCCCGATGTGTGCGGTCGGTGTGCCCCACCCAGTGGAGCCAGAGCACCTGGCCCAGGCCCACCGGGCAGTGGCACAGAGTGCGCCGCCGCTGGCATAGCGCTCCCCGGTGGGCAGCGGCAGCACGAGACATCCTGGGCCTGGCTGTGGTAGTGCCCTGCGTGGTAGACCAGGTATGGAGCGGTGCTGGTCCTGGTCCACCGCCAGCTGGAAGCGGTCCTAGGAGGTGCCGAGGAGCAGCAGTTCCGGTTGCACATGCTTGGGCTTGGACACATACTCACAGTCGTCGATACCCAAGACAGACTCGCGGGCTGGTCATGGATCAGCTGCACTTCTGCATGCTGTGGGACCAGGGGCTGGGGGCGCTGTTCTCAGGACGCACAATGCACATCTCCCTCGTTGGGCACAGGGTTCAAGCCGTGACCGCCAGGAGTAGCGTTTGGAGCAAAGGGAGGAGGGGCCCCCGGGGCGTGCTGGCACTGGGGCATAACAACACACCCGTCCTGCCTGCCCCACGGTTGGTCCTTCTGGGGTCACCGCCTTCCCTCTGCATCTGCTCTTGGAGCCGCTCAGCCTGTGGCTACTGGGAGTTCCTCTAGTACTGCCAGGACCCAGCCACAGCTGAGGAGGGGCCTCTCAGGCTGGGGCTCCCACAAGGAGGTAGGACAGCATAGCACGTTAGAGACCTGAAGAGGCTTTCGGGGTGCAGGCATGGCACATTCGTGTGTCTGGGCTTCTGGCAGTCTGCCGGTGTATCACTTCCATAAAGGGTGGACCTCCGGCAATGATTCTGAAATCCCACCACACCTGCAATTCTGCCTTTCAGTGATCACAAGATTCTGTCGTTCTGACTCCTTCACCCAACCTGATAGCCCTGAATTCCCATTTGGAGAGTCTAGGTGTGAGCCCTAATACCTTCAATTTAGTGAGTCTGTTTCCAAAGACAGAGCATGCTCTGCGCCTGGGGCGCGTGACACCAGGCTCCAGAGGAGCACTTCTGCGCACCGGCAGAGGTCCCAGGAGCCTGTGAGGGGCCGGCCCTGGAGAGTTCGCTAGCCCCTCCCGCCTCGGGTGCAAGTCGTGACTTCATCGGTGTCCCCTCAACTGTTTTCACTTCCCCAGACTTCCCCTTTGACGTTCTTTCCACCCTCCCAGCTTCTAGAAGGACTCCACAGGCAGTCCCTAGCACCGCTTCTCTCCCTTAACTCCTTGCCGCCTGCCTTCGGCCCCCTCAACTTTCGTTGCTAAATCCAGTGCACCTGGCCACCTGGGTGGTCACCTCCAACCCTTTGGCCGTGTGGTCCACTCCTCCAAGTGGTCAGGTCAGAACCCCCTGATCGAATCAGCTGTTCACCGACAGCTCTTTGGCCGTTGCCTGGAAAAGAGGCTTCTGACGGTTACTCGTTAAATCGGTCCACCCCAACCCATAATAAACTAATTCCAAAATAAATGGGCAGGTCCTGTCTCTGCTCTAGAACATTCACTAGTTCCCCATTGCCCTCAGTCTAAAGCCAGACTCTGGGTGGGTTTAGAAGCTCTCCATTGTCCAGCCGGACTGAAGCCCTGGGCAAAGCTTCGGGAAGCTGATGGCTCTCAGGGCCTGGGGGAGGGGTGCTGTATAAAGCCTGCAGACGAAGGACTCATATCCTGGTTTCCTAGCCTGGGGCACCCCATTCAAGACTAGCAATTTTTTCTTTAAAAAAAAATAAAAATGTTTTACTTATTTTTAGAGAGGAGAAGGGAGGGAGAGAGGGAGAGAAACATCAGTGTGTAAGAGTTACATCGGATCAGTTGCCTCTCACATGCCCCCAGTTGGGGATCTGACCCACAACCCAGGTGCATGCCCTGACTGGGAATTGAACCGGCAACCTTTCATTTCACAGGCCGGCACTCAATCCATTGAGCCACACCAGCCAGGGCTAGGCGTCCTTTCTGAATTTGGATTGGAGCAGGAGAGAGGAGGATGGGCAGAGCCACAGGAGGTGGGAATGCTAAGGATGGGATGGGCCTTGGGCACAGAGGGGTTAACTACAAAGCGAATCTGAATCTCAGAGAGATCAATGGGTTACTCACTGCAGAAAGAGGCAGAAGCAACGCAGAGAGGCAGAGAAGAGCCAGGCAGAAGAGCATGCCCCCTGGGGGAAATCAGGGACTGAGGAGGAGGTGGCCAGTGGGCGCTCTGGAGGGACTGCCCGGGTCTGGCTCCGCAGAGGAGGGGCATTAAAGGAGAAGAGAGAGAAGTGAGAGGCAGACCTGCAGGGAGGCACCAAGGGGCGGCCGCTGAGCCAGGAGGCAGCCTCAGTCTGACGGTTTGCCCAGGACCAAGCAGGGGGCCCAGTGCCCAGGACGGAGGTGGGTGTTGCCCATCTTGCACTTGGGAGGGTCTCTGCGCCCTGGGTGCGGGGGGAGGGGAGCAGATGAATCTTTCCTTCCCTCTGCCCTGCCTGACCCCCTTGCCCTGAATTTGTCCCACCAACCTAGAGGTCCCAGGCTTCGGGGGACCCACAGGCAGTAGCCGGTGTGGGCTGTGGGGTGGGGCAGGCGTGAGGGTGGTCGCAGCTCTCACAGATGCACACGCACGCACTCAGGCAGCTTCACACAGCACCACCTGTTACACACAGGCTCTCAGAGGACTCCAGCCGGGAGTCCGGGTGCCGGGGCGGCAACGGCCCCGGTCTGCCACTCCGAGTGTGAGCCTCAGCCTCCCACTTCCCCTCTCTGAGCCTCGATTTCCTCCCAAGCGCCAAAAGGGGTCAGAGAGTGACCTATACGGTTTTCCAGCTGTGCTGCTGCGGGGCTCTCCCTTAGCTGGACTCCCCAATGACACAGGGGTGTCACCCTTGTTTTGCTGACTTTGACCCCTGTCCAAGAGTCCTCCCTGAGCTTCAGACCCTCATTGAGAAGAAAATATGCCCACTCCTGAGGTCGGAGTGCCCCTCCCCTCACCCACCACCAGGTCCTCACCCAACTCTGCGTGTGTCTTTACTTGCATCACTGGTTGGAGGTCCATCACCTCCCTAGCCAGCCCTTCACACTCCATACTATGGGGGTGTCCCCTGGGAAACTGAGAAACCTGCCTCAGACACCACTGTGACCGGGCCCCGAGCTTGCACAGCAGGTCTCGGTGATAAGTTCCGGCTCTGCCGCCTGCTCCCACCCCTAGTAGCTTCTAGCCCAGGAGACCTAGCTGGGCCGGGCCGCAGCCAAGGGAACTAGGTCCCGGGGTCCAGTGACCGGCGCTGGGAGCCCCTGCCTGAGAACCCCAGCTTGTCTTCCCCAGGTGGCCGTCTGTCGGAGAGATGGCTGATGCCCAGAACATGTCCCTAGACAGCCCAGGGAACGTGGGGGCTGTGGCAGTGCCCGTGGTCTTCGCCCTCATCTTCCTGCTGGGCACAGTGGGCAACGGGCTGGTGCTGGCGGTGATGCTGCGGCCCGGGCCGAGCGCGTGGCGGGAGCCAGGCAGCACGACGGATCTGTTCATTCTCAACCTGGCCGTGGCCGACCTCTGCTTCATCCTGTGCTGCGTGCCTTTCCAGGCCGCCATCTACACGCTGGACGCCTGGCTCTTCGGGGCCCTTGTCTGCAAGGCTGTGCACCTGCTCATCTATCTCACCATGTATGCCAGCAGCTTCACACTGGCCGCCGTCTCAGTGGACAGGTGCGCTGTGGGGCCTGGTGGGGACTGGGCTGGGGAGGGAGCACCTGAACAGATGCTCAGTGGCCTTAGGAAAGAGAAGGGGGGATGGCAGAGGGCGATGGGAGAGGGGAGAGGAACAGCTCTCTGGCCACCACCACCCAGTCTCTGGACAGCTGCAAGGGCGCGTTTGCGGGGACCATCCTGCCCTCCCCCCAAGTCCACTTGAGCTTCCCCAAAACATCTCTGTGTCTCAAGTGTGGGCACAAGGCCTGGAACGGTGGCGGGCGTTCACAAGAATGAAATGAATGGCTAACGCAACACACCGATGCATTCACACACTTCATCACCGCCCACTCCCGGCCCAGGTTTCGGTCATCCCTGCTTTCGTGGCTTGAAAGTTGGGGTCAAACGCAGGCTCGCTCTCTAGCTCTAACCTCGGCCAAGTCATTTTTCTCTGTGCTTTCAGGCACCGCTCTAAGCACTTTGCCTTTAACCCCCCGAGTCACCACCGCCTGGGAAGCAGGGCGAGCGGTCACCCTCACAGCTGAGATCAAGACCGCCAGCCCCCAGGTCCCATCACAGGGTTTCCGTGGGGGCGCGGATGCGGGCCGCCCACCGCCCGCCCGCCGCGCTCACCCCGCGCCTGCCCGCAGGTACCTGGCTGTGCGGCACCCGCTGCGCTCGCGGGCCTTGCGCACCCCGCGCAACGCCCGCGCCGCCGTGGGCCTGGTCTGGCTGCTGGCGGCGCTGTTCTCGGCGCCGTACCTCAGCTACTACGGCACGGTGCGCTACGGCGCGCTCGAGCTCTGCGTGCCCGCCTGGGAGGACACGCGCCGGCGCGCCCTGGACGTGGCCACCTTCGCCGTGGGCTACCTGCTGCCGGTGGCTGTGGTGAGCCTGGCCTACGCGCGCACGCTGCGCTTCCTGTGGGCGGCCGTGGGCCCCGCGGGCGTGGCGGCGGCCGAGGCCAGGCGCAGGGCCACGGGGCGCGCGGGGCGCGCCATGCTGGCGGTGGCGGCGCTCTACGCGCTCTGCTGGGGTCCGCACCACGCGCTCATCCTCTGCTTCTGGTACGGCCGCTTCGCCTTCAGCCCGGCCACCTACGCCTGTCGCCTGGCCTCGCACTGCCTCGCCTACGCCAACTCCTGCCTCAACCCGCTGGTCTACGCGCTCGCCTCGCGCCACTTCCGCGCGCGTCTCCGCCGCCTGTGGCCCTCTGGCCGCCGCCGCCGCCACCGCGCCTGCTGCCCCTTTGGCGCCCGCCGCACCGTCCGTCGCATTCGCCCGGCGTCCTCGGGTCCTGTTGGCTGTCCCGGGGACGCCCGGCCTCGAGGGAGGCTGCCGTCGGGTGGAGGCTGGGGCGGGGAGCCCGGGGAGGAGGCTGCTGGTGGCAGAGAGGCTGGACCGGCCCGGTCTGCTGGAGGACCGAAATAAACCTTGTCCACGTCCACTCTGCTGGGTGTCCTCTGTCATTCCCCTGCCCCAAGGGCCGGACGCTTCTAGGGGATGGGGCGGAAGCCAGAAGCCCTGTGAAGAGCTGTGCCCGGGCCCCAGCCCAGGGGACACCCCGGGGCGGTGAAAATGGGTGGGTACAGCTCAGAGCAGCTCCCGAGAGGGGCAGCCCCAGACTGCATCCATAGCTGGTCTGGCAGGAGGGCAGGCCCCCCCCCCCGCCCCCGCCCACCCCTCCAACCCCATCCGCAGCGTGTAAACCCTGCTTCCTCCACGAGCCTTCACCAAACCCCTTCTCCTCTCCGAGTCCTGTTCCGGGCTATTTAATTCCTGCAGCTAATGTGGCAACTATCCGTTAAGCAGTTACTATGTATCTTATGTGGAGCTGGACTCTTCAGTCTAACGATCAGAACAGCTCTGCAAGGTCCATGTAACTTGTTCCGTTTTACAGATGAAGAAATCAAGAATCAGAGAGGGTTCGTGATTTGCCTAGACAGCGATTCTCACCCTTTTTTCATCTCATAGCCCACAAACTACTAAAATTTTGCAGCACACTCAAAAAATATTTTTGCTGCTCTGACAAAAAAAATGTAGGTATAACTTTGATTCATTCACACCAGACGGCTATTGTTGCGTTGGCTGTTGTCAGGTTTTGTTTCGTGTTTGACGATCTAAAGGAAAAGAGGTCAGTGCCCCTGACTGAACGGTCAGGTACTGCATGCTTCAGGAATTCTTGCGGCGCGCCATGAAAACTGCTGGCCTAACGCCGGGTAGTGTTTGGCAGAGGCTGGACTCAAACCCACGGCAGTCTAACTTCTCCGAGGAACCCCCTCCTCCGCCTCTGAGGCCGCTGCTGCGGTTTCCGTGGTTCCCAAGGTTTTCCTTTGGTTCGTCCTGATTCTGCATCAGCCCTCTTCCCCGAACCCGCAGCTCCCCACGCCCCAGTCGGGTGCCTTGGAAACCTCAGAGCGCTCCCAGTCCTCTTCCTCAGGAGAGTTCTGTTCAGACACTCAGGCCAGCAGGTCCCGATGGGCTTCAGGCCCCCGGCCATTGCCCAGCCCAAATCCCTCGCGTCAGTCCTCGGCTGTTGGGTGCTCCTGGCTCAGGAGAGACGCGGAGCCACACTCGGGGCCCAGCTGGCCGCCCAGCAGCCGTGGCAGCCCTGCAGAGCCCCCTTGCCCTGTTCCTGCTCACAGCTGGGGTCGTCTGTGGCTGCGGAAACCTCCTAATTAACCAATAAATCAGTTTAAGTGGTTGCAGAGCCGACTGCTTCCTCCCCCCCCTCACCACACACCAATAACGCTCATCACCTTCTGGTCGGGGCCTGAGACCTGTCGGCCTCCGTGTCTCCCCAGCACACCTGCTGGCTGCTGGGCACCCTGGGAGGGCCCCACCCTGACAGAGGCAGCTGCTGAGTCCTGGTCACTGCCTGCCACCTGCCACAGACCCTGGGGTCAGAGCGGCAGTCACCCTCACGGGGGAGGATGAGACCCAGCTGCGGGAGCAACTGCTTCAGGGGCCCAGCACAGCACGCCTGTTCACGGCTGACTCGGGCCACAGCAGTGGGCTGTTTCCGGAGGGCCACAGGGGTGACGCCGCCCGCTTCCACAGTACCCAGCGTGGCCTCAGTCTCCCTGTGGCCTCACTCACACCTCCACCAGTTCATTCGGGCCTCGCGCCAACCCTGGCAGGCAGGGAATATTCTCAGAGGCAAAAGCTGAGGCTCAGGGAGGTGAGGTAGCCTGACCAGAGCCAAGTGGCCATTCGCGGCGGAGCTGGTACCCTAACCGGGCCCAGGGGTGGCTCTCGGGGCGGCCCAGGCAGCATCTGGAAAACATCCCAGCGCACCTGACAAAGTTCGCCACACGAGGATGGCGAGTGCCTGCAACGTGAAAGAAGGGAACAAAATCTCCCAGCTGGGCTGCTGCTCCTCCACCGTCGCCTCTGTAGATACGGACAGGGGACCCGCTGGGGACAGCCTCCATCTAGGGCAGGCGGAGTCCGAGCCCGCACGGAACCCCAGGCCCCCGGGGAGGGTCCCTGCTCAGCCGGCAGCCAGTTGTCCAGCCCCGGATTCGGAGGCCTCCTCCTCTGCTAGCAGGTCTGGCTGGACCATCGGAGCCAAATAAAGAAGCCGGAGGCCTTGGTCAAGGGAGGGCAGTACGGCCTGGCCCAGAGTAGACACACAGATACTTGATACATGAGGACAGAGGTGCCAGGGAAGGGAAGACATTGCCCGTCCCACCCTTCTTTCCTTCCGCCCCAAACATCTTAGTGCCTGCCCTAGGCAAGGCCGATCGGGCGAGACGGAGACCGCATGGGTCTGACCTGGCCTCTCCCTCCCAGCGGCTCTCAGCCTCGCTGGAGGGCCAGACGCCAAAAGAACGGACAGCACCGCAGGACGGGCTGTAACAGAACACGCGCAGTTCTGAAGGGGCACAGAGGCGGGCACTCCTGCCTTCCTGGGCCATCTGGACAGGAGTCCCAGAGAAGGAAACGATTCAAACCCACTCTCCTGGAAAAAGAGAGGGAGTCTGCAAGGTAGAGCAGCCAAGGCGGGGCACAAGTGGGAGCAATAATCGCCTCACGTCACGGAAGCAGGTGGGGCCCAGGGAGGCCGGGAGGTGGGCGCCGTGAGGTCACCAGGGCCCTGGGGTTGCAGCACCCCGGGGTTGCAGTGTCCTGGGGCCGGGTGAGGCTGGCAGAGAGCTGCTCCGAGGGCCTGGCCTGGAGCTGGGAAATGACTTTTCCTGGGGATTTGGCCGGAAGATTGAGGGCTGGCTGCTGGGCTCGGCTCAGCCCCAGAGATGCCCGGCTCTGCCTCAGGGGGCTAATGAAATGCAGATGGTCTCAATACAGCAGGTTCTCGAATAATGTCTTTTCGTTCGATGTCGTTTGGGTAGGACGTTGATGAGGTGCCATGGGAACGTAACTCTAGTTTGTATCAGCCTGTAAAAAAACTGCCTTCATTGTATGTCATTTCGCTTCAAGTCACAGAACCTGTGGATGATGTTCAGTGAGAACTTGCTGTACGTCAGTTAGGAGCTGTGAGTCCCGTAGGACCAGAGGCAGGCAAGGGGGCGTTGGGGGCAGAGTAAAGGCTGCCCTGAATGAGCCCTGTCTGCTGCCCCCAGGGCCCAGGAGAAGCCACCTGGCCGCAGCCCCCTGCAAGGCCTGGAAAGGAACCCTATTAGTTGGAGGGAAAGTTAAATTCTGCATCCCCGTCATCCTCCTACTTGTTTGTGCAAACCTCTTAGGGAAGGGCCTGCAGGACTCATGTCTGAGCACGTAGTGGGTACAAGGTTCTCCCGCAGAAAAGAAAGACAGAGGCCCGGGGGATTGTGGGAGCCCAGCGGAGGGCCCTGAGCCAGCCTGGAGAGGCAGAGAAGACTTCGGAGGGGCTGGTGCCCAAGCCAAGTCCGGAAGTGGGAGTTACTCAGGGCGGACGGGCAGGGAGACAGAGCAACGTGTTGGAGGCTGCCTGGAGCCGGGCGCAGTGCGGGGCGCTGAGGGCCTGTAAATTCTTCCCTGACACTGAGACCGCACTTTGTCCAGAGGACGATGGTGAGTCACTGAAAGGTTGTAAATACAAGAACAGCCTGATGAGATTTACTCTTAGGGAACTCTTTCTGGCGTCAGGCAGGCTTTCCTGCAGAGGGAGAGCGGGAGGGCGCTGCTAAGAGGCTGCTGCCAGACCCCGGAGAGGACACTAGCGGGCGCGGGCAGTGGGTGGGCAGATGTGGCGAGACAGATGGGCAGCACTTAGGAGGTACAGTTGTCAGGACTTGGTGATTGAACACGTGCGTTCCCAGACAGAGGCGTCCCAGATGACACCCCAGACTCCCACCTTGGGCCGATGGGGGTGGCCGTGGGGACGAGGGGGGTCAGCTTTGAGGGGAGCTCAGTTGGAACGTGCTGAGGCTGAGGGGCCTGTGGCATGCGGTGAGGGGGGTCCGCAGGGCCCTGGCTCCCCGGACACCGACTACTTTTTAGGTCCTGGGCTGGGCCCGGAACGTGTGTCTCATCTGCTTGAGAGTTGGAAGATGAAAGCACTGAGGCTCACAGATTGAGTAACGCGCCCGAGGTCCCAGAGCTGCTAAAACCAGAGCTGCGATCTTTAGTTCGGGTTTATCTGATTACGGTTCCATGGGGTTTGGGCAAGAGAAGAGGGAGGAAAGAGTTGGTTAAGGGGGAGGGAGGAGCTGGGATGTGCAGAGGTGACTCTTCCACCCCCCCTCCATAGCAACCAGTAGTCAGGGCTCCAACTCAGTCCTGGGGAGGGTGGGGGAGGGTGAGCGAGGCGAGGACGTTGGCGTGGCCCTGTTAATCAGCCGCCCTCCCTGCCACAGGCCGGCAGGCACAGCATCATCTATCAGCTTCCAAGTGCGTACCTGGGGACGTCAATACCAATTAAGGACCCAAGGTTCCCTATTAATGAACATCAGTTCCTCAGCCCCGGAGCACGGCTCATTTGCAGGCTGCCCGCCGGGCCCAAGATGGCCCGAGGCCAACGGGCCAGGCTGTGCTGGCTGGAACTGTTACTGGTGCAAGGACAAGGCTGATTTATTGAGGCATCTGCCGGGTGCCACGTTGTTTCGGTGGCCCAGTCTCAGTGGAGGGGTGAGGCGGGGGCAGGAGGAAGGGTGGTGCAGAGGGGTTGAGGGGCCAGGTGCCAGCTCGGAGTGCCTGGGGGTGTTGTGGATGGCGGTGGTGCTGGGGAGGGCGCGCGCCTGGGCACTGGGTGGACTCGCCAGGTCCACTCAGAGGTGGCATAGTGCCGGGTCAAGGTGTGGACTTGGAGCCACACTGTCGGTTGGACTCTGGCTGCTGCACTTCCTAGCCCTGACCTCTCTGGGCTGCAGTGGGCCGCAGACCCGGGGGGCTCTCTGCCTGAGCCGGGTCCCTGCAGAGGCAGGCTGCCTCACGCTGCTCACCTAGGTCGGCAGCTGTACGTGACGTTTCCAGGGCTCCTCTGGGCAGATCCTGGTCTCCAGGGAAGGAGGCGTGACTCGCCCATCTCTGCCCCTGGGACGTGCCGACTGGCAAGTGCTTCTACAGCAGGTGGCGCCCTCCCGGCTCCCAAAGTGGAAGAGTCACAGGAACAAGAGGACACTCTGGTCCCTCGTCTTTTGCTTCCCTGAGTCTGTTTCCTCACCTATAAAGCTGGGTGACCATGTGTCCCTGCAGGCACTGAGGCCTTGGTGTCAACTGGTGAGCCGCCAGCAGGACGTTCGGACTGAAATGCCCTTGGAGCCCCATAGCTGGTGGGGGGCCAGGGTCTTGGCTGGGATTGCCCAGGCCCCATCCAGCTCCCCGACCTCCTCGCCCTGGCTTGGGCTCAGCACCTGAAGTAGTCTGGGGAGCAGGCAGCCCTGGTGGGGACGGGGGCTTTCCCCCAGAGCTGGTGAGGCCACATCTGACCTCCAGACAGAGGTGACAGCCTGCCTCACCTGGTATCTGCCACCTTCAGACCTCAGGACTCCTACAGCCTGGTCCCGCTGCCCTCTCTGGCCAGCCAGTCACTCTCCAGGTCCCACAGCCAGCTCAGAGACCACCTCGGGAGGCCTGTGACAGTGGCGGCAGCCGGCAAAGATCAGCCAGGACCCCTCCAGACTCAGCTCAGCCCCCTCGCCTCGTGCTGTCCTTTCTCTTCTCCCAGGGGCCAGGTGCATGCCTCGTCCGCCGAGCGCACTGTATCCTGTGCTGAGTGAGGAAAGGGCGCGCCCTCCTGTGCCTGAGGCGGCCACGGAGACGGAGGCTCCCTCAGTGAGGCTGCGGACTCCCACCCTGGGTCCCAGGGGCACTGGCGACGTGGGCACTTTGGAAACCCTGGCAGAGGTCACTGTAGACCTGGGCTGGGCCCCACGCGCCAGCTCTCTGATCTCACGCAAGCGACGTTCTTTTGCCAAGCCCCCTTTTCTGCATCTGTGAAACAGCAGGAGCCGAGACGTTGGCCTCCTCACATTCCATGGCAAAGCTGAGTCAAGGGCTCGTAGGAAGGCCCGGCCGGCGCACAGCGGGAGCCCAGCAAACGTCGCCGCCCTTCGTTTCTGGGCACTGCTTCTGACAAGGCACTGCAGCAGCTGGGGGGGTGGTACGGGATCCACGTCCCAGCCTTGCTGCCTGGTCAGTCGCCCTGGCAAACCTGCATTTTCTCAACTATCACAGTCGTGAGAACCTGTGAATATTCTTCTCCGAGCACTTCCCACATTCGCCCGCCGTGGGCCATGCCAGGTGGCGGTCCCGTCCTTCTGGTCACCGCTGCGTCCCCACCTAGAACAGGGCCGAGCGCGAGGCAAGGGCTCAGTATCTCTAACAGGAACAGGTGTGAGGGGGAAAGCAGAGGACCCTCCCAGGAGGTGAAATCAACAAAGATGGACTTCTTCCTGCCCCCCACCCCCTCCCTGCTTCCCCCACAAACGGAGAAGCTCAGAGCAGCTAGTAACAGAACTGGCCGTGCAGGCAACGCCTGTGAGTCCCCCTGCTGCCCGCTGCCCAGCCCAGCCGGCTCAGGGCTGACTTTCGGGTTTTCGGACTCGCTCCAGTGTCTGGGGCTGACAGGAGGCTGCCTCACTGTTCGGGAAGTGTTTGATGAGTCCGCCAAGGCTTCATCTGCCCAGCCCCCTTGCTCACGGTCCACATGGCCACGGAGGGACTTGACAGGGACCCCTTCACTAGCCCCGGTGGCCTGTTCCCATGATCACGTGGCTACAGGGCCACATGTGGGTGGGGCACCACCAGGATGGAGGGTGCTGGTTTCCGGAGGGCGGGTTGGTCCAGGCCAAGGACTGGGGAGTTGGCCGGGAGTCTCCCTGTCAGGCTGTCCTGGGAACACACGGTCCTCGCCGGGCAGCTCCAGAAAGTCTCAGCTCTGCCAGGACAAAGCAGCCTGCCCTAGGGGACAACAGTCCCAGAAGGGCCCAGGTTGTCCCCCAGGATGTCCTTGGCATGTCCCTCCCCTGTCTGTTCCCAAAGATCTACAGCAAGAGTTCCCGACCTTTCCCCGAGTATGCACCCTGCTGAGAATGCGAGCTATGGGCCTTGGTACCCAATTACACATGCGCACTCTCCACACGAAACCTTGCATGGTGTCGGGGTTCATAACCAAGGGCCTGTTCCTTGAACCACTTAGGCCTGAAGTGGAGAAGCCTGGCCTCAACTCTTTCCGGGGTGATTGGCTCTGGCGGAGATGGTGGCGGGGGGAGGGGAGGCCCAGAGAAGCAGGCCCGAGAAGTGGCCCACCTGTGTGACGTGTTTGACATCCACCCCGCCCACACAGGGCCTGGCACAGGCCCATAGGAAGGGGAGCTCCGTAGAGGCCCTCAGGCTCACCTGGAGGGAGTCAGTAGAAGCGGCTCTCCCACTGCACCTCCCCTGCTGGCTCCGCCCCCGCCCCACAGCAGGCGGGCAGCCAGCTCACTCAGAGCAGCAGCAGCTGGAGTTCCATGGAAACAGCTCATCGCTCTTCCTCCGCCCCTCGCTCTCCCACCCTTGGGGCCACCTCCACACTTTCCCTTCCTCAACCTGCCCACCTGGGGAGCCCTGGGCTTCCCCTCTCTGGGTCCCCGGGGCACCAGGGCGGTGTCTCACAGCCACAGAGATGCCCTTTGTCTTCAGGGTCTGGGGAGCAGCTGGGCTGCATGAGCTTAACTCAGACCTGACCACGCGGGGGTTTGGGGAGTAAGCTCCCTCCTCCGGCAAGCGGGAGAGGAAGAGGGGCAGAGCGTGAGAGGACACGACCAATGGCCTAGAACAAGCCTGCCTTCGCTCTGGGGGCAGACATTCCTTGGAGAGGGCCGGCAAGGCAGCGCCTTCCCTCCGGCCCCTGGGGCAGACCCCGCTTCGAGGTTTGGGGGGGGTGGACAGCCGCCTGTCTGAGTCAGTGGCCCACAACCCAGGAAGTGTCCCCTCCTGTGGGGCTGGGAGTGGCTGCCTCCTTTCCGGGGAGCTGTGAGCCTTTTCTAGGACATTAGCTTCCCGTTGCTGCTGCAACAAACGGCCAGACTCAGTGGCTTAAAACAACACAAATTTATTCTTACAGTTCAGACGGTCAGACCTCTAACGTCGGTCTGACTGGGCTGACGTCGTCGGCAGGGCCGGCCCGTCCAGAAGCTCCGAGGGAGAACCCTGTCCCGGCCCTTTGCAGCTTCGGGGGCCGCCTGCACTCCTTCGCTAGCGGCCCTTCCTCAGCTCCCACTCCCTGCTCTGTCAACCTGCCTCCTACTTCCTCCCTGATCGGCTTCCCTCTCAGAAGAGTCTCTGTGATTATGGGGGGCCCATGGGATAATCCGGGACAATCGCCTTGTCCGAAGATCCGAAGATCCTCATGCCACGTGCAAAGCCCCTTTGTGCCGCATGAGGTCAATGTTCACAGGTTCCCGGGATTAGAACGTGGCCGTCTTGGGGTGCACTGTTCACCCCACTACAACTAGGCTGCAGAATCACTGGGCCCTCCCGGCGCTTCAGTGACTGGGAGGGAAAAGAGTTGGGGGCCTTCTGCTTTGGGCTGTGCAGGGTCCGCCCTAACCGTGCGTTCCTAAGGTCCAGGCCTCACCAGCCCGCCCCTTCCAACCAGAGAAACCCGCTGCGGTGCCTCCTAGGAAGGCAGGAGCCAAGTCTGACTCCAAGTGCTGGTGAGAGGCGCCTAGGCCCGAGGGCGCCTGCTGGCTGGGACAAGCCCACGACCCGGAAGGGCCCAGAGAGGGGTCCTGAGCCTGCTGAAGGTGCCAGGGAGACCAGGAGACGAGCGGGTCCTGCGAGGTCAGCGCACGTCGCCAGGGGCGAGGCGTGGCTGCTGTACTGCAGGGGTCAGAAGGAGAAGCCGGGGGCATGGTCCCGGCCCACGGAGACGAGAGGGATGGTGACCAGAAGAGGCTCTGAGGTCGGTGACAGAGCATCTCCGGCCCACGGCATCTGGGGGTGAGGCCGAGGGCCTCCCACACAAGTGCAGCCCCGAAGTCCCAGGCCTCAGGCTTCTTGGTAATGAGAGAAGGGGTGGGCGGGGGCAGGCTGGGAAGGCAGGGCGCCCCTGTTGCTACCTCTTCTCCATGTCCTGCATCTGCAAGCTGAGGGAGGTGAAGCTGGCCAGGAGGTCTGTCACCTCATCCACCTGCGGGACAGAAGTGAGGCTCTGTCACTGGGTGTCAGGACGGGCCTAGGCGCCTGGGCCCCCAGTGCCCTTCCCGACAGCACAGGCCCGGAGGGCAGGCGTTGTCTCTCCTCCACGGCATGTGCTGGCTTCACTGTGACTATGGAACAGCTGGCTGAGGGCGAACCCTCGGCGGCAGGCGGTCTCAGACCGCTCCAGAGAGAAGGGCCACCGGCAGCTTCCCAGGAAGCGAGCAGAGGCTTTGGGGTCCACAGGGGGCTGCAAACCCACGGCAGGTTTTGTAGAAGGACGGGGCCTCCTTCTACAAGGAGGGTCTGGCTGCCCCAGAGCAGGGGTGGAGCGGCCCTGCGGCGCCCACCAGACCCTGGGTCGGACCTGCGGCCACGGCTCACCTGCTCCCTGGTGCTCGTCATCTGGAGACGGGTGCACAGGTCGTCCAGCCGTTCCCGCTGCTCGTGCCGCCCCAGGCGCTCCAGGTACTCCCTCAGCATCTGGATGATCTGGAAGGAGAGGGCGGGCTGGGCTGGGGGTCCCAGCCAGGAGGCGCAGAGGCGTGCCGCTGCTGCGCGGAGGGACAGCGGAGCAGGGACCAACCGGGGCAGAGTGAAGCGGCCCGCAGCGCTGACACTGGAGGCGGGGCGTCCACAGTGAGGGCAGCCCCTGCCCGTGGGCTCGGCAGGAGAGGGGCACTCACCTGCTTCACCTCCAGCCGCACGGCCTCCAGGCACTGGGAGTGGCCTTCCTGCAGGATGTTCAGCTTCGACTTGGCCAGGTGCAGGGGCGTGCGGCCAGCCCGGTCCAGGGCGTCTACACGGGCCCCTGTGGGAGCGGCAGGCGTGAGCGTGCTGGGGCTGAGGGTGAGAGGAGGGAGGAGGGAGAGGCGCCACATACCTCCTCGCAGCAGCGTGGTGATGACAGGGACGTGGTTGGTGCAGGCCGCTGAGGAAGAAGAGGGACTTGAGAGAGCAGGGCCACCAGGGCTTGGCCCCGGCTGCCTGCTGGGGGAAGCGGCACCGTGTCTCCGAGTGCGCCTGTGTTAGGTCACGCCTCCTGAGAAGGTGTCAGCAAGGCAGCGACTCGGTGGGACTCAGCAGTCAAGTCCAGCCCCCTCCCTGTACCACTGGGGAAGCTGAGGCTCGGAGATGGTACCTGCCTCACCGCAAGCCCCGGCGTGAGTCAGCCACAGGGTGGGAGCCAGCTGCGGGCCTCGCCGCCCCTAGCAGAGCTGCCGAGTCAATTTACATTGCTAAGTCAGTTCTGCTCAGGGCGCAGCCGACTAGTGACAGACAGGGCAGTCCGTGGCACACAGGGGGCCGCGGCTCTCCCTAGAGGACAGGAGATCCTGCTGGGAGCCTGCGGGACCCCAGGCTCGTCACCAGAGGAGCCCATCTGTGCCACAGACAAGGTGTCTTGGCGGCTTTCCGGGCACTTACCCAGGTGCAGTGGAGTGTTCCCCAGCCCATCTCGCTGGTTGGGGTCGGCCCCGTGGTCCAGCAGCAGCTGCACTGGAAACGGGAAGACCCAGGAGGAACTGTCAGAGGCTTCTGAGGCCTGGGCCATCGCCCCCACCCCTAACCTGGCTCAAGAGGCCCACTCAAAGTGTGGACATGGAGACTCGGCAAGGTTCCCTGTGTCATTCCCCTCCCTCCCTCCCTCCCTCCCTCCCTCCCAGAGTTCATGTGCAGGACCCTGAGGGCCAGGAACCGAAGATTCCAGGAGGCCCTTCTGGCCTACGCAGGTGTTACGGGGCTGAGATTTTAAGGGTCAGAGAAAGTGCTCCCAATAGCAGTGGCTGCCAAGGAAGGTCCCCAGGAGCACGCCCCGCCCCATTCACAGCCACAGTGGGAATCGGACAAGACACGGTGCTGTCAGCCACCTCAAGAGGGGGCTGTGGCATCGCCAGAGCTCCTCAGTTACCCCTGTGGGCAGGCTGACTTGCAGCGAGGGCCAGGCTGGGGGTCACACCACACACAGAAACGAATTCTAGAGGCCCACAGACCTAAACGTGAAAGCTCGGTCAGGCTTGGAGAGGAAAACAGGACACTATCTCCATGGTCTTGGGAGAGGCAAAGATTTCTTAAATAGGTCACAAAAATACTCACCATAAAAAAGACTGACAAATCCATTAAAATGTAAAAGAACGTGTGTTCATCAAAAGATACCATTCAGAGAATAAAAAGGCAAGCTCAGGGAAGGTAAGTCATTTATATTTGCTAAATGATTTGTAACCAGAATAATCAATAAAAGAGAGGCACATGTTTAAAAAATGGACAGCCCTGGCTGGTGTGGCTCAATGGATTGAGCGCCAGCCTGCGAACCAAGGGGTTGCTAGTTCGATTCCTGGTCAGGGCACATGCTTGGGTTGCAGGTCCCCAGTAGGGGGTGCTCAAGAGGCCACCACACATTGACGTTTCTCTCCCTCTCTTTCTCCCCGCTTTCCCCCTCTCTAAAAATAAATAAATAAAATAAAGTATTTAAAAAAATAAAAAATGGACAAAAGACTTAAACAGTCCACAAACGAGGATAGGCCAACAAATACAGAAAGGTCTGCTCAACAATGTTGGCTGTCAGAGAAACGCAAAGGAAACCACGAGACACCACCATTCCAAAATGGCCAAAGTTAAAAAGAGACAATACCGAGTACAATACTGAGAATGCGCAAATATCTGGAACTCTCTTACAGTGCTGGGTGGGAGCGCACCTTGGTCCAACCACCCGGAGAGGTTCGGTGGCACCTACTACAGCTGAATATACGTGCGTCCGGTGACCCCACACTTCCGTTCCCGGGTTACATCTAACGCAGGCAAGCGCTTCTATCCACCCAGCCACACGTGTAAGAATGTTCACAGCAATTGTATTCATTCGTAACCCAAACCTGGAAACCACACGGACGCCCGCCCGTGGTGGGAAGGGTGAGCTGTCACGTGTCACACAGCGAAATACTAGCCAGCACGGAGACAGGACACGCAGCCTTCAGAAAGGAATCTGAAGGGTGTAAGTCTGAGTGAAAGAAGTCGAGGCGCCAGAGTGCGAACTCTACGAGTGCACCTCCGTTCGCGTGAGACTCAAACACCAGTGGAACCAGTGCAAGGGTGAGCGGGTCTGCAGCGGCGGGAGGGCTGGGCGGGGCTGGGGGTCCCGGAAACACTGGACATCTTGATGTGGGGAGTGGTTACGACAGTGTAGCGTAGAGAAAGGTCACTGCTTGTAAGTTATACCACACCCCAAAAAGACTCCTAAAAACAAGGGCTGTCTGGCTGCAGCCTTGGCACTGAGTAAAGGTGGCCTGCGTGGCCGGAGGGACTGGCCCCAGCCGCCAGGCGATCACGTTCTTCCCGTAGGCTTACCCCTTCCCCAGTCTGGCAGCGCCAGGTCCACAGGCTCGGGGAGTGAGAGGCGAGGCCACCGCCCAGGCTGTGCAAGCAGCAGCTCTTCCCCAGCCCCGCCCTGCCCCGCCCCCTGCTCCGGGACTCACCAATCTGGTCGTTGCCGTTGCAGGAGGCGAAATGCAAAGCGGTGCGGCCCTTGTCATCCGCTGCACAGGGATCCGCGCCATCTTCCAGCAGCTGCTGCACTGACACCACCAAGGCAGAGGAAAGCCGAGGGGACAGAGTGACAGTGTTAGCTGAGCTGCGATCCCCAGGGGATGCAGAGGGGTGCTCGGGAGCCCTTCCGGGCAAGGCACTGCCAATGCATGGGACAGCTAGTCCCTCCTGGATGCTTGTCCCACAGAGGCCGCCACGTCAAGGGGCTTGTTTTCCTGAGGGCACAGCTACAGCCACGGATTCTGGGTGCTCAGACTCCTTGTCCAGTGATAGAAGGATCCTGGCCCTCAGAGTCAGGACTTCTAGAGTCACAGAAATCCCCATCACGGACTTGGCCCCAGGCCACTACCTAAACTTGGAAACACATCCACTCCAGCTGGACACAGCTGCCCAAGCTGTTGGTCACTGCTTGCTTTGCTCCCAGGAGGCAGCCCTTTCGAGTGGACAGAGCACAGGTTCCGGAGTCATACACACTAAACCCTGGGCTAAGCTAAGCCAAAAAGGAAGGAGCACATTGCCAATGGTGTGGGGCACTGGAAAGAGCTGGGCTGGGAGTGAGAGGGCCCAGATTGGGGCCCCAATTCACCAGCAAATTGCAGTAATTGCTGCCCCACAAACCAGAGCTGCTGTGATGGGAATAATGGATGTGAATTCCCCTTTTTGAAAAGCACAGAACCATTACAAAATGCGAGGCATTAGCTACTGCATGTACATGCCCAACTAAAATGCAGAAATTGCTGCCAACAGCGTTTTAGGGCAAGGAACATTTGCGTCTGCTTCAGCAAACCTCTCAAGGACTTGAGTCCTTCCAGACAAGGCCCAGGAACCTCCTCCTTCACTCTTTCCAGTCTCCTCAGGCTGAGTTAGGCACTCACTCTCCTGCACCCGAGTGCAGCCTGCTGCTCTCACATCAGCGTGCTGTGCCATTTTAGAGTAACTGCGACGGTACACTGAGCCCCCGCCAGGTGTCAGGTGGCTGACTGCCAGGCCCCTCGGCCACCCGGCAACTATCAGGCCCATTTCACAGACCCGGTGAAGTCACTCCAGCCCAGAGAAGTCACGTGACATGCCCAAGTCAAGTTCTCGCAGCTGACAGCAGGTCAAGCTGGGGCATGAGCCCGCACTTCGCAGGCTCCAGAACTTAAACCTCTCCAACTGAATACATAACTTCACGTTTTCGGGGGGTTTTATGTTAGACATGCTGTTGCTTTACTATCCTCTTCTCCAACTATATTGCTGGGGTTTTGTTTTATCTTAATACCTTGGACCGAGATATTACTTGTCTTGCGCAGTGAAGGTGGCCGGCTGACTGCATGAATCAGTAAGGGAGAAGGTTCACCAGGGGGAGCGGAAATAAGAACGTGAAACATCCCAGGGTCCACCAGCCCGGTCACCAAAAGAGAGCCAGTGTCAGAGAGACACAGAACGCTAGAGCAGCCGGTTCTACTTGGTGGTTTGTGCGGTCACAGTCTGTGGAAAGCATTTTGGCGACATCCATCAGAAGCCACCAAAACACGCATAGCCTTTGATGTGACAGTCCCACACCCAGGAGTTAGCTTAAAAGTGAAATGCCGATGTGCAAACATGTAACTGACTAAAGCGCTCTTCCTCTGTCCCTTTGAAGGCATTGTGCGCGCGCGGCCATTAAATATTGCAGCTGTAATTGGGGAATGGAGTTATAAAGGGTTTTTTGCTTTTTACTTTATAAGCTTTAGAAAAATCATAGTCATGTATCCATTCTATAAATAGGAAAAAAGACACTTCCATTTTGAAAAACAAACGGTTACAAAGACTAGGAAAAATGTGTATCATACACAAAAAATTATGCGGGCTACAGAACCGAGCACAGTGTGCAAGCCCACAAAGAAGATTTCTCTGCGCAGAACCCTGGCCGGGTGGGTTAGTTGGTTAAAGCACCGTCCAGATACGCCAGGGTTGTGGGCTCGATCTCCGGTCAGGGCACATACAAGAATCAACCAATGAATGCACAACTAAGTGGGACAACAATATTGACATCTTCTCTCTCTCTCTAACGTCAATAAATAAAATTTTTAAAAAATTTCTCTGCATAGGAAGAACTGGAAAGACAGTCACCAAAACATTAACAGAGATTAAATTCCTTGCTGACATTATGGATGTTTGACTTGTCAATTTCCAAAGCATTTTAAATGCATATGTTACTTCCATACTTAAAAGATTTTCAATGATCATGAATTCATAGAACAGCACTTATGATTTAACAATAGCAGGGGATAAATTCTGTGTCCACTGTAATTGCTAAAGTATACAAAAATAAATAAATAAATGTGCACAAAAGAAACAAAATGCCAACCGTAAAAGAAAGGAGTGGAGAGGCTAACCCTATGGCCAATTTCGCCATCAGAGCCCGGTAAATCTAACAGCCCTTTAGGTTTGAAGGTGGGTGTGTGAGAGGCTCTGAATGGAAAAGTATCTCCTTTCTGTCCAAATAATAAAACCGTCACGTGAACACCTGATTCACGATGAACTAGACTTTCTGTGGAAGGGAAGGAAGTTTAGTTAAAATATTCTCTGGTCACACAGTAGAGAGTAAAAAGAGAGCACTTATCATTTTTCTTTGAAAAGCTATCTAGGTTGCTGCCCAAATATTCCAAAATATTCAAGTTCGCGGAAAAGAGGCCAAAGTGAAGAGCTGAAAAGCGCTCCAGTTTCCAGGCCTGATCACTGTGCTACGCCAGGGATAAGGGTGCCACTTCACGGCCCACAGTGCAACACCCCAGCTCCTGAGCTGAACTGCCTCCTCCCCACGCCTGCTGTGCACCGGACCGCCTATCCCAACGCCCTCAGTCTACACTCATGTTCCGTCTGTTGACCACAGCATCCCGCCACGAAAACAGAATGACGCCCCCTTGAGGTAGGCAGAGGAAGGGCTCCCGAAGATGCCACGCCCTAATCCCCGGAATTTATACGTTACTTTACACACCCAAGAGCGACTTTGCAGATGTGATTAAGGTTAGGGACCTTGAGCTAGGAACATTATGCTGGATATTCTGTCCCAATTTAATCACAGGAGTCCTTAATGTCAGAGAACCGTTCCCTGCTAGGAGGTCCAGAGAATGGCAGTGTGAGAAGTCAGCCCACCATTGCTGAATGTGAAGACGGAGAAAGGTGGCCTCTGAAAGCCGATAAAGGCAGGGAAACAGATGCTCACCCAGAGCCTCGGGAAAGAAATACGGCCCTGCAGACACCTTGATTTCGGCCTGGTGGGAGCCGTGCTGGGCTCCTGACCTACGGAACTGTCTCATAATACATATGTGTTCTATTATACCACTGTGTTTGTGCTAGTTTGTTACAGTAGCCGTAGAAGTGAATATACCAGTTTCCCCTGATTTACAGAAAGAATTAAGTCAGTGGATAAAATTAAAACTGTTTTCCTCTACCTTGTCCTTCTCCCTTTGGTACTGCTACTGCCCTATCGCCTAGTGAGTGCTGGAGAGCAATGACAAAAAAAAACAAACCCTCAAAAACAGAGCGGAGTCCCGTGGGAGCCCCTCCCATGCCTTCCAGATGTTCTGCCAAAAAGCAAGTTTGAGGGCCAGGGACCCAATTACCACTAAGCCTCAGTGAGCAGTTGAAGGTGGCTGCTCTGTGCAGATGGCGGCTCTGACAGCTGAAATCCACGGCCAATCCCATTGCCCAGAAGTTCCCAAAGGTTCCTAATCTGACAAGTGTCAGGGATACAAAGGGAGACGTGGTCCCCACCGTCAAGGAGACTGACCACAGGGTGATAAACGCTAAGACATCGGGAAGTCCGTGGGGACAGGGAAGCCTGGGAAGCGAGCATCTAAGCCAGGCATAATTTCTGCGAGATGACGCCGCAGTGAGCACGGCCGTGGGATGAGCTGTCAGACTGAACAAATTCATGCACTGTCTTCTCAGGTTTTTGTTACGGGGATTTCCCCTCCCAGGACCCGCCCACGGAGCTGGATCGGCTTTGCACACTCACCTGTTTCCACGTCGTTGGCATTGGCGGAGTCCCTCAGCCTCTTCAGAGCTGTGAAGAGAGTAAGAGAGTGCCAGTTCATTTTTTAAAACTATTTTATTCAAGATTTTATTTACTTACATTTAGAGAGAGGATAAGAGAGAGAAAGAGAAACACTGATTGGCTGCCTCTCGCACACCCCCAACTGGGGACCTGGCCTGCAACCCAGGCACATGCCTGGACCGGGAATCAAACCTGCGACCCTTAGGTTTGCAAGGTGGTGCTCAACCCACTGAGCCACGCGAGTGCCAGTTTAAAAAACAACAACAGCAGTAGCCATGACAAAGCAGAAAGTGGATGGCTTCCTAGTTAAACCACCATTTCGCCACAGTAGCATGTAAAGAGAAAGAAAGTTGCCAGGATACAAGAGTCACCAGCTGAGACAAGGAGAAACTTGAAATGTGGCACAATTAGTGCTAAAGTCCCGTTCTGTAGCAAATCCGTCAAGGCCACTGGAGCCAGATCCTGAATCTGCCACTTGTAGTAGCTGGGCGGCCTGAGCAAGCTAGTGGACCCTCCTGGGCCTCAGGCCTGCCACCTGCAAAACTTGGCTGCGCCCCATCCCGACAGCCCCGAGTCAAGGCCGGACGAGATGAGATGTTTGCATGAAGTTCTCTGTGAACAGGTCACACAGAATATCTTACGTTCTCCTCCAAAACAGGCCACTCCCAAATGACTTAAATTCGGTAATCCCTTGGCAGAAACATTTTCTCCTACAACGGCACTACCTCCGTATTAGAGGCTAAACAGAAAGCCAGGCCTGCTTCCTCAAAAAAATGGTCAAAGTTTGCAACTCAGATACACAATGATTCCTCACATTCGCAGAGTACTTGACGGATTATACAGCACTCTACTCTCAAATTCTTACTTAATCTTTGTAACACCACTAAGGTGTGGGTGGAGTCGCACAGACAGTACTAGAAGGGACTCTAAATTTAGTCTCCATTCTTATATTGTTCCCGTGTTGCTTTCCACGTCACCCACAGATTGTAAGGACAATACCGTAGACGTATTTGGGCAGGAGCCTGGGTTCGGCAGACCTGGGCCTAAGGCTCGCACAGCCACGTTTTGTCTAAGTGATGCGAGCAAGGCATTTTCCCTGGGCCTGTCTCCCTTCCCTAAAATGGGATCCGTACCTGCATCTCAATGAGCTATTATTGTGAGAATCAGAAATGATAACAACAGTGTTTGGCGCACAACAGAAGTAGGTTAATAATTACATATGCATTAGCTTATTTAACTCTCACAAAATCTCTGTAACCCAGGTATTGTACTCATTTTACAAGTGAGGAAACCAAGGCCGAAAGGTTCTACAGTTTGCCTCAGGCGGAAACGACGTAGAGGCGTGCAGTTCGGATCTGCGCATTGAAACAAGTTGGTAGGACTTGGCGACAGGCTCTAGCCTGCTCCCCACCCCCATAGTAAAAGTATTCCCAGTGTCCCATTTTATTATCTATTAATAGACATCTGCGCTCATGAAAAGTTTCTATTCAGGAACTGCCAAGTGTGAAGACTTTTTTTCTTTCCATTCATGGTCCTTAGCAGTTATACGTAGTAATTGTTATCACTGAAAGGAGACTCAGGGGTCACTCTGGGCCCTCAGATCGGACGTCGGAGGGCTCCAGACTGACGCGGCCTGGATCCCCGCGGAGGGCCGGGCCCGCCTCTGCCTCCCGCGCGCTCCTCACCGTGCACCTCCTTGCCCATGGGCCCGAATCGGCGGTGGGGCCTGGCGGCGCGCCTCAGTCGGCCGGCGGGGATTTTACGGAGCAGCTCATCGCGGGGCTCCGAGTCCTTCTGCCACAGGACATGGAGGTAGCGCAACGGGGACTGGGCCCCGCTGGACCCCCGGTCCGGGAGGTTCGCGCTGCAGTCAAGCGCAGACCCGAAGTCTGCGAAGGAGAAGAGGCCCTCGGGGCCCGTCAGCGGCTCCGGCGCCACCGCGCACTCTCCATCTGAGCTCGAGCGGCCTGATCGCGGTTCGTTGTCCGCGCCCCCGGCGGCGGCTGCCATGGCAACAGTTCCGCGCGGGCCCGGCCGCTGGAGCCTCGTTCCGGACAGACCAACCGACCCACTTCCCTCCGCCCTAAGCCTCGCTGTCAGCGGGCGAGCTGGAGGGACGGCCTGCAACCACGGCAACGGAGCGGGCGCCGATCTCCGTCGCGAGCTAGGACTCTCCGAACCAATGAAAACTCTTCCACCCTAAGACCCTCCCTTCAACCCGGTACGCTCGATCAATAGAATTGGT